>OX596250.1:12864642-13109906 GCA_951394255.1 Polyploca ridens
CCTGCGGGTGAGTAAGGTCGCCAGAGATCATCGGGGAGGGAGGAAGGATCGGTAACGTTTTCACTCGGGATACAAAAGGTTTTATGGTATTTTATATTATGATATCCCAATTAAACTTGTAGCCCCACTTTGAAATTTCGGCCCCTTTTGCAAAGAAAACAAAATAATATATATAAAAAAAAAAACATTTGCTATAAGATTAGGCAAACAATATTTATAACTATTCCAAATTTCAAATCGATAGCATTAGTGGTTTGCTGAAATATACCGCTGTGACAGACGGACGGTGTAGCACCAGCAAGGGTTCCTTTTTACCTTTTTGGTTCAGAACCCTAAAACGAGATCACAAAACCGGAATTACAATATTTAGGTAAAATACTGTGACCACATGTCCCATTTTAAACAGACGAAGAAGATAACGTGGATCTATAAGATGCGTTGAAGCAGTACTATACCAGACGGATTTTCGCCGTGATGAAAGAGTCTGGCAAAACAAATAATCTCGACATCAGTAAGCCTATTTCAGATTAGGTCCAGAGGGTCAATTAATCAGCCAATATTATAGTACAACATTTACTTCTCGTCAGTTTTTGTTGCAATTCTATTGATTAATATGACAACGATCGATGCATGTTCAGACTATTGTGTATCGTGGTTTATAGTAGACATGGTCATGCACTTATGAACACTACAATGGACTCTTACTTTATTTTACATACTTCATCACATACCTGTGCCCATAACGAGTCTCTAACTTCAGCTCTCATATCCCGGCCAAGAAGTTGCAATTGCTGGATTCTACCAGCTAGCTCTTTATCTAAGTATTTTGTGGCTAATCTGTAAATAAAAAGTTATACCGTTTTCTAACATAATGAATGACGACTGATGGCGTTCATTTTATTTATTTATTCAGTCAGGTAAAGTCTACCTGTATGGTTGAGATTTTGTTTCTCACCTAGCACCAAACAGTTCCGAATGCAACGCAAGCACAGTTTCCCGCAGAGCGGCGTTTTCTCGTGCAAGTTGCGCGGCCTCGGCGCGAGCGCGGGCCGCGTCCGTCACGTTGCCGGCCGCATCTCCGCTTTCTTGACAACCACCTGAACAATCCACTTCCTTTCTTTACTATAACACGCAATCAGGAGAAAAAACTATGTCCTGTTCTATTGGTTTAGGTAGAGGCATACCTCAGTTTAGATATAAAATAAAAAATAGAAAATAGGTATGAGTGGTAAAATTATACGTAGATTATTATTTGTGTCATGATTTTTTGACGTATCATAAACATTCTTAGAAAACTGAAAAATAGGTCAGGGATAAGCCACTGTAGGTGTAGCTCGACTTATTCCAAATAAATTTCCAAAGTCAATTTATCAAAATGGGCACAAAGCAGTTTTGTACTTTTTCCAACGGCACCACAAGAAAAAAGCATTGTATATGTGAAGCAGTAGAGGGATTTAAGAAAATAAATTACCAGCTGACGACGCGCGTGCCTGAACCAATTCGGCCCTCATATCGACGAGCTCCGCCTGCAAAAAAACGAAAAGTACGATGTTATTCGGTTATCTGTACAACGTAATCTTGCGAACAAATGGACGGCGTCATATATCAACAATAAGTAGTGTCGGATGTCATGGAAGTGATTCAGGACGACAATAGAATTTAATCTGGAGCCGAAATCAATGGCGGCGTAAATCCGAATTAAAGGAGACACACACACAGCGGTCGCGGTAATGGGTCGCACGCGCATCGAATACAACATAAATCGTTTGACTTCTCACCCCCAAATATTATGGATGTATGTAACGTGGGGGCGTGAGCGTATATGCTCATTGCCAACCCTCATTGACTCGTCAGATTTCATCTACCCGCTAATTCCCCGGTGATTTATTTCAATACTCCAGTTGTATATGACGTAAAGGTGAAGGAATTGGGACGCCGCGATATGTAAGCTGATCCTTGTCCTGATATTTGATGAATCGAGAACATTCTGTTAATTAGTCATGGACGACCGTAATTAGAAGTGGGACAAACATCAGCATGAACCCAATTGAGGAATCATCTAATATAACCTATTTTGAAACAAATCAGAGCTCGGTTCCGGTGTTTTGGAATACTCAACCAAAACTACGAGAAATTAAGAATAACAGTATTGTAATTAATTACTACTAAATAGCAATATGTTCAAAGACGGAAATGTATGCTATATGGTCAGAGAATGTAGTAAGTAGCCTTTTCAAGTGGAAGCGATCGGAGCCGCGCGGCAGCTGTGCGCACGCGGTGGTCCATTCGCGATGCGCAAGATTCTATCTTCGAGCAAAATCATAGCATTAACTACATAAGCTGCATTTTGCAGGTTTATTTTTATTTACATCCATTGTTAGAACATACCAAGTACGCACTGAAAAATAAAGATATGGACTCGAATTTACTTTTTTACTGCATGTTTACCTGTTGTTTTCCCTATGCCTTCGCCAACCTACGAGTACGTAATATAATAACTTTAATCCATTATAAATGATGCAGGTTCAACGGGTTCTTATAATAGTTTGTAAACATAATATCAGTGCAAGCGTAGTGCAATCTGAATTTAAATACCCGCTGATTAAGGTGTAATTATGGTGATTAGTGGCATAGGTTAGCCTGTAGATTGATTTCCGTGTATAATTTTTAAGTGAATAAATAAGTTGTTAATGTAATGATTGTTATGATTTGTAATCAAAACAATTTTCTGCGTTAATTACTACTACATATTCACAGATAGAGTACCAAGGTACCTAGGTTACTTTAAAACAATGGAGCACTTAGTTTTTTGCGTAAGTTTGACATACGTGCCGTATCTATCCTCGAGTTTACATGCGGATTTTACTTTCAGCACCGCTCCCAGTGCAATAATCCTTGGCACTACTATCGAACCAGAGTATCGCACAATGCATAACTAACTTCTGAGAGACGATCTCGTAATAGCAATAAACACGACCTACGCTGATTTCAAGATCATTATCGCTCGAATGCAGAGTGGGCGTTTGCGCTGTTGTTGTTAAAAGCGATTGTGAATATCATAACAATGTAGAGAAGAACGTTTTTACGGCATCGCCATGGCGGCATGGCGCTACAATAATATAATATGTAATATAAAAACCATTACAATAAATGAACAGTTAAGTCGTATTGCGAGACAATGAATGCGGTTCATTAAGGCCGCAATAAAATGCGAGCAACATGAGCCGGACAGCCGCCGGCAATTCGAATTCCAGGTTCTATGACAACGTGCCTAGTTACTTTTCTCTTTCCCCAATTAACCTGCGAGTTATTGCGATGTACGCACAGCAGGAGATTTTTAAGCGTAATCAGCGAACGATAAAGTTCGTCTACGGCAAAGAGTGCAGTATCTTAAAGCGGGTGCAAGCGGCTTGATCGTCAAAAGCCCTATTCTCGCGCTAGTGTGGGCGCTGATCTCAGATAACGCTCAGCAACCGGAAGATTGATTCACCGCTGTTCGATATCATTGCACGCATCTTAGATACATGAATGATTTGACCGCCTGACTGGCGCACGCGCCGTGCAGCTAACGGGTGCCACCACACGTGGACTTGACAATCGAGCTATCCGACAACAAATATATCTTCTAAAACTCTGTGTCGACGTTTTTACACTTGCCACACGAGATGAAATCTGATTCTCATTTGAATAACAGCACATTTTAGTATGATAGTAAAATTGTACATACATGAAAGCTCTCGAGACTTGACATGTTTAGTGGGACCACACTTGTTTCAATTGAGTTACGCTTCCGCGCCTGGTCATGTCTGCGATTTTGGTTAACGGCTCGTTTCTAATATTTTATAGCCAGATTAAGTTACCAAACGGCATATTTGAACACGATTTTTTAATTAGCTCCACTACCATTAGAATTATTATAGTATCCAAATGCCTCTTTCTGTAATATTATGTTTCCAAAGATACCTAAATGATGAATAGGAAATGTCACCGAAAAGAATTTAAAACAATCAGTGATTATGATATATATGAGATTTTAAATATTTTAGAATTTATTTAAATGGAAAAAAAATACTATTTTTCTATGCACTTTACCCGAGGTGGTCGTTTCTTCAGCATTGTACGCCCCACATGCATTGTTTGTGACAGACAAATGGCTGCATCGTGTGTAACCCGTCATTTGCATGCGTTGGGGCCGCAGTAGCAGTCAGATCACGCCGAGGACGCGACTATCCTCCGTATTTTCACTCATTACCAGTCAATATGCTAATTTATGTCAGTGCACCGACCGTTGCACTACACGTTACAATCGACAGCATAAGCTAATTGTTTGCAAGCTTAGCAACCTGATGCTGCCAAGGAACTTGTACTTCAGCACACAAAACAGATCGTAAGATATCGATACGTGCATTGCACCCACGCTAAAATATACAAAAGACTCTTGCGCAACCATTTCCCAAAGTTACATTAGAATCTACTTACCTACACTCGTAATGCTGCAATGGGTGCATTACCATAAAATTTATTTTAAACCGATCACCCGCGCCGTCGGACATATAGAACGTTTTGTGAATGGATTAACATTGACCAAATGAACCCTAACAATGGTGAGAGTTGGAGGTACAAAGGTGATGGATCGCCACCCAGGAAACGGATGTTATCAGGTCGCGTCGGGAACACGAGGCTGGATGAGAACGCGGCGGGGTGCTCCGCCTAGGTCCATTTGGCCTATCTACACGAGATGTTAATAACACTACTATAGAGACAGTTCCCATTACCACACGTTAACAGAGCCGTTTTGTCAGGTACCATTATCATCGAAGAAATAAAAGGTACAAGTCGAGTAACTTGAAACTTTTTGATCATCCGCCTCGTTAAACATGTCTAATTTACTTTATAAAAAATCAGGATAAGCTAAATATATAAAAAGCTACATAGCATTTCCTTTTTTCGGGCTGATTGTGATGTTTGCTATTTGTAACAGTGATATAAGAGAAGCACCTATATCATTCGTTAACGTGTGCTCGAGCGCAGTGGACACTGAAATGTACCCGTTTAACAAATGATCGCTGATGTAAGCCTAGTTAGTGACAACCGCTGGCCTCATTTATTGGACCCGATCCAAAATATTTAAGCTTGTATTATTTAAGCTCACATATATATTGTTTACACCTTGTTAAAAAAATAACATTATCATCACATTTAAATATACCTAGCATAGGATAATTATTAGTGGATATCCCATACGGATCTTTAATAAATTGGTTATGCATAAAATTACAATCCCTCGCAAAATGTAATTTATTATGACAGAAACAGCGTGTGCAAAGGAGGCCAAGGCGTCGCACTTACAAGTCAACGCAAACCACTTACTGAAATACACTGACTTGTCAAGTTGTCACCTCTTACAATTCTCTAGTTTGCTGCATTTCAACAAACAACAGAGCAAATATGCTTTGTTGAAATTACTGAATTATTTATTAGAATATTTATTGCAACCAGTATGGATACACTTTCATGTGAAGCTTCATTCGAAGCAACGACCTTTAAGTCGCATGTCATTTGCATCGTGTCCTTGTGAAAGTCCATTCTGTTCAATGAGTGAGTCCGGCCTAATATAATATGCCTATGACATCGCAACGTTTAGTTGTGACCACATCCGTCTAGCCAGTCTTACTCGGAATTATTATGCGTATCTATATGTAGTGGCGAGTGAAATATCCATGCGATGCATATCCGTGCAATATTATGTTTATGGTGATCGTGATTGCACCTGGCAGGCGCAAGCGCAGCCGCACCCGCGTCGCGTTGTCTGCGACAATTTCGCGGGAGGTGCACGCTTCTGAGAACCGAATCACTACAGCAAGCATGTACTGCACCTAGAATGAGGATATGCTAATGTCAGCGTTCCTATTAATGTTTGGTACCTATACAATTACATGATTGTACCTTCGCGTCCGCGCGTTGTGAGCGGAAAGGAAATTCATCCATACCTTAATACGCGGATGTGCATACAATGTCAAAGTGTTCCCTTGACGATTACAGGAATTCGGAAATCTTGGAATCCCATAACATGGTTCTCATTTATATAATTCTAAAACTAACTACTAACCCATAAAGCAGTTTTACTGAATTTACATTGGAAGTCTGGTTAAAGTATTTGAATCAAGGAGGTATTGAAAGTGCATTTCTGTTAAGTAGAAATTGACATAAATATTAAAATGATAAATCGCCATGCATGTAGCCAACTTGCACTTTTCGAAAATCAAACATGACATTAGGGTTCAAATTAAATTAACATGATAAATGACTTATTATTAGTTATATGCGTGGTATGTAATGTGAACTTTCAAATGTTTAGCAAACAAATTTTGAAAGCTCCACATGATAAATTGTATTCTGCTTTAATTGCTCTCGCCGAATCACCGGAGCAATCATATTTATCATTATGAACCAGTCATCATATTTATTCAATAAAAGGTTGGCTTTCTTGTTATACAATACTTTGAGATACGGAAATAAAAATCGATATTTGGAAGACTGCTGATGCTTTCAATAGATTGAATAACAATTTCACAAAAAGGGCTCTTGATTCCATAGAATCATATATAGAGCATCTGATTACAAAAATAACCGGTCAAAACCGAGCCAGGATCGCACAATTAGGGTCCGGCCGGTCTAGAGTGACCTTATAAGCGTTCCGTTTTATCCTTTTAAGGTCTGGAAGCCTAAAAAATGGTAATGAATCGAAACGCCGCGACTGTCGCTGGGTTATTTTTACCCGACTGACCCGGAAGGAGGGTTATGTTGTTCGAGTGTATGTATGTATGTATGTCTATTTCTTTGTGCTGCTCTGCAGCCTAAACGGCTTGATGGATTTAAGCATATGAAGTGTCTTTAGATTCGTCTTGACTGGGGGAGTGTCATAGGGTATATTATTTTTATATAGCGCCTAAGAATAAAAAAATAGGGGTGGTATTAAAAAAAAAGTTTCGTTATTATAACAATATGGGTATCAAATGAAAGCTTGTAAATAGACCATTCCATATATGTATATATTGTAATACTTTTATGCTACCATTTTGACGTAAACTGCAAAAAACCACGTTTAATGCAAGGACAGTAGGTACTGAGCCGTTACCATACGTAAAACATAGATTTGCGATAGTTGTTAGCGTTCCTTTACCGTACCGCTCATTTACTTACTAATACTACAACTCTTTCTGTATAAAACTAAAAAGTCTGAAATAAATCGGGGAAAAAATACATACTTAGGTTATTGGTTGTCCCCGATTGCAATACCTTATAAAATTCAAGTTATATTCAAAATTCTATTGCTTTTCTCTTTTCAGTTAATTTATGTTTTACGCAGTCGGGTTTTTTGTTTCTTTTAATAATTACTGTTTAATTTCTTGAGTTCTTCATATTTTTTAGTTTGTATTTTGTTTAATTTCTTGAGTTCTTCATATTTTTATGTTTGTATTTTAAATTGATAGCACCTAAATAGCACCCAAATACCTAGGTTAAGAGCTTAATAGCTACGACAACGAGGATAGTTAAAAACAACATCGAAACCCATATAAAAGTAGATGGAGCACTTCCTCCTTGATTATGTGAAGGACTATAACTGAATATTTCATAAAAACCTTACTTGTAGCTGAACATAATTGTAAAGTCTATTTGTATGTAATTACACAAGCGGTTCGGTTAGGAAATATTCGCAATAAAGTGCAAAATGGTGTCGAACCGCTTGGTCAGGAATAGATATGAATTAATACGCGGTGCTGTAAGTGCAAATAAATATTTACACATGATGCGTTCGGAATATGGGTCGAATAGTATGAAACTACTATACATACATACTATAGGATATGAATATAGTTTCCATGGCACTAAGTAATTATGGTTTGTAACTAATATGACTATTGAATATTCTGATATTTTTGAAAACTTTATTGTCTAACTCCATCTATCAAAGACAGAAGACCTAACACTATACTGAATTATTCCATTTTCTATATTTATTATATTCAAATAAATGTTGCGTTGGCATAATGCATCAAATATTGGAATGAATGATCAATGCATTAAATAATCGCAGTGGTTTATGAGCGCCCTCCCTATTCAACGGTAAAATTGGCACCGATTGAACCGGGAGATGAATCATCAACGGTGGAGCAGATATGGAGAATGTGGAAAGGCAATGAACTAAAGTCGGCGAAATCTAATAGGCCCGTTTTGACAGCGCATATACATCAATGTGTCAAAAAGAGACAAACATAGTACGACAAGAAGAGACATCCTCTTGTCAAAACGGGCCTCTTAGATTTCGACAACTCTTAGTATACCCCTCTCAGTTGAGTAATTATTAGTAGTAGAATGTTAGTAGATATAAAAAAACTGAGGCTGAAGTAAATTCCGATTATTTTAATTAGTAAATATAAGTTGGGAGTAGTGTTCAACGAGATGCAACTCGAGTTGTGGCTAGAATAGAAAACAGGTTTGCGAGTCTGGACCGGTGTTTGCGGTCACGACGTCCGAGGATGGTGGCACGCTCGAGCGGACCACAAAGTGGACCGCAGGGAGCCATCTCATCGCGCCGCCGCCTAGCTCGACTACGCCACCCACAAAACCTCAAAACACGGAATCGTAAACGCGCACATCGCTACGGATCGAATAACGACCCCAATAGGGGAAACACAATAGCGACCATGAATGACGCGACGTTTTTGAGATAAGCCGCCAGGGACAAAGCTGCTGCAGCATATGCAGTCGACGGATGATTCTTAGTCTATTGAACGGTCACGTACGTTACACTAAATCCTGGTCGACTCTACTCTGCGAAAACTAGAATTGCATAAAATAAACCCGTGCATTTCTCAGCGCGTCAACCTCACGCAACCCATGGAAGGCTTATAATTGTAATTCTGCTTCATACGGTGACGCCTGACGCGACATCCAGATTATAAAATAAGCTATATATTTCTTGGAGACAAAAATGCAAATCACATGCAGTTTATAACGCACAACCATGCCCACGATAACTCACAAATAAATTATTGCATTCGTCACGACATCCATTCAAAGGATATCTATCTTTAGTCTCAATAAATTGTCTGTATCGTTTGTTTATTTCAACTCTTTGGTATTACAACTTTTGTAAAGCCATATGCATATACAGGTGCCTGCTTCTATTTATCTTATGTTTGAGACTATATATAAAAACCAATCAAGTATTTAAAGGTCATATGCAAGTAATCTAAACGTAACTTCACGCTTATCAAACACCCATTTCTCCGAGTGAAGTAATTGTGAAAATGATGGCTATTCACATTGACCATAGTGGGACTCGATGTGCAGAGTCATTACTCATTTATGTCTCTGAATCTAATTACTTTCTATCACACGAAGCTGTAAGAGATCACTTACTCGTGTTATTACTTTGCTCCCACTTGCGGTACTAAATTTGCTTGAATACCTTTTAAAGATATGTTATTGTTTATTTTGGTTTCTCTAAAGATCGGAGGAAAGGGAACGTGGAATAATGACCAGAGCACACAACAAAGGAGAAATGAGCATTTTGCTAGACAGAGCTTTTAACATTACGACATTGTTAAAGAGTAAAGGCACATATATTACATTAGTATAAAATATAAATGTTAAGTGATGTGATGTGAAGGAAGCGATCGCGCGTTTCTCGAGTTTATCATGTGTTTGCGCGCGCTACTTACATACAAAAGCGCATTTCCTTTTGACTATCATTGACTATTACTTTTTGCTGGTTAAAAATACTAGGCAATGCCGCGGAAATGCGTCATGCGCAACCCTCTATCAATCGCGAGTTTTTTTTAAAGATAAAATGACACAATATGTATTCTTTAAGAGCGCAAAGCCGAATAAGCCGATAAAGGAATTTGTTACGATCCTCTCACTCACTTAAATAAACTAGGATAGCAGCCAATCAAAGTTCTTCCACGACGTGGAGTAGCGACAAGAGGAAAGCTTTGGAATTTTATTTTTACAGCCGGATATTACCTACTACTACTGATTTCCAATCGAGTTAACTACTGGAATAGCTTCGTTAGCTGTTAAGTGTATGAGGATAGTAGGTAATATCTCGGTGTCGTTAAAGTCTACATTTACCTTTATAGAGATTGAGTACCATTCGATCAAGAATTGGCATGGCGAGTTGCGAGAACTCGTCAGCATGCATGCGCAGGTGTGTTGGTACAAGATTTTAATTAAACGTTGAATAAATTCTATATAGTTCAATCTACGGCCTGCGGCGACTGATTCCCACGACGAAAGATAGACTTGTCGCATTATCATATTAAAGGCAAATCGTATACAGGCTTGACCAAGTGCTCATTTCTGCAAACGTTGTTCGTTAAAAAGGTGTTTTATGCGAGGGTAGACCTTGGCCAGTTTGCTTTATGTATGATCTTAAGGTTTTAATATATCCATGTTGATTTTGTAAAACTGCTTTGTCCTTTACAAGTTATATACCTAAGCTGTCTGAGTTCTTAAACGTATTAATAAAGGGATTTCACTCAAAAGCACCTACTATTGATAAACTAGCAAAATTCTTTATGAGATTCAGAATGTTTGAACTAGTCGAGAGACCTAAATAACATCTCTATGCATGTCACTTTTAAGTTTATTGCCAGCAGTACATCTTATTACATGGAGAGAGATACGATACGATACGACGATGTAGTTTATGTACTCGAAAGTGCGAGTTGGATGGATGGAACATTGTATCTGCGCCGCGGACCAATAAACCGAAGAGCAATATCAATCAGGAAATTCTCATCTCATTTTATGAGAACTATAAAACATGACGTTTTATCAACAGAAAGTGCAGTATAATTTGAAATATGGTTTATGCAAATTAACAGAAATGTACTTACAGCTTCAGCTTGTAATAACGAGGTAAATGAAACATAAGAAGTATCTACATGTTTTTTGCAATCTTAATGATACATTGCATTGCATACAATTCAAAACTATAACTAAGTAATATCGATTGACAATAAATATAAGATGTTGACAAACACGTAACAAATATTTATACAGCAAGCTTAGAGGTGTTGAGCATCGTTGTTAACTAAATACCTAGTTATATCGTAGGGTCTGCAGTCAGAGCATTTGTTACTCATACTCAACAATTACCATAACTTGTTCAAGGTGCGCACGATTTCGTTAATTCTCATTCAAAGCTAACAGAGATAATATCAATAATTCAATGACTATTGAAATAAATGGGCTGCTAACTGTTGAGCTTTCAATCTTAAGTGATTTATACGCAGTTAATAATACATACGCGGTGTCAGGTAAAACAGACACAACAGATGTTAGATTTGCAATAGAGGTCGACTTGCAAATAATGACACCGATAATATCTTGAAATATAATCCTTTAGAATACATATTTTTGCAGTGACCATGAAATAGCGACTGGATTTTATTAAGATCTGCTACTGAATTAAACGCAGATTATGGCAATGTTAAACCTGTAGTCTAGTAACAATTACATCGAGATAGTGAAACAGCACGACCCTTTCGTTTGCATTTTTAATTACATACATTTATTATTACTTAATAATACGTATTGATTTACGTTAACAGTAAGTACCTATCCCACCAACAACATTTTCATATAAAATGTTGCCAAGACTAGACCATATGACTCGCACTGTCAAAAAGCTATCAGATCTCACGTAGAGCCAAGCTTATAACTCAACACGCCCTATCTCTACAAGTCCTAACTTCACAAACTCTACACACCGTATTCAAAATATGTGGCTTGGCCGTTTCGCTACTGTCACATGGGCGTAAGGTGAAAAAAATATTTTTCTGTAGTACAATAGTTATTGTAGTAGCGAAACGGCCAAAAAGTAGCCAAATAAACAAACAAACAAACTCACTTTCGCATTTATAATATTAGTTAGGATTTTCAATCTTCAGCCTAAACACAAAATTTGAAGTTCGTAACTGACTTTCATACAAACTTTCATCCCCTATTTACCCCCTACCTACTCTTCTACAAAGAACACATCCTCCAAATTTAATGTCTCTAGGACCAGCGGTTTAGGCTGTGCGTTGATATATCAGTCAGGCAGTCAGTCAGGACTTTGAATTTTATATATAAGGTCCTAATAAATTAGTGAATTTCCTCTTGAGGGATGAATGTATAGGTCATTAGTAATCAAAAAATAATATTAGAAAAATAATCCGTGGGAAAAAAACAAAATTCCGAAATTGAACTTAATGTCAGTACAAAGTATTAATTTAACCATTTATCTAAGTTTTTTGCCCACGGATTATTTTTCTAATATTATTTTTTGATTACTACCTATACATTCATCCCTCAAGAGGAAATTCACTAATTTATTAGGACCTTATATATAGATTTACATAAAACAACTCGACAAGCAATTTATATAAAATAATGTGTCACGTCCACTACATCGTGAGTTGTAATAATTGTATCGATTAAATAGTTAGGTACAACCTGTAGATACGATCTTAAATGAATAAATACTTAGGTACGGTATAGATTGAGATCATTCCATAATTCACGCGTGTAGTTTACGATATCTATCAGAACAATAAAGCTTTGAGCACGAGCTTTCTAGGGCAGCGTGACTTATAAATCTAGGAAGTGGTCGCTGCTTACTCGGACCATCGTAGCAGGCCGCGGCAGTTTTCGCCAATAAGGAACCAGCTACGCGCCAATGACCGTCACTTAACCATGTATACAAGCACAAAGTGTTTAATATAAACTGATTTATTATCGGCCGTTCGCCAACGCTACAATATGCAAACTCTAGACCTCCGATGAGAACGTGACAACCTCGTATATCATAAGATTAAATATCATTTTCGCAGTAAAAACATAACATCACACCCTTCACGCTTAATTGGCTCGTTATGTCTATGACACAAACATGTGCATAGATGTCTAGCTAGGGTTTCGGTATAGCCGCAGGAGCAAGCGAGAAAATTGATTTTTTTATAACAAAAAAATAATAATGTAAACTTTATCAAAACAAGAGTCAATGTCAATAATAAAGAAGTTTACAGCTATACAGTGAACAGTAGCGTGCATTCCATATAGGCAAATAAGCAATGCTTACCTCATGATCATGAGATAGATTCAATAAAATAATATTTTGATTCAATTAAACAATATAATCATTTTAAAAATTTAAATAAAATTTCTAACCTAGCATTCAATACGAAATTTCAAACATTGCCGCGCATGCACTCGCGAGTTTGTGTATCAAATTCACGCACACTAAAACGATTTCGGCATATGCATACACATACACACACTTCTTTAGGATAATACGACGAAAGCATAAATCACGTATTTGCTATGCGTAGCACACTGACATTTGACATTCGCAATTTATGGACCAAAAGTAACCATACCTACTCTGTTGTGACAATTGTAACCCATCCAAATTAAAAACACTACAGTTTACCAACGTTAGAGCAACTCAAATATAACTTCGCAATTTGTTTGTATTGTTTTGTTTATGGTTTGTTTGGCTGTATTGCATAGGGTTACCATACTTTGATATCGATAGATTCAAATCGAAGTGTCTGATATCGATTAAAAAAAAATATAAAAGAATTAATTGATCGATCCTTAGAAAATCGTTATTTATATTATATTATGGCATAAATATATTTCTTAGTTAATTAGTAGCAAAAAATATTTGAAAAAGTAATTAAGTGGAATACATACAGCAAAAAAACTTTAATATTTAATATAATCCTGCAAAAAAATATCGATTCATAAAATTGAATTGGAATAGATGGTCTCGATAAAATCGATTTCCGATCTTTTAATTTTGTGGCGATCTTAAGATCGATCCGTATTTCCAAAATCGATTTAAAGATCGAATATTGATTAAAAAAAAACGATCGATTGATCCGAGGCTGGAAACCCTAGCTTCGCCAATAATGATCAAGGTCGCCAGATTGGGGTTTTTTTCGCAATTTTGGGGAAAAATAAAGACTGTTGCTAATTTTTGGGAATGGAATTTTTACTTTGGAGAAATTGGAGCGCTTATTTTTTTGTGCTAGATTGAGTCAAAAATGATGATTTACACACATTTCAGTTGATAACAGTCTTCAACCTGTCTTTTTTGGCTGTGATATTGAGATTTTTATGGTTTATATTTGTAAAAAAAAAATATTTTAAAATATAGGGAAATTATAGTTTTAGGATATTTGGAGACGAGTTACGGATAAAGTATTTGCGATTTTATATTTTTTAGATTTGGGGTAATTTTGTATACGCGATCTGGAGACCCTGCCAATCGCCCTACGTGACTGGCGTCGTGCGTGTTGATATTGTGATTTGTTTTTGTTATTTTTTGTATATGTTAGGAATTGCTGTGCTGTGTGTCTGTTCTGTGTGAACATGGATAAATTGAAGTGTAGTACGTGTGGTGAAGATGCAATATGAATCGAAAACATACGTGCAGACCTACTCAGTCAGTTTTCCTTCGTTGAAAAAAAACAAAATACCTAGTATCTTTCCCTAGACCAACATCCATCCATCTACCTAGTGCTTGATTGCCTACCTACTCCGAAAACCAATGCACGCCACTGACAGTGAATCACTGGATTAGAATTAATGTGCTTGCCAATGCACTTCAGAAAGCCATAAAATCTCGATATCAGGATCCGTCAACAGAAAGCAATTATATGAAACGGGAACACTTTCCTGTGGTTCATTTCAACAAATACAATTACTGAAGACGTTAAAAATATTAATGTTCAGGGCATTTTCGCTCGTAAAGGGCAGTCGGCCACCCGTGCAGCATGCCCCTAAGTGCAGGCGCCATAAAGTAAAACCCACATAACCTGTCGGTGAAGCTGCGGTCGCTCTGGAGCCGGTGGATCGACACGCTTCGTGGTAATCAAAAATAATAATTGGCTAATTGACCAGAATCGCAACAGCGGCATCCCGAGCCGGTTACTGTCATTTATTCATATAACAGTCGCAATCTTCCCATGAGGAAGGAATTTCAATGAATCCGCAAAAACCACACCCGTAATTGCGTTACTAGGAGTATAAACCTACTGTAAATGATGTCAGAATGGCATTCGGCTTATCAGCTTTTCATTAAAACAAACAAACGTTAAGATTCCTAGCGCGATAAGTATGTAGGTATCTTTGAGTATAGTATTCCAAGTAACGGTATGGCGACGTAAAGATGCAATTATAAGTATAGAAACGAAATACATGAGTCTCAATTTACATAATCATCGTCAAAATAGTATGTTCATCACGTTTCTTTGGTTTAATCGTACGTTAAGTTGTCGAATATAAATCATAATTATCATAAATTATATAATTACAAGCGAATCGACATTTCAAAGGCGTTTAATAGACATAAACATAAAACTATTGATAGAAAGAACATTAATTTAGAGATTTTCTCATTGAAAAGAGGCATCATCAAACGGGCACTTTTCCGGTACACCGCAAATTGACAGTTTTCATACACATTATCACATCCTACCAGTAAGTAATGACTGTAAGACCGGGTATAAGTAAGAAAGTTTATATGAAACAAACATGGATCCAGCAAGCCAAGCACTCTCATCAATTGACCAATTGAGGGGAAAGTTCATTTATGCAACTGAAAGTAACAGTAGAACCAATATTGATCGTGTTGAGTGATGATTCGGTTCTTCAAATTTACATCGTGATGCAACTTAATGATTGCTTCAGATTATGCCATCTACTTAGATGATACGACAACGTGTCACCGTAAAGCAGCTGACCATAAACATCAGCAACAAAGAATTTCTTCTTCTCTCAATTAGCATCTAATCAAGGGATTCATTTAGTTGGTTCCAATACACGATTTATGGGCGACGTACGGCGAACTTTCTCACGAGGTTTATTACTGTGATTCAGCGCATCTAGCTTCACTTTATGGTAGGTAACCACTCCATCTCGTTTCTGGGAAAGTCTGTTGAATGCGATTATTAACTAATGCAGACGATTAAATAAATAAATAATTAAAATTATGTATGTCTAAATGATTAAGATATTTTATGCGGATGCAGGTGTAGAAATTTATTAATTATATTTGTGCATAAACCGGTTTGTGTCAATAATGATGTGGGTGTCACAAGGAATTTGTAAATGACACTTAGTTCCAATAAATAACATTTAATTGCGAACTAGTATTTACAGAACAACAGACGCTAATACATAGCCACGAAATGAAATCTCAACTATGTATATTAACAATTTAAAAAAATATTTCAAAGCAGTAAAGACATCGAACAATTAACCCAAAGAAGCACAATGACGTTCATTTTGCTTGCAATCTATTCCGCCAATTTACCACCACCGACAATGCGCTCTGATTGGCTAAGTCAAGGACACATGCGCTCTGATTGGTAAAGAACACACGATGCAGTGATTGATCCTTACTATTCAAAATCATTGCAAAAGCAGTGACCAGTTGCGAAATTTACGCTAAACGGATTTACCTTCGAGGAGTAAAGGCATAGTTTTGAAAACCAAGAAGGGGAATAATCATAATTAAATGTCACAAGATGCACCAATTTATGATGATGAAAATGTATTAAAACATTTGTTTGATTTGGTTTCGTTCGATACTTGGACTGATATCTAAAATTGTACTTAAGTCTAAAATCAAAACAAATGAGCAATTAAATTACAATTAATTTGAACCACCAAAGAAAAAGAGGTTTGTTAAAGAGGAAAGCTGCTGAAAATTCTTATGCGGAGCGGAAGGCTTCGTGCTTTAGCGTCCGGGCGGGCGGGAGGTGCGCGTACGCACGGGGCGTGGTCGGCGCTAGCCCGCCGGCCGCCGGGTGGCAGAGCCGCTGCGGATGCTGCGGCGAGCGCACCTGTCATACGCACTTCACCACACCCGCGCGCGAATCACACGTGTGTTAACTTCACGACTTATAAACAAGACATGATTATCAGTGAGAGTTCAGTGACAGTGACAATACGGCGGCCCTAGAGGAATCAGCGTCTACGCATTCCGGAACAACCCTAGGTCGGTAGCATAACGTTTTATCTTCTTATCATTATTATCACTAATTTTGATTGCGCGCGCAATATCCGCCGTGCGAAATGCATGATGAGTTTCAGATATTTGCAGTTCTTTGCGGTTTTCTTTTTGTAGTTTTACTTATTTCATCATATGGAAAAAAATAATCTTCCAAAATACATTATCTAGCTATCGCACAAAGATGTAGTTGAACAAATAAATACATAATCAAACAACCGCGTATTCGTAGAAGCTTATATCGTTAACGGAAAACAAATGAATGAAAATCAACTTATCACGGTAAAAGGTTTTATCAACTATATCAACATAATAAAAATTGCGAATGAGTAGGTAAGTAGTACTTACTTTATATTATAATACCTGAGACCAAACAGTTACACGACCTTTAGTGCTAATTTTGGATGGCAGTATGACAACAATAAAGAACTTATCAGAATAAAAACTCATTAACGAAACCGCACCAGATACAAAACCATGCACTGTTATCGGCAATATCGAAACACCACAGACTGGTTCTGGCGACACGGAGCCGAGGCGACCGCTACGCGCTGCCACAAGTATTTGCGAAGATCATCGCATCGCACCAAAAAGATCACATTTCGATTGTATGACGAAAATTTACACCTAATCATTGTCATTCACACATTAAGGGTGTAACATAGCCCAATGACTTTGAGGATTTGACCTCTAAACGAGTATTCTGCGCTACTCACCGCTGGGCGGCTTTGGAAATGCACCCCAACGGTGGATGGCGGTACTAAAATCAACTCGATTACAGAAAAGGTAACAGTGCAGATGTGTCGTATCGTTTTTATATCTTTGCCTATTTCCATAAATTATTCATTTTACGTTTTTTTTTTATTGCTAGGTCTTCAGGAACAGAAGTTATGGTTTATACAATACATAAATCTATTCAATTTTATCTACTCGCCTGCTATATGATACATACCTATCAAGGGTCTGATGATGACCAGGTAACATATTGGATCTCAGTAACAGAAATAGCTAAGATTTTATAGTTTTCAATAGTTGTCTAATATTTCATGATGAATCTCAAGGGTCTGATGATGACCAGGTAAATACATCTTGGTATTTTGCAATAAATGTCACTTTTAGAATGAGTGTGTTGAAAAATATATATTACGAATTGATAACGAACTGTCAATTTTTAAATTTTAATGGTATGTGACAGACACAAATATTAAGTAGAACTGAAAAAAAAAAAATTTATCTCAGAATTAAAAAAAGTGGGCCCTTTCGCACTATGACCACTATTACTTACTGGTACGTACGATTAATCTCAAAATTGATATTTGAGAGACTTTGGGATCACAATAGGGCTTGAAATCGAATTTCCGAATAATAAAAAACAACGATTATTAGAATACTACATCTGTGATACTCCTATATTAGACTATTTCCTCAGATGAAACACAGCAGTAATGCATACATTATTAAAACCAACTTTTCTCTATTTCGTATTCGGTGCTTAATTTGGTACTGAATATCGTGATAACTATGGACTTAATTTTGTTGGAGTGGTCGGCTTGCCACAATTCCGATTGGTTGATATTTATTAGAGATGAACGGATACCTGTTTAGTCGGATACCGGATACCAGATATTTTTCCGGATACTTTAGGGGTGTGTGTCCAAACAACATCTATTGGATCCTTGTTAACCTTACCTGCTCGTGGTGCACCCTGCTGACAAACAAACGACGCCACCTACACTAGCTCGCTTCTTACGATGTACCAAACTGTAATGTTCCACTGAATCCGGCTACTAGGTTGGCCGAATATCCGGTATCTGGCCAAACAGGTATTCGACCCATCTCTAGTTTAAACACTAGAAATAAGGACAAACTTGCTGTACCTGTAACACGGCTCAGTAAAGTTAGGGATTATTTTAAGGGGCAATGTATACGCTTCTATAATTTTTTGCGATTTCGAGTTTGGTCCCATATTAAAGATTGATCGTATTGATGAGTACTTTACGTGGTTTCATTTATTGTCCTATCTACTACCTTCTGATTTCATCATCATACAGACAAGGTTATAGTTTTTGTCAAGACAAATCAAAGGAACCCAAACACGATGCGCTTATCTTATGTATTTTAGGAGTTCCGATGGCTACTTTCCGTATCCATTATCAGACTACCTCGATGGTACCATAACATCAGTGGCGTAACAATAGGGTGGCAGGGCTGGCAAAATGCCACGGGCCCCCGACCCAAGAGGGCCTCGGCCCAAGAGGCCGCGAGCTCAAAAATATTTTTTTACATTGTACCTGAGTATTTTATTTTATTTGAAAAGTATATTTTTATAAGTTCTGCTTAAAATCCTATCGCCTAAGAGAGGAGGCCTATGCCCATTAGTGGGACATATACAACTAGGGCATCGAGAACCGGCCATATTTTGAGAACCGGTTTTTTCGGTTCTGGTTCTAATACATTAATTTATCATCAAAAACATTATAGGTAGTATAATAATAACAATAAAATTGTTTTCTATGATCGAATATGACATAGAACGAACAGTGAATTCGGAATCACAGCTTTTGATTAAAATAACATTAATGTAATCAAGTCTTTTAACAATCCAGTTTTTTCATTTATATTAGTTTTTTTTAAATAAAAATGTATTAAATGGGCTTGCGTTTGGCCACTGACGGAGCCCAAGATGGAACACGCTTACCCAGAAGAAACCTATTCACTCTGGCCTTAAAAGTACCTAGATTGTAGGCGTAGTCTCCTGGCTCGGCTAACCTAACAAATTACTTACCCAACATAACAAATTACTTATAGATACCGATACGTTCAATTTAGGTGTCTGCTTACACTAAGGTTCTGATATGATGCCTTATCTCTTCCTGGTGGTAATGGATGCTTTATCGTTGAAAGAGTAGGATGATGAAATGGCTACAAGAGCTGGAGAGAGCTTGAAAATTAGCTGAACTAAAACTGAACATATGTTCTGCGATATTGGCGGTATTTCTACTTTCGCGTCCATTTTACTTGATGGAGTTTCAGTACCAGTCTTCTACGACTTCTTCTACGACGACCTCGGTTCACAAATGCAGAACGATGTAGGTTGGATGAAATGGCGGCAGGTCACAAAATAAACATGTGATCCAAGGATACCCCTGAAGCTAAAGGGGAAAATATATACTCCGTGATGACAGGTCTTAGTCTTAATATATGGTTCAGAATGTTGGGCATTAGGTAAAGAAGATGGATGAAAGACATGCAGCTGAGATGTTGATGTTGAGATGGATGTATGGAGTGACAAGAATGGATATGATAAATAATGAGTACATAAGAGGAAGCTTGAAAGTAGCGGTATGGACATGTTATGAGGAGGAATAAAGCCACGTGAGTAATAGAGTTATGAATATGGAAGTGGTTGGATACACGGGAAGTGGAAGACCGAAAAGAAGATGGATAGATCGTGAGAAAGATAATGTAAATAAGAAAGGAGTGAATGCTGTTATGACGGATAGAAAGGAAGAAGCGAACATATTGCATCAATCACAAATAGCTGTGAACAGGATATGTAGATGATGAACAATTAATTTCTTATAGGTATTATTAAATTTTAGGAACATAATAGAAATTTTTAAGATAAACATAATAATTCACATAATCAATTAATAATAGTTAATAATTATACACATAATCAATTAAAAATAGTTAAATAGCTGGAGTTTGGTGTTGCTACACACCAACATGCTCTTCACAAGCTGCCGTTTTGCTCTATTAATATTATTTAATCGCCACAAGTAGCTTCATGCTGCGACACTAACCACCTATAGTGTGTTTTGATTGTTCTACGAAATTTACTGATCCATCCTAAACGACTTTTTAATATTAATCGAAAGAACCGAAACACCCGAAAGAACCGGTTCTTTATATTTAAGAACTGGTTCTTATTGCAACCCTCAGAACCGGGAATTCCCGGTTCTTTCGGAACCGGGAATTCCCGGTTCCGATGCCCTATATACAACGTGTAATTGAGTACGCTGAAAATCTAATTAAACTATGTACAACGTGACGATTTTTACTGATAGGGCCCCATCAAAAGAATTTTCCACGGGCCCCAGATGGTATAGTTACGCCACTGCATAACATTGCATTATTACCGAACCTACAAGTAAACCTTCATTTCACTCGGACGTCAGCAAGTGGTTGAAAAATAAATTGTAAATTTTGAAACGAAAAGACGTACCTACATACAATCATTGCAAGGTAAATAAAATCTTGTTATAAAAATAATAAAGGAAACCGAGATCTTGCTCTAAATTCTAAATAACTATTAGTACCTACCTAACACATTTCTGATTAGTCTATGACGAGTATTGATGTCCTTGAAAATATTATTTTTACTTATGACTACTTTAAATATATTTACAAGCTAAAAAATATGCTCAAAATTGTATTTTAGTTATTATCAGAAGAAACCGATTTAAAAATCATTCATACATTTAAATATTTAGTTAATTTGTCGTATAAAATTTCCGTGCGAGGTCCACTCGTGACAGCAGCCATCAAGGCACTGACGAGTCTCGGCTGCAGGCGTCCGCGGGTGGGATTTGGTGGGGAGCGAGTGATTTATGCTTCGCGATTATGTTTTTTTATTATTATTTTAATATTATTTATAAAATTTGAAAATTAATCAATACATATTGTGATAAAATGCATTAGCTTTCTTTTGGTATAAGTTTCGCATATATCTGATGAGCCGTTATGTCTACAATTTACAATTTAGGTTAAAATTATACGTGTAAGGATTTATGTTTTTACAAAATTTGAAGATATTTACACAAATTTTAATCAATACAACTTGTGCGCGATGAACCAATGTACAACATATATTTTTTTCAGGACAAATGGATGGATGGATTCGTCAACAAATTGCTTTTTGTCCAGCGTATTTTAGAGATTTGACCATTGTTATCCCCTTAAGCAACGTCGTATAAGTAAATACTGACATTTATTCGCAGCGGTTCGCATTTTATATTCCACGGACCGGCAACTTAAACAACTTGAAAAGCTCAAAAACAGTTTAAGTACTAGAGTCAAACAAGTCCTCAAAACAGTTGCGCTCCCAAAACGACATTTATAAAACTAAGCGTATAATAGGACATTAACATTAAGGACCGTCCGAGACCAGCCGATTATATTAGAGCACATTTTCCACACTCAACGGATGTAAACGAACGCACAGCAGCAGCGGCGGCATAAATCAAGGCATTAGTGAACCGACATTAGTTAACTGGCGAAGCGTTGCTGCGCCCCGCACTGGATATCATAATTATGGGACTGATATAAACGTTAATTATTAATGCGCATCGGCATGCCTCCTGAAAGCTACTTGAAGCCGCGGGGCCCTATCATTGCATAACGACGTGGGAAGAACTGCAATCGAGCGAAGGGCATTATAAGAGCAAACACTCGTTAACTCTGTCTGCAATGATGATTTCATACCGGTCAAGGAAACGCTCGAAGGAAAATGCCTCAAAGACCATAACATAATATTTTTTTACCGCTAATTACGCGCACATTCATGTTGTTGTAATACAACTGTGATTACGTACGTTGTTTTTATTAATGTGGCAAGTTTGAGTATCGAGGGATCATCGAGGGCCTTGAGTATCGGTTAGGTAAGGCCCTACGATAGCAAGAGTGGTCGCATCATCTGTTAACTATTGCATGCTATGTGTACTGCACAATCACTGGCTACTATTTAGACCTACTCGTTCAAATAATCAAATCTTTGAGTGGTCTATAAAGTTACATAAATAATCGACCATCCATAATGTGTATTCATAATCAATTACTTACATGTTTAATGGACGGACTGCCTTTCATAAAGATGAAACATAAGTTAGTTTTGCAAATTCGATATTCAGTAAACTATTATAATTAAGGGCCATAAATTTTGTGCGTACGCGGAACATGTCCATGCTGGGAGACCACCGCACGATTTCAATGGACTTTCGCTTGTAAATTGCGATGTGCATAAAATAATAAAGGGCAAAATATAATTGGACTCAATGGCTCTTGTACACACGGTATCGATAAGGGCCTTCGTGACACTTTAAAATCGATTGCGTAAAATACTGTACGAATATTATTTTCACACCAATGTTCCAGTTCGAACTATCGTTATTTTTAAGTGCAAATAAAATATAATTATTAGTTCACGTTGATGACGAGCGTTCTCTAGAATTACATAACCTATCCTATGTTCTGTTGGATGAGGTAGCCTTGGATATTGTTAGTAGACACAGGTACTCGCAGGGCCTACTGTTAATCGAGTGGTATGCATGTCAACATGAACAAACATGCAACAAGTCAACTCTGCTCCCGGCTGCCACAAGTGCGTTGTATTTGTTCTTCACAAATAAAGCTCCTGGCACGTCCCCTGACTGGTGCGAGACAGATAATAACTTCAAACATACCTTCTGTCTGACAAAGAATCCTTGAATTACTAGCTTAAGGTTTAGTTTCAACAGGGGAAGTATTGAGGTTGATTCAATATTCACATGATTTTACTTTTATTGATTCGATTCAAGGTGGTGGTTTACTTGGCCGACATACGATAATTCAAATAAAATTATAATAATTTTCAAATAAAAACGTTGCAAAACCAACCAGTTCGGCAAGCTATTTATTCTAGCCTGTCCGATCACTAACTTGAAATATGATGTGTTACAGTGTGAATTTATGGCACATTTTAGGGTTTAGCATCCTGTATTTTGAGTGAAGAAGAAACTTTGTTTTCTTAACCTCCATACTCCCCGCGTGAATCAGTTGCGAGACGAGAGAGAAAGTATCAGCATATACATGTCGTAACCCTCGCTTTGAAACAACTAAGAAAATAGAATAACTGATTGTTGAACAATATAAATATGGTGAAGAATAAATAGACGTAACGCGACGAGTCACGATATTTCTGATTAAACAACAGATCAGATCAGCCAAGCAAAATTATAAGTTTGATAGAAATCATCGTATTAGATGCTGATCACATAAAGCCGGTGCGTCGTGAGTAATGACCCGCAATATTTAACGATGATGATGGTATAATTACCATCAATAAAAGTCTTGTAGACGGAGGCGCCCGCGCCGCGTCGATGCCGCTAGTGCCGCCACCGGAGTAGGTGCACTCATTCATTTGCATGCATCCATGCGGAGCGCAAAATGTCACCGTGAGATAACTCAGCCTAATGTGTATTCAAAGCAGATCATCATGCTAATATTGTTATTACGATAAAGTCTCAACGGAGCCGGTTTGGTAAGGCTCATACCTCACTGCGCTGTCTACTACTTTGGTTATTTTCTTCAAAGCCTTTGAGGAATTATTTACCAATGCCGCAAATATATTGCTCATCTTTATCGAATAAGTAAATTGTAGAAATTGATATATGGGTAATATTTAGCACATTCAGTCCCTTCGGATATAATAAAGCATATGGCAAATAAGCATACGGCCCGCCCGGTGGTAAGCGGTTACCGTAGTTCTATGGACGCTTGCATGCTACACACGAGGCATCACTTACACATTACCGACCCTTCCGCATGCGCAGGAACACAAAATTTAGTTATTGGCTACTCTATTCTGTAAGGCTCTAGCACGCTCTAGTCTTTAAGCGAAAGAACGCTATGCACTCTAGGTTACGTCTTAAAAAAAAAGAAATAAAAATATAGATACTTGATACCTCTTTTTTATAAAAAGAAAATTGAAACCGGATGAAAAATATTTAAAGCTGTCAATAATGTAAGTATACATTAACAATCCCTTAGAGTAGTATACCGAGCAATCCGATTCCGAAACTAATCAGTGATTTGTCACTGATTTTGAACAGTAAGGACCAATCACTGCATTGTGTGTTCTTGACTTGGCCAATCAGAGCGCATGTGTCCTTGACTTACCCAATCAGAGCGCATTGTTGGTGGTGAGAAAGGCGGAATAGACTGCAAGCAAAATGAACGTCATTGCGCTTCTTTAGGATAATTTTTCGATGGTTTGTAAACAATAGAATCAGCACCTTTATGTACCTCAATAATTATTAATTATAAGCCGTTACTTGTCATTATTTATTAACACCACATTATTTATACCGTAAGTACATTAAAGTTCTCTATTAACGTCATTGTGACACAGAATGAATACTCGTAAAATCCGAAGTTACGCAGCGTCTAAAATGAAGATGATCGGTGTGGTTGTGGTTCAAAACATCAGATAAAGGAAAATGACGAGTAATATTATATTTTTTCTCAGAAAGCTTTTAGTCCTAATTGGTGTCGAAACGACACCAAAAGCGAAAACCAATGCATTCCTACCGGATTGACTTATTAAGCCCTCGAGGAATTTGGAACACTTAAAATTTAAAGCACATTATCAGGTTTTTAACATTTGTGGGGTATTGTTTAAAGTTTTCTACGATGCAGAGCATTATCGTGAAGACATTGAACCTAGCTGAGTGTTGACCCCCTTGACATGGCTTACACCGCTTACACGCGTACACCACGGACGACTATGAATCAGCCTTTCTAAATATCCACCCATGTCTCATAGCAGCAAGCAAACCTAACAATGATATCACATCTATTTCTGAACGAATAATTCTATTCAAACGTAAAAAGAAAAGTGAAGTGAGACTGTTTTGATCGTTGATGTTGCATTGCACATTCGCGGCTCGCGTGAATAGTTCATCATAAACAATGTTTCTAACTGCAGAGGATTTTTAGTCCAATAGTGAACGGGTGACAAAGCTTCAATGAGGCAGTTAAATCTGCCGTCGTCGTTGGTATTGAGCAATAGGTATTGTCTTGGACAGACATATTTGATTAGAATCTGACTGAACAGGGAGCGGCAGCATGCGCGCGTGCCCTAACGTGCCCGGTGCATAGATATAAGTAGAGTTGCACCCAGATTACAGCGGCTCAAATAATACAATCCCAACGTTGCACAATCCGCCTTGTGAGCCACTCTCCGGGATACTTAGTGGCGTTTGAACCATTTGATAACCAGATAAACTGCGAATGCCTTAGAGTTTGTAAACACGACTCTGTCTGTCGCTTTAACCACCTCATATAAATTCAAAACATAAGATTACATTCAAACAATTAAAAGCTATTATTTCTCTTCGGTTCTAAGAATATATCTTTTCACACTTCATTCAAAACTTATAATCGTAACAACTAATGGCTATTATGGAGAGTGCGTGTGGGTCGCTATTAAAAATTACTTTTATCGTTTTCTTGGTACAATTTTAAACAATCGAAAGAAGTACATTATTGCCTTAGAAGAGCAAGTATTAAGTAATAATTTGTTCGATGCCTAAGGCAAGGCAAGGCTCACGCAATTTATTGATGCTTTGACGTCCATTATTTTTTTCGGAGATACCACTTTCCTTTATTGTACCTATCTACTAGGTCAAATGCAGTGTTACGTGATCGTCATCCAAAACATGAACATTTCGTTTATAGCCCCTTGCCCATAAGTCCTAAAAGAAACCATTAAACGGTAGCAGTCACGCGAGAACATAACTTTTTCCTATAGTGGTTCAAAATTTAGAGCATTATTAAACATAATTATCAAGGATCGAACGACCCGATAGAGAAAAGTGGATTGAGGATCATAAAACTATAGGCTAAGTAACATCATTATAATAAAAACTGAGTTATGTTTAACCACCTCTCGAAGGTAAAATACAAACAAAAGAAATTCCTTTTTATCTTAGAGTAGCCAGTAAGATTACCGATTGTGTACTGGTATTGTGTTCAAAAGATACTGAAATAAATCATTGTGGATATAAAAATTCCTTAAGTAAATTACAGGCTGCTGATTATTTTCGCGAAATTACAACCAACTCGCAATCAATCTTTAAGTTTTTGACATAAATAAGCGTACATTTGTAAGACAAGTGGCTCATTCCGTTAGTTGGGATACTCAAGATATTTTATAGATGAGTTTTTTTTTACTAATTGGGAAAACAAAATCTATGCTAAGTTTAAACGCAAGGTTTTAGTTATTTACATTCAGTCTAATGTAAGCTGGTACAGTATTACCCATAGAACAAAGACCAGCGAATATCCAATTTCTTTGTAGCATAAGAACGTCAAGCAATTTTGGCAGTCATCAATCGTGGATATTTATTTTCGACAGCTGCACTTTTGAGCCAGCTCCTTCTAGGGTTTGTGTGCTTACCACCTTGGGCCGCATCATCACTTACCATGGTGAGATTGAGGTCAAAAACAGGCCTATAAAATGAAAAAAAAAAAAAAAAAATTGAGGTAAAAAAGAAAAAAATATGATAATCTAGCTAGGTGAAGAGGAATACGAAATACATCCACCGCATCATGCTAGGCACAATCGCTAAACAAATATTGAGAGACGATATCGCTTTTTATTTATAGTACGAGTGCCTGTAATTCAGCAAAGGCATTGCGTAGTGCGTACTATCCCAGTGTACAATTTAATTGTCGGCCGGTTTGCGCAAGTGGCCGCCGCAACGTCTACCGATAGTAACTCACTTAGTACTAGCGATCGGACATTGGTGCGGTGGTGACACTTCACATTTTAAGGATTTTTGTTAATGTGCACCACAAACACACGCCTACATCCTCAACTTTCGAACTTTCGCTCAAGTTCGATTATATTCAACATCGGTGTCATTAAAAAGACCGTTAACCGCAGAGTATGTGCCACATAAAGGTTACTGCAGAATGCGTTAAAGACTCGCCATGTATTTTTTAAATCCCTTGATCAAACACTACCACAGATTACCTGTGAACACTACAAATAATGTCCTCGATATAAGTTACGACGAAGTAAGACGATTTATTTCAGCATCCTTATTTTATTGCCCTTCAGTTAATCAGAACTGCGTTTCTAAGATGATTAAACTATCTACAACGGATTCCGAAAGGAGGACAGTGACACGACCTAAGGCAAGCTGATAACGCGATCGAGGAGCATTCCTAGTTATCTTTAGGCATATCAACACAGTTCATTGTTGATATTGCAAGAGAGCAAACACTTTGCAGACTATGCAGACAGTACTTATCCTCAGAGCTAGAATCACGTCGTTCAGACAGTTATCCTAAGTAGTTAAATATAATTTTTACGCGTGTCATACAATATACCAACAGAACATAGCGGGTGTGACATCTTTCATATCTGATGAGGGCCAGTTATTATGACAAGCAATACCCGTAAGGGAGTATTATTATTCCAATGTTAATAATTAATTAAAAGAGCACGATATTAAAACAAGAATCATTTTTGAACAAGAATGCAGACACCAACGCGTTGTAATGGGGAAATTATCAACTGTGATGCCCTTGAGATATCATTTATATCTCAAAAGAAACCAAAAAAGAGAATATGTTAAGTGGTGAGTCATGTAAAATTGCAATAATGACAAATTTATAATCGGCTACCGGGCGACATTCCACGAAGCCCGCGGTGTCGCGGACAGGTAAACTTTGCTATGAGGTGCTTGCTACTCCGTGCGCACTGCGCCCTGCAGCGTGGTCACGACGCAAGCAGACACTGACTCTAAATTCCACCTACACTAGCTGCTACCGTACTTATTATGTAAATGACGAACTAAAGTGGTAACATTGGAAAAGATTTATGTGTGAAACACAATAAACCCTAAATCCGTTGACATGGAAAACGTTATTTATTGACTCTGATTTCGTGCCACTTCGATCGATATGCCCATTTCCAACACGGATGGATCGAAGTATCGTCTCACTGACCTCGTTCTTGCATTAATATCTAATAGCGAGATGTTTATTATTATGCTAATGCAAAAGGACTTAACAAATGTCGATATCGTTTGATCTGCTATTTATCTTTATTAAAATCTACGTGTCGTGAACTTGACTCGATAGTGCGCGGTAGGTTCGGCATTCAACGCGGATTAAATGCTACGTGTGTGTAACATAATCATTTCCCCAAATAGAAATAGAAGCCACTCTACGAGGACTGCAGGTAACATGGTATTTCCGTTATTTGAATTTAAACAATGCCCGATGATTGTCTAATATTTAATGATTAACAATTGTATTGATATCAATTAAAGAATAATTGTACAGGTTATGCTATATGGATAGTTTATGTATAGTTAAGTAAAAATATATAAAAACCATAAACAAAGAGAGCAAGTAGCTCTAAAAATCTCGGGTGGGCCTATTTTTGTTTTGAGATGTTGGTACCTTCAAAAAAATTAATAGGACATCTTCCTTTCCTACGTTTTAATTTAACAACGGAAGCAGCATGACTCGACGAGAAAGGAATCAGATTAATTTTCACCGTTGTCCCGCCAGACGCGTCTAATCTGTTGAAACAAATTATTTCAAAACATCGGGCCGACTCGAATGTGTAGACAAAAGGAAAGACTGAGATACAACGAAAGTATGGAGCTTAGAAATAAACGTGATCTCATCAGGAAGCTCTTCTACACAATAGAACGTGGGGACGACGTAAAGGCAACGACTCTATGAAAACAAACATTTCACTATTAAGTATTTTCGTTTCAAACACGCTTATACAAATTTCTTGAATGAAACTATATGTAGGTACTAGATACTTAGATCGAGCGGCTGTCAGTATTTTCTTTCATATAAGATGCAAAATTATTTAAGTCGCTAGTTGACGTTAATTGACATTTATTAAAATATACGCGTTCCAATAAAAGCAATGAAAGTGGCCAGCACCTGGAAGTGCGTGCTGTAGCCGCGTTGGCTCGCCTCCAGTTCTACTGAACTTTGACAACGAGTCGGGCGCGGCGGTAAATTGGTGGCTGTTACACATCCGTCTCCTGCATTATCGCGGTATACTGGTGCATGCATACGCCGAAACACCTCATAACTTCTCAATTCTAAATGCTTACACATAAAATGTCAATACAAAAAACATACCTATATTGATTTAACTGTAGTCGACATTATACAACAAATACCTGACCGACAAACTCGTCTGGAAAAGAATTTCATCCCAACTCGTCGGAAAATAAATTATTCAGATATTAGCCGAATTATGATTTCGCTGTACTACTTTCAAACAATCGTTTCGCAAGTTTCATGAATGGTGAGGTCGATGTACTCCCAGTGCGTGCATTCCTTTTCCCTTTCTGAATTTTTCGATTGCCTCCAGGTATGTTACAACAGGAACAAAAATATAATGAAGGGTTACGGTCAACTGAATTGCACTCAACAATAATTTCTCACAAGCTGTCCTGACATGTTCAACGAGCCTCGGCCAAAGGCGTATTTGATTTGGGATGAAGCTTTCTTTTATCGATTTTTAAGCATGCGGGACGCCCTTTCATAAAGTCTCATTAACCGAAATTGCTGTGTCGTCATTCATTGATCATGATTATTTAGCTGTCACTGTTCATGTCCGCCCGTGCGTTCCTCGATCTGATGACCGCTATATGCATTTGCTTCGATGTCTGATCGAACGTCAATTAACAGTGATACACATCTCACCCGAACTGCGCTAGATGGACCGCGACCGCGACGAATCGTGCCGGTTACCGAAATGAGTGCGACTACGTGACGGGACGACCCGACTTCTGTGCCATGCTGACAAAGTCTCGCCTACCGATCATTAATTGACTTCCACTTAATTATGCATCAATAGCTGTTACATTTACTAATAAAGAGACTTTCGCATCTTCACAAATTGCATGTATAAAAAAAAATTGAAGTTTCCACACACATTCGGGACTTTTGAGTACTTAGGTACATTCCACACTTTCCACTTTTTCAAAACAAATTCCGATTAAAATGGTTCAGAATTAGTATTCTTTTGAATGGATGGATGTTTCGTTACCTCCTCCTTAGAGTCACATCTCAAAAAGATACAATCGCATGATTTAATGTAGGTAGGATTGACATTGTAATAACGAGGCGCAGCAGGATTACGTAACCATATGGAGTAGACGGCAGACACAGGGCTGATGAAAGGTTGACCTCAGCTGTGTGTGGGCGTCGCTAGACAATGATAATCCGACAGGCCGGGGTCCACGAACTACGCCGGAATGCAAATAAATAGATGCATATAAACAGGACGAGACAGCACACCTGTCGGTGATCGGTGAAATAAACAATGCGTGTCATCGTGCAATCCCTGATGGTGCACATCGCACCGGTGACGTGATACCTATCACTTCACAGAATCTAGTGGGAACACTTTTCGACGCTCGTGACTTGGGATTCAAATAAGAATATCAATAAACAGCGTTGCAAAATTCTAAAGAGCAGCATGTGCACTTTTTTAATGCAATAGACGAAACAAACGCGACTGCAGTGTTTGGGTTCGGTACACTTGGGTTCGCTTATAGGTATATTAAATACCTATAGAAATTATTATTAGAGTAAAATAATAATTTCTATAGGTATTTAATATACCTATTGAAATTATTATTTTACTCTAAAAGCCATATGAAGAAGAGTGCTTGCCTGTACCCTGATGGCGGATTTAACTATCTTAATATATAAAATGATAAACTGATTGTTGATATATCAACGCACAGCCCAAACCGCTGGACCTAGAGATTTGAAATTTTGCACACAGATACCTTATACAGTGGAGGCATCCACTAAGGAAGGATTTTTGGATATTCCATCCATAAGGCGGTAAAATAGGGGATGCAAGTTTATATGAAAGTCCATCAGTTTCGAAGTTAGGACCTTCAAATTTTGTGTTTAGGCTGACGATTGAAAATTAATTTAAATGTGCCTCAACGTTTATGATAATTCCGATCCCGAAAGGGTAAAAAGGGGGATGAATTTGTGTATGAAAGTAAACAAAATTTATTATTTAAGCTTATGGTTATAAACTAACGCAACGAATATCGGTGTTGTTGGAATTTGAACCCTTAAGGAGTGAAAAGGGGGATTAAATTTAGTATATGAAGTTCTTTATTTTCGGAGTGAAAATTACAAAATTTATTATTTCGGATTATGGTATTGGCGTATTTAAATGGCAAAGGATGCAAAGACTCGCCTAAACAACATCAGGAAAAAGAGAGGAATCGGTATTAAAACAAAGATAGTAAATAAATTAAATCGACATGTAAACTGTGCTTTATTTATTATTGTGAACAAACAACCTACTATGTCGTGCTCAGGCAGGTACTCGTCACTCAACGCTTCTCACACACACTCACACACACACACACACACACACCCCCACACACCCACATGATGCGACGACCGTTTACTTTATTATTTTATAGTTTCTTTTATAGTTTCCTACCCACCAATAATTTTGTTAAATAATTTTAAGTTACAAAGTAGATATTCATTATTGGCAAATGTATTAGTAATATAAGTATCTATTTTTTATATTTTTTTGTTAAATGCTGTGTAATATCATGTTAAATAAATAAATAAGATCCGATTAATACGAGCATTGCTATTCCTCATTTTCATGTATGGAGTGGAAGCGAGGACTATACTGGCCCGAGAAAGAAAAAGGTTTGATGCATTCGAGATGATGGTTCCTTCTAGGCTTTATGTGCTTACCACCTTAGGCCGCATCATCACTTAACATGGTGAGATTGCGGTCAAACACAGGCCTATAAACAGTAAAAAAAAAAAATGTGGTGCTGGAGATGGATGTTGAAAATACCTTGGACCGCTAAACGCAACAATGCATCAATCCTATCGCAGCTCCAAATTAAAACCCGATTGTCCACCATATGCCACCAACGTATTCTTTCGTATTTCGGCCACATGGTGCGCAAGAAGATGAAAGTTTGGAAGAACTGATCATAGTTGAGAACACGAAGGAAAACGACTACGTGGTCATTCACTGACTAGATGGTCTGATCAAGTCAAAGACTCATCGTCCTCCAAGTTTTAAACGGTTGTAAGGGACGGGTTGGACAGAAACCGGTGGAGGCAGATCATCCGCTCTAGAAGCAAACCCGATGCTGACCACGATCCTCAGACATGAGGGAAATACTATAGAGAGAAAGAGAGACAAGGCCTCCAAAATTGTGCTGTGGAACTAGACTACAAGTAACAGCTCTCCGCCGCAATGTTATTGAGGCCAAAATATTTACTGGTTCTGCTGGAGAAATAGTCTTCTTGCCGCGTATACTATTGATCCCAAATCAACTTCCGATTGAATTTAGAAGATTACAGTTCCTAATTAAGGATTGCTTCGCGATGGCTATTAATAAATCACAGGGAAAAACTCTAAAATTTGCTAGAGTTGATTTGCGGCAGTTCTGTTTCAGTTTTATGTGGCATCCTCGCATGTGAGCTCTCAATCTCCCGGAACTTTTGTCAATATCACACGTAGTGGCGGACAATAGCCATGAACAAAGCTCTATATTGTTACAATGATTCATATCTAGAAAAAAGAAATAATTTACGCGGACGAAGTCGCGAGCTATAATGCTAGTCCAATTATATAGTTTTAGTATTTATCAAAATCGGCATCGAAACTTCTTTGGACATTAGGAGTCAGTTATACCTATTGAAGCAAGCAAGACGTGCTTCCGCAAGGCGAAGAATACAACAGACAGAACCCTTAGAACATGCGATGTACCCTTACGCATTTGAATTAATTCACATAGACAGACAGTAAAATACCTTATGTTTTATTCAATGCAATGGTATAATAAAAAATGTTGACAGTAGGACAAAAGACCAGGGTTCGCAGTAATGATATAAATTACAATGTTTATTGATATCTACATGGATATAAAAGCAGTGGTAAAATAAGCGATCCCTCGGGAATAACTTTGGCCAGGTCGCCTGAGTATAAAGAACCGCTTTGCTGATATCAATGACCTCGCACGCGACGCGTCCCGCTGTGTTTGTTTAGCATAAGTGAAAATTTCATACACCATGAGAATAGTTGCTATAAAGAAGATTCATTATTGAGACCAGAATTAATAGAACAGGTGTTAAATTCCAAATAACTACAAATATTTTGATATAAACTCTTCAAAAGAACACCGATACACCACCATATAATGAGTATGTAAGTACATAAGTTAATAGTAAAACAAGAACTTTAAAGCAAAACAAGATCTCGAAGATGCAGCCATTATTTAAATCAATATATTTTCAGACGATGCGTAACATCCAGATTAAACATAAAGTATAAAGATACGAATAAAGGTTTACTTTTCTTATGTACTTTTTCTTTTTGCAAAATAATATTAAAATCGGCAATGCTACTGATTACTTGACGAATACGCAGTAGACTGACTCAAATATTACCTTCATATCCATACATATATTATAAACCCAAAAGTAGCTCTGTCTGTCTATTTGTTACCTTTTCACTCCTAAACCTCTAGGCTATCTACGTGCCATGATGCAACCGCATTATGGCACGTAGATAGCCTATGGTTTAGGGACATAGGCCCCTTTTTATCCCGAGATCGCGGGTGAAACCGCGGGGGGCTACTAGTCTCCAATAAATTAATGCGGTAAAGAAAAAAATGATGTCATGTCAACGGTGTGCATTTCACAGAACGGGGCGATGTTAAGCGCGGCCGTGGCGGTGTTGGCATGCCTTTGCTTGGCGCGCACCTCGCCCGCCGAGCCACACAGTCTGCGTGTATACGGAAAAAACACACACAACCCTAAGGTAAATATACAATTCTCTTCACAACTCGAACAAGAAACCTAAACTTATTTACAGACTGCTTCAATATTTCACAGGATATCAGCAGTGTCTTGGCGAGCATCGAAGAGAGATTACGGGTGTTGGATACTGTCAGCGCAGCGCAAGAGAAGCAGGCGCGACGCCTCGACGATATACAAGCCACACTCGGTAATAAGTTATTCGTAAATACAAATATTTATTCAACACACAAATAATAGCACCGATCTAAGTAAATAGGTTCGTTTGACTAAAGGTATGCAAGTTTGATGCAAGCAAGACCGTGCAAATGAAAGGAGAGACAATGCTTTGTCAACATCTAGGCCAGCTTTTGAAGATCCGAGTGCTAAGAATCACTTATTCGCAGTTTCGAGATAGACAAACAATCGGTTTTGACAGTAGCAGCATGTTTCTCATCCGGGAAGCATATGAATCATGCACCACGGTCTTATTGTGTCATATCCTATTTTACAATGCAAACGCTAGGTCAACTTTCGCAATATTGCTTCCATACATAGCTGGCAATTGACCAAACAAGAGCGACGCTCAATCAATTGGTAAAAGGATCCGCCAGTAACGGACCGTGGGCTTATTTGAATATATTAACATAGTCTTTACGTGAGGTACAAAGTAAATAGGAAACTGTAATACATTTGTAATTGCTCCCAGACCGTGTGGAGACTACGCTATCATTGAAACTGGAGAGAGCTCAATTAGCAGCGGAGCGGCTAGAACACCGGCTACACATGCTTCAAACTAATGTGCAAGTAAGACTAATAGATTAAAACTTTGTACCTACTTCTAGGAATTATACATAATAATTACTAGTATCTCTGTTACCAACCTACAGCCATATAATTATGCTGCGGGATTTAAGATCGTTATTTCAATTTTCTCAATATTAACCAAATTAAAATTTTAGTGTTGGTTCTAAATTTAACAGACAGGTCTGATAACAATATTATTGGCCCAATGAGTTATATATATATCTAATGATAAAGCTGGAACAAGACTCATCAGTGGTGGATTATTTTACTTCATTCTCAGTCCGAATCTATAAGTCTTGATACTGATATCTGGCCCCAATTGACGTTTTAGTCATAAACGGCACTGGCAGGACAATACGCAAACGGACTCATTTGATTACAGTCTTGATGATAACTTTTCTAGGTACAGAAAGCGTGCTTTTAATTTTTGTTTTTGTTTTCAGTCATCTATTAAAGAAAGCACCGAGAAACTAGAACAAAGCCAAGCAAAGATCACAGATGTCGCACAGAACTTAACCAGCCACATAGAATTACATCGGCATTTATTAGAAAAGGTAGTATGACTAATATTATATGAAGATGTTCAATGTTCTAGATATTATTATTTTCAATTCCATTTCCAAAAACCTGCGTAAGTTTTCTTATCAACTTTGATCCTTTAAAATTCTTAAAAACGTGAAAAGGCAAAGATTGTCACTCATCTGACTGTCAGTACGAATCTAAGCATAACGGTGTAATGATGACATTTAATGCAATTATCCGATAAAACCAGGTGAATGGCGCTTATGCAGACACGTGGCACCGTGGTCTAGTCTTAGAATCACTGATGCGGGACGGCTTGGCCCTAGTGAACGTGACCAGACGGGAGCTCGCAGACGGGCTGCGGGCCCTGGCGCGGCGCCAGAGAGACGCCAGGCTCACTTCAGCAGACTTGGAGGCAACGTTCGCCAGGCGGCTCAACGACAACACATACAAAATTGATTTAAAGGTAAGTTACTTGGGAATATAACAAATGATACAAGTAATAGCTTTCAGGTTTATCATTAGCGTTCATCTAAGCCGAAAACGTTGTTCAAATTCAAATTCAAATTCAAAATCATTTATTCAAATAGACCTTCGCAGGCACTTATGAAAAGTCTGACTCTGATACTCTAATACCGGTTCGGAAGGTTGCATTTGCTGAGAAGAGCCGGCAATAAACTCAGCAATTACTCTTTTCAAAACAAGCTTAGATTCATTACATAATATTTACATTCTAATCGCACTGACAACAATTGCGTGCCCCGGCGCGGCGGCAAAACTACAAAGTAGACTGAATCTATATTTAATAAGTAAATAAATAAATGGCAAACTTAAGCAGACCAACCCCCACAATCAGCACCTGTTCACAAGTATGACGCGTGTGGCAGCCATCGCCCTCCTCGCCATATTGGAGGGAAGTGAGCGACCCGTCACACGACGCCGCCGCAAGCAAAGGCCTTAAAGTGAGCATGACTTACTTAAGTCTGCCTTAGAAATAAAAAATAAACTAAAGGGAAACTACTAAATACGCAATTTGTTATCACTGTGACTATTGACAAGTTTATACTAAATATCATTTAGGTATATGTATAGAAAATATAACAATTAAGTAGACAGACATAATATATTGAAGAATTTAGAAATAAATGAAAAATATTAAATTGAATTAATTACTATAAGTAATAATCTGCAAATTAAACAAAAAAAAAAGATAACTTATAATAATAATAGCATACTTTGAATTAAAATGGACCTTGAACTAGCTGCTAAGAGAAGCAAGTGCAGAGAGAAGCTACTTCCATACATCCTTGTCGTCAGTATAATGAGACACTTTATAATAGGCACTACTCAACAACCGCTTTTTGATATGTTCCTTAAATTTAAAAAAGGACATACTGGTCACGCTATGAGGAATTTTATTGTAAAATTTGATACAATTCCCAAGAAAGGACTTATTTACTTTAGCTAATCTAAATCTAGGCACAGTTATTTTGTGCCGTTGAATATTATATATAATTTTTATTTTCACTTATAACTCAGAAGGTTGTTGTTCTATGCAATTTTCGGTATGTGTATTATAATAATTTTGTGGGACTTTAAGACTTACTTTAATGCCATCAAGACTTACTTTAAAAGGTAATTACATGAGAGTCATAGAATATCAGCGTTAACTGCGCATTATGTATATCGGTTGATAATACCTCTAAACGTACATAGAATTTTCTGTACAAAGATGCACTGACTTATTTCGGCCACCGGTATCTCGCAGGTTGAAGTATAATCTAATGTACATAATAGTTTGGTAAATAAAATCCAATATTATGCTTCAATCATAGTTGGACTCAGTACAGAACTGCAAACTGATCACAGAGATTAAGGAACTGATTGATGCAGTTCGCTTTCGGTCTGGTTTGCCATGCTAATTAAATTAAGGACATTAGCCAGCCCCATACAAAACTAATATATTTTTATTTGGGATATCAACGAATTTTAAGAACACTATCCAATAGCTAAGCAACCGACTAAAAACTCCCTTTAACTTGTTTTACATTACGAGCCCAAGAGTTTGATGGTTTTAAAATTGTTGAACGTTAAGAAATAACCTGAGAAAAAAATACGTAACCTTGCAGAGTTTGTCCCCGATTCTTATCAGTTCAAGGTGTACTTAGTATGAACTGGTGGTAACAGTAGCCATCACAAGTTCCTCCTAAGAACTTACAATTTTTTTATAGAGACTTGAGAAATAACAGAACTAAAATGTTTTTTTTTTTAGATGCAGGAAGTTTTAGACGCCCAGAAGCACTTTGTAGATTCATGCCAGCGTGTTCAACTAGACGACCCTACACACGTAGCCGATGTGCTTGATAAACTAATCGATTCATTAATAAATAAGTAAGTTATCTAAACAATCGGCAATACCATTTCAATAGAAGTAAATACTTATCTATTCTAAAATTATAATTCAATTTTATAGGACTGCATCGACATTCCACGAGCTACAAAACATTCAGGTCACCATGCGCCATCACGATAACCGGGTAATGAAATTCCTGGGCACTATTCGTCAACCACAGGTGAGGAAACGATTCTTAAGATTAGATATTGTATTATGTTATTATATTGTATATACATTTTCAAAGATGTTAAATAATAACTTGATGCATTTTAGACGGATGCATCATGCCGGCGGCTAGAGACTGCATTCCGAAATACGTCTCAAACGATCTTCAGGGAGAATGAACTGAAGCAATTGACAGAAAAATTCGTAGCGTTAACCGATAGAGCTGACGCAGCGCTACAGCGGCTGGAAGCACAATTTATAAACGAACCAGACGAGCCTGATCAAACCTCTGACGTCACAACGGCGGCTAATAGACCTCTACTGGAAGGAATCAAGTAAGATTCAGGAAATTCAGGAATTATGAACAGGGACTTAAAATAAAAAATCATATTCCTAGCGATTTTATCTATGCTCGCCTCATACTGCGGCTACATTAGAATCAATCATAAAGATAAAATAAACCCTTTCAAGTGTATATATCGGTCATTAGTGGCGAGTTTTCGAGTGCACATAATGGGGACAAACTATCACACCATACAATATTCAACTGAAGGGCAATTAAACTGTGTACCTGCTGTATCTATTAAATAAGATATAATTTGCATAGATTTACGACATCATACAGCTACATATATAAATAATATAGTCCGTTCCTTTGTCCGTCATTGCGCAAATAATTATCTAAAAAGCGCTGATAGCTCAGGTTTAGTGACTACGGATGCCGAGACGAAGGCCACGGGTACGAATCCTATAATGAGCTTGAACTTTCGGTAAAGGAAAACATCGTGAGGAAACTATAGTATATAAGGTCCTAATAAATTAGTGAACTTCCTCTTGAGGGAAGAATGTATAGGTCATTAGTAATCAAAAAATAATATGATAAATAAAAAAAAAATTCTTTGTCTTCCATAGAGACTCTCCATACAAGTCAAAGAAAAAAAAATATTTTTTTTCCCTCGGATTTTTCTTCTAATATTATTTTTTGATTACTAATGACCTATACATTCATCCCTCAAGAGGAAGTTCACTAATTTATTAGGACCTTATACCTATTTACGGTACTTTATAGTACCCACCTTGCTGGCAACATTCATGTTGAAAATCTGTCACCAAGCACCTACCGGTGTGCTCCGACAGCTGTACTTGAGAGCCAGTTCCTTCTAGGCTTTGTGTGCTTACTACCTTCGGCCACATCATCACTTACCATGGTGAGATTGCGGTCAAACATAGGCCTGAACACAGTAAAAAACATATTATTTATTTATATAAGCATATTAAAAAGTTTAATTATAATTTAATATGATCAGTGAATCTGATGAGGAGTTTAAATGGGAAGACGACGAAGCGTACTTCTTCGACGAAGGCGGCGGGGGCGACATCATGGCCGAAGACAAGCGGCTACTCAGCGGGATCAAGAGAGCAAAGAAGGCGACAGAGAGCGCCACCGGGCGGCCCCCGCACCGGAGACATCTACACAAACACCCCTACGACCGTGGCCCTAATAGCAGGCACCCATCCTCATCATAAACTTAAGCTCTTAATATAAACCATATAACATTAATTATGGCTGTTTTATTTATAAACGTCATCGATAAAAACGATACAAAATATATCACACTATGTTGTTTATTTATTGCCAAAGTAATTGCTAAAGATTTACATGTTAACAATAATTACTTTTATGTTAGCACATAAAATATCTTACTGTGTACATAAATCAAGATTAATCTTTAAAGTTGTTGTCATTATTATACATAAATAAACATCAGACTGAAGGAAGCATTCAAACCACATACCTAACCTAATTCTAACTTGTGAATCAACCTTCATAAAGTGCATTAATTTATTACACTGCCATAATAATCAGTAGTACTGTCAGTACTGATTTAGTACTGATCATATGCCAAAAGAACTATTTGAGGATCCAAAGGCTGGTTGAAAATACTACTTTATGAAACAATTATGTTAGTTTGTTCATTCCCAACTAATTCAGAAACCAGTCTTATTGTCAACCGTCAACAGCCATTTAATCCCTGTACCTTAGAACAAAGGCTGAAGCTCTCTTTTTGGGTGAGTTTGCATGTTTGTGAAGTCAGTGTCACCAAAACCAAGATCTTATTTTTGCTATAAGCTTAATTATTTTATTATGATACAAAATCCACCGCTTTAAAGTAGTACCATTTAAAACATAACATAATAATTTTAATTTTAACTACATAACTTAATGCCAATTAAGGAATTACTTCTTATTAACTTAACTAATCAACTATGACCAACTGTTCACTCAAAGCATGTGGTAGGTATAAAGAACATACCATTTTCTTTTTAGCATTGCTAAAATCGATGATGGGACCACTCCCATATAACCTGAGATGGTTTAAAGCAAGTCTAGTATAACCCAGGTTTTCAATATATCTGTTTCTTTCTGACAGCATAATATGTACAAGATTTGTTGAAATAAAAAAAAAAAAACATTTTCATAGGTACAAGCCTTTCATGGTGATTATACTTTTTGCTGTCAATACTTACATTGTCATCCAATATACTATTGTATACCAAATTTCGGCTCTAGCCCAGGACTATTTTAAAACCTGAGTTTTACCAGACTCTGCTTAAGAGGACTCAATTCGTCATACTTTTCATACAAAACCTCTGTACTTATTATGGCGTTGTTAAACATTTTTCGTTAGATGTTTTGAACAAATTAGTATCTTGTGCACTATATCTAGCCGTGTATCTAGGCGTAATTTAAAAAAAGTGTGAAACAAATTCAGTCAAAGCCTCCGAAAAACAGCGTTTTTGCTTAAATTGTAAAAGTAAAGAAAACATTTAGATACCAGGCTTGCAAATGTATTGGAGATTCTAAATAACTAACTTTTTTTTCACAAACTTGTAAGATTTTTTCACAAGAAGTATACTCCTGGAACAAGTTTTATGAATGCGAAATCATGAATGACGACCTAGCAAAGCGGCCGCGAGTGATCAGCGGAATTTACCGACTGATAACCGACGGCTCTGATGCTGTCTCTCTTTTTTCGCAGTCAAACATTACGTTGGATGAAACAACAAGCTTTTAGACTATGCTTGCGTTGAAGTTGCGCCGGCCACAGAGGGCCGCCTTAAACCATCTCATGTAATAAGACAGCTAGAGTTTTATACTCAACTGGCTGCCTTACATGCCCTACCCTATCTAAACCATCCAGGGAGTTAATTCTACTGTAATTCGATAATATAACCTAGATACCGACTGCAGCACCTATGTGATGTGAATCTAAGCCATCCACCCAAACACATACAAATAAATTCATCAAATCGGTCCAGCCGTTTAGGAGGAGTTCAGTGACATACACACATACAGTAGAATTTTATATATAATGATAATATATTTAATTAACTGGTCGCACGCAGACAAGAAAGACCTGCTAGAGTTAAAATTTATATGGAACAGTAACTAAATGACAGTTAATATTAAACCTTATGTCTTATACGTCACAGTGGCATTTCGCGCACAATGGCCGCGGTTCCCCTTAAACACAAACGGTCTGTATAAGGCGCGAAGGGTTAAATACAAAAAAACTAATAATACTTAGGCAGTACAAGCTCAGTGGTAGCAAAATCAGATGCTGTGGGTTGTGTGAGCTTCCAGTAAGGAATACATTGTAAGAAAACCATAGCACAATGGTACAGTACTTCTCAGTGCCTACCCTACTGGATGCTACTATCATTTTGAATTTATTGGCAAGGATGCAAGGAGTTTTTTGGCAGCTACACTTGAGCATCAGTTTCCTTCTAAGCTTTGTGTGCTTTCCACCATCAGCCACATCTTCACGTATCATAGTGAGAATGTAGACAAATACGAGCTTCTATACAACTAATATATTAATTATAAAAAATTTGTACTCTTATACTCAACTAAATGTGTATATCAAACATACCTCAAGTTTTGCACTATTTTGGAATATAGTGAGTGCCTTGTGAGTGAGTTGAGCAAAACATGAGCTCAAAGTAGCGATCTTCTGACGAGCAGTGAACACCACCTCTGGCTCCTCCGTCTCTAACTCTGCTGGAATTGAGAATAGGCATTGTGTTATATCATTGCAACTACATTTGATTAAAAATGCAAAACTTTGTATGGAAGTTTATTATACAAATACACAGTCAAATGATTAAAAAAAAAGTTGTTATGTCCATGTTCAGAGGTGGACAAGCAAGCAAGCTTGAATGTGATACTGGTGAGTAATTATATAAATTCATGTCATATTGGGAAAAAGATATCACAAGCTTTTTATACTTCTAAAGTAAGTAAAACCAAGAGAGTGATAAACAAGCAATCTATGGTACTTTAATATCTATTGATAGATTTATTATTATTATTATATTAGTTTGGGATGTAGGTAAATACAAAATGTATTAAATACAAAATTTTATCAGACACAAAATGATTCATTTAGGTATTAGTGATACATAATGTTACACTGTCTGTGACAATATTTCAAGATATATTTGCATACATTAAAGTTATTTATGACAACATTATATATGTTATTTATGATAACTTATGATATTGGCTTTAATCTCAATTGTACACAGGGTTTGTAGCCTGAGAAATGGTTAAATAACAGCTGTAAAGCAGTGACATACAAGTCTCCGAAATTATATAAAATATACCTAGTTTGAAATCCATCCCATCCATCTCAGAAATATTATTATTATTATTATGTGTATCTGTTACTTATGACAAAAGATGGAAATTATGAGGACCTTAAGTTATGTAAAAAATCGATTACTTTAGACATTCATAACAAAGAATGCTGCTTAAATCGGGAATAATTAGATAATCAATTAAACTATACTTTATTTCCATTTATTTCCCTGTGGAAGAAGAATTCAGGTGGCTTTTAGTGGGATTTTTGTGTAAGTAATCAGTAAATTTTAATAAAACTTGTTATTATATAATTGTGTTGACAAATTATTACGTAGTAACAATACTTACTTAGAGATGTATCTAATTCGACACATGCTTTATCATATTCCTTTTCTAATATATCTAACCATCGAAATCCAACTCCGGTAGTCGCCATTTTCACAATAAAACTTGTTGACAATGAAATGTCATTCTGACGTTTCTTCAAGCTTTACGTTCAGAAACCAATACCCATATAAGCGCGATGAAACACGCATCAGTAATTCTGGACGATTGTCGGATAGAAAACGGAGTGTAGACGCGCTGGCGCCGAATTCCGGCGCTCCGGACGTTTTATTCAGTCTTCTTTCACTCGCCAGGCAGATCACTTTTACTTGTAGCCATGATCCAGTTACTGAGAATCCCGGACGGAATTTTGATGCAATGTGTTGTCCTCGCCCCGCTATACTTTCTCATACGGACAGTGCACAGCCGGCGCGGGCCATTCCGGTGGTATATATAACTCCAATTCAACGTCCGAAATATTACGGTGCGTTTGTCAACGCACTAAGATTCTTGGTAGAGCCACACATAAATAATCTTCTTATTAGTTTTTTGGCAACCAAATCCTTTTTAACCGACTTAAAAAAAAGTAGGAGGTTCTCAATTCAGTTGTATTTTTTTTTTACGTTTGTTACCTCTTAACTCAGTCATTTATTAACCGATTTGGAAAATTCTTTTTAAAGCTATTGCATAGTTTCTTTCGCGGGCCTTGAGCGTGGAGACCGAATCCAGAAATTCCGTAACGAAAAAACCTAACACCCCCCACTCCGACCGGCACAGCGATGATACTTTTTAGTTTTGCCATCTATCGATGAATAGCAGAACTTTTAATGACTTTTTGAAATATCACACTTGTCTCTTTAGTTCAGCACGCTCAAAAAGTGTAACTTGAATTAATATCAAAGAAAAAAAAACAATGGAAAAAAATACGGCATAAATAAAATAAATAAATAATTATAATTGCATAAGTTGATAAAAACAGCTATGCAATAGCTTTACCGCGGCAGTCTCCGAGTGCCACACGTCTTTTTTATTTGAAAGGTACTTCCCTTTTGGTCCCATTATCATCAGATCAGGATTTGATTACTTCTTAGTGTACTTTGAAGTCGGTTTAAGATTTTTGTAAAACAGTCCAATTACATTAGGATTATTTTTTGTCAGTGTCGAGTTAAATTGTGTTCTAGCTGTGCGTTTACTTTTAGAATCCATTTACTAAATACTCAAAGTACGTTTATTATATTTTTAACCGACTTCAAAAAAGGAGGAAGTTCTCAATTCAGTTTTTAGATCTTTTGTTTGGTACCTACTTACCTCATACAGTCATAACCATGGAGGAAAGAAAGAAGGTCATAACTCTAATTTATTAACGATTTGGAAAATTATTTTTTTGTTTGGAAAGGTTCCCGTTTGGTCCCATTATCATCAGATCAGGATTTGATTACTTCTTAGTGTACTTTGAAGTCGGTTTAAGTTTTTTGTAAAACAGTTTTCAATATTTTCTTAATAAATGAATGATACATTTAAATCGAATACAGCATCATCGTCGTCAGATGAACTATCGTAGGAATCAAGCAAAACAATCTTCATATTATCCATTTTAGAATTCAACCGTTTCGGATGACACATTGGTGACCACAGCTGAACTGTCCAAAATATATATCATTAACAACGTAGGTGAACAGCAATCGCGGGATATACAGCTCAAGATATAATTATATTACATCCCATAGTGAAAAGCCGGCTTAAGGAATAAAAACCTTACCATTTCCACAGAGTAAATATTTCTGCTATGACAATGCAAATCGTCCGTTAAGCCATTTCTTTGGGTAAGCCGTAGGTTTTTTGAATTAAAGACCCTTTGGCCCTGCACCACTACTATGAGTTTGCTACGGTAACGTAATCGATACTCGTTATATTACGGTGAACATTTAGTATCAAGATTGAGTATGACGAGCGCCGCCTCTAGTGGACAGTTTTGGAAGTATTTCTTAATAATGTTTTACCGTAGTCGCTAACGAGTATCGATTAGGTACGCTACCTAAAGCAACTCATGGTAGGCGTTCTGGTCATAGATGAATAAGTACCTAGTTACTAAACAAGGGCGTTCGCCAGCCGATAGACCAGAGCAGTGTTCGCAACCGTACGATCATTATCGTACATGTGCGATAATTTCTTAACAGCGTTGCCAGACGTCCCGATTTTGGCGGGACGTCCCGATTTTTCACCCAAAATTAAATGTCCCGCGCGAGACAGGCCCAGTCCCGCTTTTTCGGGGATTATTCGACGGTGAAATCATCGTTGGACGCAAAAGAGGGAAGCTCCTGATTATAAACGTTTTTTGGGTTCCGTACCTCCAAAGAAAAAAAAACTGAAACCTTATAGGGTAACTTTGTTGTCTGTCCGTCTGGCAACACCCTTTTTTTCATGGACAATCAAAAGATACGGCCGTTTAAGTCGCATTATTTTGAAGCTCGCAAGAGAATCAAAACCTATAGGTTACTTCCCGTTGACTTAGAATCATTAAATTTGGCAAGAAGCAATGCCATATTGCACAAATAAAGGAAGAAATCAGAAAACCGTATATTTGTAGCCAAACCATTTTTTTTTTTGCGATTTTTTTACCTACAACTCATTCGCAGGAAAAAATCTTCGAGACTCGATTCCCATGATGAACCAACTATTTACATAAGTACCTATAAAAGTTTCTACGGAACCTTCGGTGCGCGAGCTCGACTTGCACGCACTTGATCGGTTTTTTAGTATGTCCCGCTTTCGACGATAGAATCCCGCTATTTTCACTCAAGAGGTTTCAAAATCCCGCTTTTCCCGAAAAAAAATCTGGCAACGCTGGTGGTGATTGAAAAAACTGCGTATTTACGTACTCACAAAAGCATTTTATATATATTATTTGTCTGGTAGTCCTTTTAATCAAGGCGAAAAAATAGGGCATTTATTGTAATTTTTGGAGGTCCATAATTTCTTTAATAATTAGTTGCTGCAAAAAAGGAAGTAACAGGGACGTGTCCAAAGCAGAACTTGATTATATAAGAAAAAAAGACGTGTGGCACTCGGAGACTGCCGCGGTAAAGCTATTGCATATTTGTTTTTATCAACTTATGCAATTATAATTATTTATTTATTTTATTTATGCAGTATTTTTTTCCTTTGTTTTTTTTTTCTTTGATATTAATTCAAGTTACACTTTTTGAGCGTGGTGGCCGATAAGAAAACATTTTTTTTTCTTTTATTAAATAAATGAGAAGTTAATATATGCAATAGACAACCAATGCCACCTAGAGGCGAGTTGCTGAACTAAAGAGACAAGCGTGATATTTCAAAAAGTCATTAAAAGTTCTGCTATTCATCGATAGATAGCAAAACTAAAAAGTATCACCGCTGTGCCGGTCGGAGTGTCGGGGTGTTAGGTTTTTTCGTTACGGAATTTCTGGATTCGGTCTCCACGCTCAAGGCCCGCGATAGAAGCTATGCAATAGCTATTTTTTTTTCTTTTATTAAATAAATAAGAAGTTAATACATGCAATAGACAACCAATGCCACCTAGAGGCGAGTTGCTGAACTAAAGAGACAAGCGTGATATTTCAAAAAGTCATTAAAAGTTCTGCTTGCTATTCATCGATAGATGGCAAAACTAAAAAGTATCACCGCTGTGCCGGTCGGAGTGGGGGGTGTTAGGTTTTTTCGTTACGGAATTTCTGAATTCGGTCTCCACACTCAAGGCCCGCGATAGAAGCTATGCAATAGCTTAAAAATATAACTCTAGAGGCATTATTCAGGAAGAAAACAGGGGAATACATTTGTATGGAATAATCGCAGCCCAACTCCTGTCTTAAGGGTTGAAGCCACGCGAATATGGTCTTAAGTCCTTTATTTTTTGAGTTGTTGCAATCGGCATACAGATTTTTGAAAAATGTACGGTCAGCGAGCCTGACCTTTCTAGTACCCTAAAAGGCTTATTACACTATTCGATATCAAGACAGTCTTACTAAGATTCAGCAAAGTGTAATAAGTGTAAGCAAGGTAGTCTGTCTAATTAGACCGACCGAATGGGTTCGGCCGTGCTTGCTTGCTTGCTTGCTGAATAACGCGTAGTGTAATAAGACTTAGCACGCGAGACCGTTCAGTCGGCGCGCAGCGGCGGCAGAGTGAAGTTCTCGGGTAAAGTCCGTGTTTGTTTGTTGTGGCGTGCACAATGGCTTGTTCAAAAGAAAAGGAAGTGATTTTTAATGTTATTGATGTGTATACCGTGACATGCCATATTTATAGCATATAAAACTTTTTAACAAAAAAATTAAACCACCGAAAATACTGAAAAGCAAAAAATAATGTTGAATATAACTTGAATTTTATAAGGTTTTGCAGTCGGGGATAAACCAATAACCTACGTAGGTATGTATTTTTTTGTAATATTTGTTTATTTATCCCCGACTGCAAAACATTATAAAATTCAAGTTATATTCAACATTATTTTTTGCTTTTCAGTTTTTTCGGTGGTTTAATTTTTTTGTTAAAAAGTTTTATTTTATCATTTTTTTGTGTATATAATCTACTAATTACTACATACTTAATTTTTGATATCTTTTGATGTAATACACAACTCAGCATTAAACTCTGTGAGTGAACAATAGATCACCCCTATTTTCCCAGCCTTAGGGTAGGTTTTTTGTATCATTTATATGGGACCAACTTCGAGTTATCTAATAAAAAAAGAATTATCAAAATCTGACTACTCTGTAAAAAGTTATGCGTGATCATACATAAAAAAAAAAATATACGCGTCGACTTGTAAACCTCCTCCGTTTTTTCGTCGGTTAAAAAGTCACAAAAATACTTCTTAACCTTCTTCACCCATATTTTACTTTTTAATTTTGTATTCAAACCAATAGTCGCGGCAAGAGCTATGGCGATTTTCTGGTGCTTCGAAAGTCATCCCATGACACCGCGACAACCGTCACCGGCTGCGTACGCCTTGCAAATGAGTTAGCATGTGATATTCAGCAAGGTGTAATAGCGAGCTTGTCTAATTAGATTTTAAGACAGTCTTACTGAGACTGGCTTGATATCGAATAGTGTAAAAGGCTTATTACACTATTCGATATCAAGACAGTCTTACTAAGATTCAGCAAAGTGTAGTAAGAGTAAGCAAGGTAGTCTGTCTAATTAGACCGACCGAATGGGTTCGGCCGTGCTTGCTTGCTTGCTTGCTGAATATCGCGTGGTGTAATAAGACTTAGCACGCGAGACCGTTCAGTCGGCGCGCGGCGGCGGCAGAGTGAAGTCCTCGGGTAAAGTCCGTGTTTGTTTGTTGTGGCGTGCACAATGGCTTTTTCAAAAGAAAAGGAAGTGATTTTTAATGTTATTGATGTGTATACCGTGACATGCCATATTTATAGCATATAAAACTTTTTTTTTTTTTTTTTTTGTGATATTTGTTTATTTATCCCCGACTGAAAAACCTTATAAAATAAAAGTTATATTCAACATTATTTTTTTCTTTTCAGTTTTTTCGGTGTTATTTTATCATTTTTTTGTGTATATAATCTAATAATTACTACATACTTAATTTTTGATATCTTTTGATGTAATACACAACTCGGCATTAAAATCTGTGAGTGAACAATAGATCACCCCTATTTTCCCACCCTTAGGGTAGGTTTTTTGTATCCAAATTTATATGGGACCAACTTCGAGGTGCAAAAGTTATGCGTGATCATACATAAAAAAAATATACGCGTCGACTTGTAAACCTCCTCCGTTTTTTCGTCGGTTAAAAAGTCACAAAAATACTTCTTAACCTTCTTCACCCATATTTTACTTTTTAATTTTGTATTCAAACCAATAGTCGCGGAAAGAGCGATTTCTGGTGCTTCGAAAGTCATCCCATGACACCGCGACAACCGTCACCGGCTGCGTACGCCTTGCAAATGAGTTAGCATGCGATATTCAGCAAGGTGTAATAGCGAGCTTGTCTAATTAGATTTTAAGACAGTCTTACTAAGACTGGCTTAATATCGAATAGTGTAATAAGGCCTTAATAAGGCCTTAAGGCCTTATTACACTATTCGATTTCTTAAAAAATCTTAAAATCTAATTAGACAAGCTCGCTATTACACCTTGCTGAATATCGCATGCTAACTCATTTGCAAGGCGGACGCAGCCGGTGACGGTTGTCGCGGAGTCATGGGATGATAACGCATAACTTTTTACAGAGTAGTCAGATTTTGATAATTCTTTTTTTATTGGATAGAGTATACCTCGAAGTTGGTCCCATATAAAGGATACAAAAAACGTACCCTAAGGGTGGGAAAATAGGGGTGATCTATTGTTCACTCACAGATTTTAATGCTGAGTTGTGTATTACATCAAAAGATATCAAAAATTAAGTATGTAGTAATTAGTAGATTATATACACAAAAAAATGATAAAATAAAACTTTTTAACAAAAAAATTAAACCACCGAAAAAACTGAAAAGCAAAAAATTATGTTGAATATAACTTGAATTTTATAATGTTTTGCAGTCGGAGATAAATAAACAAATATCACAACAAATACATACCTACGTAGGTTATTGGTTTATCCCCGACTGCAAAACCTTATAAAATTCAAGTTATATTCAACATTATTTTTTGCTTTTCAGTTTTTTCGGTGGTTTAATTTTTTTGTTAAAAAGTTTTATATGCTATAAATATGGCATGTCACGGTATACACATCTATAATATTAAAAATCACTTCCTTTTCTTTTGAACAAGCCATTGTGCACGCCATAACAAACAAACACGGACTTTACCCGAGGACTTCACTCTGCCGCCGCCGCGCGCCGACTGAACGGTCTCGCGTGCTAAGTCTTATTACACTACGCGTTATTCAGCAAGCAAGCAAGCAAGCACGGCCGAACCCATTCGGTCGGTCTAATTAGACAGACTACCTTGCTTACTCTTATTACACTTTGCTGAATCTTAGTAAGACTGTCTTGATATCGAATAGTGTAATAAGCCTTTTACTAAGACTGGCTTGATATCGAATAGTGTAATAAGGCCTTAACCTAACTTGGCCCCATAGAGCCTTTAGATCCTTGTCGGAGACAGGATCGATTAAGCTAATAAAAATATTTTTAAAAGTCGTGATTTTCTCGCTGACTGTACCTTTTTTCAAAAATCTGTAAATGCCGATTGCAATTACTCAAAAATAAAGGCCAGACACACTTAAGACCATATTCGCATTGCTTCAACTCTTAAAGTAGCTGCCCTTACATTTCCATCCTGTATAGTTGCTAGCGAGTATCTATCAAATTACTAGAGAAAAAGCTCATGGTAAGGGTTTTTTTTTTTAAAATGTTTATAGGCCTGTGTTTGACCGCAATCTCACCATGGTAAGTGATGATGCGGCCGAAGGTGGTAAGCACACAAAGCCTAGAAAGGAACTGGCTCTCAAGTGCAGCTATCGGAACACATCGAAAGGTGCTTGGCGACAGATTTTCAACTTGAGGGTGGTAGCCAGCCAGGCGGGTACTACAAAGTACCCTACCACCGTGCTATGGTTTCCTCACGATGTTTTCCGTCACCGAAAGCTCAAGCCCATTGTAGGATTCGAACCCGGGACACCTTCGTCTAGGTATCCGACGTCACTACCGTGACAGTGGTAGTGACGTCGGATACCGATTTTTAATTTTTTTAATTTACCGATTTTTTAAGGCGATGATAGCTCAGTAGCTATCATCGCCTTAAAAAATATACCTAAAAAGGGTGTTAGTTAAGAGATACCCACATGGATAACTATTTCCTTTAATGAGATATCCTACTTCCTACTATCCTATTTGTCTATTGGTGTATGTATGCTTGTTACCTCTGAGCTCTGTAACAGCTGCAGTGCAATTCTGTTATTATTTTGACAGCTGACGACGACGACGCATGACGTCATTCCGTCGACACGGTCTATTCTCTATACATTCGTAGTGCAGTGCTACATTTTTCAATTGGTCAATTAATCAATGTTTAATTTTAGGAACCTCCTATTAAGGTCGTATTATGTATCCATTATTAAAAAAACCTGTCACTTTGTGGATCACTTTCATTTATGATAGTTTCTGTGTAAAGTTATGATATTTAAAGTAAGTATGTTTTATTATAAATTATTTATTATAAATCCAAGACTGGTCTTTATCGAAATCTATGGGAAACAAAGGCCATATTCAGCAGAGGACATCTCGTGACAGAATATGATGATGATACTAATTTTATAGTGGTTATAGAGTTGGTATACATATTTCAGATGTCTGCAGCTCGGATAAGTCATATTATGGCCATCCTTAAATCAGCCAATGATGAAGATATCTTTGAAAAACGTCGTCAAGCTCAACAGTAGAGACTTTTGGCGAGTAATTCTTTTTACTATTCTCGTTGAAAAAACATTGATTAAATTGTGCCCAGCACTATAAAAGTCAATGCATTTTTATTTACTGGAAATGCTAAAATTCTTACAAATTCTTTAAAGAAGTCTTTGATATCTGGCTTATTTTTATTATTCCTTATAAAAAATACCTCATCAAATTAGTAGTATGTACCTACATACGAGTATGTTATTAAACATAATTTGTGAAAAAAAGTTAATTATTTAAATATTTTCAAAATATGGGCTATATCTAGTTTCTTTTTGTGAAGTTTATGTCCTAAATATTAAGATAATGTTAAACTACTGAATAGCCTTCATATTAAACCTTTAAAATTGGAATATTCGGTACATTAAGTTTTACTAAAATATGAAATAAAATTTGCCTTTATCTAGTTTCCATATCATAAGTTTACTTGGCTTGGGATTACGGCTCAGATAATTAAAATAAATGAAATCCACCCGCAGAGCGCAGTTGATGTTTACAATACACCTTCCAGTCCATTTTAATTCTTTTGACCAATTCAAGAATTGGTTCGACATGCTATAGTCCGGGAGGTACTGATGCATTTTAGGTAGTATTAATACGCCGATCGATGGCCATCTTTTTCAATAGATCTTGAATGACTAATAAGTGAACCACGCATCAGCGATGCACCCGCGGTGGGTTTAGGATTGGAAGGTTACGGAAGGGGTAAACTTTTTTTTTACAAATTCATGCGAGCAGCTGACACGTGTTCACCCCTCCACCATGCAGCAGACATTTTTTTTCAGCTCAGTATGTTTTCAAATACTTATGAAACAAGTTTGAGCCGGCGTACTATGTCTTTTTTTTATTGGGAGTGGCTGATGACGGATGTAGTAGACTTGAGCACTTACTTGAGCAGACGGTCGGTTCACTTATTAGTCATATAAGATCAACTATACATTTCAACGTCTCAGCCGGCTTACTATGACTTTTGTGTTTGCAACGCTACCTCCCGGACTAACCGTCACAACGGAATACGTCATGCGTTGTCGTCGGTTGCTGTCAAAAACGTTTCAGAATACCAAAGCTGGACTGATTGGAATGAATATTGACACATATATAGATTATAAATGGAATAACATAATAGGATTTACTTTGGATTTACACATACAACTTAGACCAACTTAGGCCAGTTGGGGCAGTTGGTTAAGGTTCACCTTACGCGCCGCAGGTCGTGGGTTCGATTCCCACACAGGACATACATTTGTGTGCATGAACATGTCTGTATGACCTGAGTCTGGGTGTAATTATGTATATTAAGTATGTATTTACAAACAAAAAGTAGTATATGTATTATATCAGTTATCTGGTTTCCATAGTACACACGGCAACACATCAAGCTATACTTTGATCTCACATTGTATAGGATTTCCATACAATGAGAGGTCAGCTTATATTGGAAATGTATAGCTTGATCTGTAGCCGTGTGTACAAGCTCTGCTTAGTTTGGGATCAGATGACCGTGTGTGAGGAATGTCCCAGGATATTTATTATTATTATTATTAACTTTTTATCCCGAGAAAACATAAGATAACTCGGGACCGTGAGTCAGCTAGTTAGCAGTAAAACAATAACATTACATTAATCGGCAGTTGTTTATTTTACATAATACAAATTATTTACAAATTACGAAGCTACTTTTATAATGCTATGCAAAAATCAATAAAGCTATTTGCAAAACAACCATAGCTAAAATTACAAAAAGGTACTATAATTAAATAAGTATGCCTATGATCAGTGAATTCCTTCAACTGATTTATCGCTTAGTACTTAGCAATTTCATTCTCTCGTTCATCTGTAGTTTATTACCATTACCACTTTTGTATGCAACACCAAAATTAATCAATACCCTTACCATAATATTCTCAATGAATAACATTAGTTGCATGCGAAAATTTGGTTTTGGTTGATATTTACTTGGCAACATCATCCAGGTTTATATTTCTATGTAGTTCATTTAGGTATATTTTATATATTTTTTACCTTTTTAAATAATTACTTACATTTTCTTATAAATAACCTATAAAATGATAACTAACGGAAGACGCCCACGACCACTTTTTGCTGCTATACAGTCGCAGGCCCGAACACAGCGGGAGCGATTTGGGTGTTCAAACATTCCACGAACTCTTCGAATAATATTTAGATATGTATAGCTGTTCACGTAGATACCTACCAAGCATATATCATATCGAAATCGAAACAAAACATCGAAACGCGCTACTGAATCGCTGCAAAGTCGCCGTGAGCGACCTCCCATGATAAATCGTAAATAAATACATAAATAATAACTTCAGTTTCGTATATATTCACATTAGTAATCACCGTTCATTTCTATCTAGAAATCTTTTGACATTGAGTATTTATAATCTATTATTCTGGCCTTATAGGCATGATCCTATGTAAAACCTCAGAGTATATAAATACTACGTACGTAAAACTAAACTCGCTAAAATTATATGCTATTTTTGGGTTACTATAAAACATACAATAAAAAAGAGGTCGAAGTGTGTGCTAGACCTCTGCGCATACGCATACAAAATATTTCTAGTTTCGGACAGCCTTCCTGATACATAAATAGTATTTACATTAAAATATTTGTAGATAATAAAAAAATCTGCCCATACCACAGTATAATTCACAGAAACCACTATACTGCATTTATACCCACAACTACCTTTATATAAAAAAAAAGAAGAATAAGTCATAATATGATTCATATAATATATGTCGTATTCTTCTTACCTATTTGATGAAACCCTTATCTTATTCTGCTACACCATTCAATACCACATCATAGTCCTACAAACTTATTTGACGCGGTGGTCAAAAGAGGAAGGAACTAACGACGCCATTTTGAAATGTCAATCGCCTTTGGTCAAAGAGAATATAAACACTACGTTCATTGGTTGTTTGCTCCACCAAAAGCGATAACAGCGACTCTCTCACCCGCCCAGATAAGTTTGTGGGACTATACTTTGGAGTTCTAAGCTGCGCAGCTGACATAAGTCGATAGACATATTTTCGGTGTAGGTCTTACTAAAAAAATGAGAGAGAACACATAAGTAACTATTGCAAAGTATAATAGATTATATAGGTATTTATTAGGGCACTATATGATTAAATGGGGTACTAGTTGTTTAACGCTAAAGAATAGATACGAATGGCAACCGACAAATCATTCTACCTTACAAAAAAAACTACATGCGCCATTCCTGTATCCACACTTTATTGTAACATCTTTATGTCATACTAGCTATCTCGCACGGTTTCACCCGCGTCCCCGTTGTAATGTTCCCGTACTCCTAAGCCTATAATACTCGGGGATAATGTAGCTTTCTATTAGTGAAAGAATTTTTCGAATCCGACTGGTAGTTACAGAGATTAGCCCGATTAAACAAACAAACAAAAAAACTCTTCCGCTTTATTATAGTAGTATAGACACAGATTACTAAATAGTTACTACGTAACAGATAAATCACTCCATACAAAATTTACAATACCTACTGCTATAATAGCCTACTTTTTTGAGTCGCTAGACGTTGCGAACGAAAATGCACCTAAGCTTACGAGCGTAAACTGAGTTTTGCTTTGTAGCTACTCGCCGCCGCGTGGTTAGCGTGGATTGCCAGGGATGCCTCTGTCGATAAAGATCTCAGTAGGTATTTACAGTACTTACACTTCATGATATCAAAAAGTAAAATGCTTTTTATTTTTCCAGCAAGTTAAGTTGTTAAAAATAAGATGTTTCCTACAAGTGTTTTATTTTTATATAGATAGCTGACCCGACAAACCTTGTTCTGCCATATCGACGCGATTTCGTTTGCGTGGTGTTGTACCCTATTCCGTATATCGTAAGTTTTGCTCGTCACGTAAACAAGTTATTTGGTGAGTGTAATGAAAAGGATAGAAGAAGAAATAGAGAAGTAAAGGGCACATTTAATCTACATTAAATACATAAGGTAAAGAACATATTTAACTGGATAAGGATCAATTCTATATTGGTCAAAATAGCTTTGCAAATAACCTTCTGAATATGAATATTTTTTAGGAGATAGGTATATTCCACCACGGACTTTTCTGTAGACATATTGAAGACCTACAATTCTTTACGACATCTTGTTCTAACATCAATGGTTTTTTCGCAGCACACGCGATATTAGGAATTTTATAAGTATTTATATTATTATTTTATACACCTTTATAAGTATTATTTTATACACCTTGGGAAGTTTTCGTAGGGATGCCTATTTTTTTAAAATAAGATATAGCCTATATCTTGCTATCATATACAAAAATATGTTTTTGAATCCGACTGTTTAAAAAAACAAAAAAAACTCTTCCGCTTTATTACTTATATTAATATAGTACCTATATGTAGATTAATAAAATATTGCCTGTCGAAATTCACAATTGTTGAACCTTATTGTGGAGAATAATCGGAATCGAACAAAAAGTTTAAAAAAGGAAACAAGTACATACAAGCGGAGTTAAATGGTATATTTTTATAGTTCAAATATCGTGCAAACGGGATTCTGACTCATATTTTGATCAAAGTACAATAAATGTGGCCTCTAGATCTTTTAAATAATTATAAAAAGGTACTTTAAACCTTCCATAGAAAGAACAACAAACAGTTCGAGCGAAATATATGCGTACGAACGCGCCACGCGGCTGTCGACAATCAACTGAGAAATGGACTGGTGACGGTCCGGCGGCCGGTAGGCAATTATCGCGCGCAAGTACATGGAGTGAGAGATGCCTGGTATAGATAGCATAATAATATGCATAATATACATACGACAGGGAGAATACGACAATAAAATTAAACCGCGTAAAGTACCTATAAATACAAACGGCCTTTACTACGGGATAGAGGTGGGCGCCGCGCCGGCGCGGCGCCGCCGCGCCGAGTTGTCCGCGCCGCCGCCGAGTATTTGAAAATTGGCGCCGAGTTGTTAAAATCGGGCGGTAAGTGAGGCCGAGGGCTGCTGTGCAATTGCATCCATGTCCACGATTCACATGCGCACCAGTTGCCAGTACGCACTACTTCTTTAAACTTGGCTCTTGTATTTCGTTAGGAAATAAAAGAGAATTTAAAATTCAATCTCAGGCGAAGAAAGAGTCACAATCAGTCAGTGTCTTCCAGATAGACGATTAATGATGACTCTCGAAAACTCTTATATACGTGGCTCTGGAGTGATATTGCCCTATAAAATTCTTCGGTAAAGTTAAATCGCCTTATGGAAGAGTTGACCCTGTCTCCAGTGTCATGCCATGTTGAATGACGGAATTGAAAATTTCTGCGAGCTCCTTCAAAATTGGAGTTACTAAAAGTCAGGAGCTATGCAGCTATGCCGTCATCCCCCGGAGCTTTGTTATTACAAAGCTGCTTCTGATAGCTTCTCCCAAGCTGACTGGCAAAGACCTTCGAGCCCCAATTTTGCTCTATTGCAGCCATAATGGCACGTGTATTGGCGCATCGGATCCGATTTTTGTTGTATCTGAAGAATATTGCGCTAATGGCAACTCGCTTCTCTTCCTCAATAGCTCCAGTCGCCTGTAGAAGCTTAGACTTAATGCCGTTCCTGCGGCAGTAAGTGTATGCTTCCCACTTCTCGCACCACTTTGACCACGTTATCAGTTTTTTCATCAATATTGCCTGTGGTCGTTTCTGTAGTTCTATTGAGAACGCTTCGAATCCAATGACAATTTGGGATTCTTCGACTTCGCAAGTCGTAGAATAGATTTCATCAACTCGACCCGTGTTTGAGGTTTGTAGTTGATATCCATTGTGCCTCTCACAAGTTGGTGGTCACTGTTGGTGCTAAAGCTATTTATCAGTGAGATGTCTCTGAATTTGTGCATTTTGTCTGGATGTCAGCGCATATACCTGAACTAACTTCGTTGAGTACCTGTCGGTATGTTTAAGGACTAGGTAGGTACGCTACCCGGGTCAAAACACTGCTGAATTCTACAAATGAGACTTTTAGTGATGAGAAACCCATCTTTTGAGGGCAAAATATATAATATTCGCAATTCCTTTTTAATTTCTGTCTTTAATACTCTAAAATATCCACTAAAACAATCAAAAATAGCTTTATTTACAAAAAAAGAGTCGCGCCGCGGCGTGGCGCCGCCGCGCCGACCAATTTTTACCGGCGCGCCGCCGCCGGCAAATTTTTGGTCGGCGCCCACCTCTACTACGGGACAATCAATATGGTTTTCCAAAATAAGTACTAATTAATTCCATTTTTAATCATAGAAGAGCCTGTAAAAATATTGAAATGAAATACCATTTTTGCAAGGAATGGGAATGACTAGGCTATTGATGCTAACGACATAGGATATGCATACATATACATGTACCAATCCCTCACTTACATTAATTATTGGTCTCCGCTGCACTCCCAACTAAACCGCCCCAGTCGGCCTCTCGAGACAGTATCGTTGCAACCCAATGTGTAACGTTGACGTACTGCCTGATATTCATGGAGCTAATATTATTAGATAGAGCGGTTTCTATTTAGTTGGAGCGCACCTAAGACCAAGAAATTTACGTCACGTGTCATAATTTTAGTAGCCGCATTCCAGGAGTGGAAACCAATCATTAATCTAAACTCTGAGGTATAGTTTATTTTACCTATGATCTAAGCACTCAATCATATTTCACTTTTCTGTCGGTTTATAAATACCTATATCCATCAATGTATCTAATAAAGTCATACTTTGATAGACAAATTAAATTGGTAAAACTTAACATTACCGTGTCTTACTTGTAAACAAACGTAGTGCGTTAAAATCCATACATACATACATACATTAAAAAAATTACCCAAGTATCAAATCTACAATAATAAGCTTCGCTATTAATTATAGTGTCATAACTTGCGGCATTATTGATATCAGAAACGTTATCAAGTGACCTCTGCTTAATTCGGCCAGGCGGGTAATTGCAAAATTCATAATATTGAACACATCAGTGTCTTTAAGGGTATGACTATTCAAAAGAACGATAAACTAAAATAGTTCTAAATGCAATCTCCCATAAAATAAATTGTACATTATCTACGTAGAGGTACAAAAAAAAAGACAGAGCTCCGCCCTATATGAAAGTGAAGCATATTTCCTACGGATGTGTGGTTTTTGTGGTGACACAGACCCATCGTCACTTTCGACGTCTCATAATACATAATATGGTATACGTGTGTGCGTGAGGATTGTATTTACAAGACGGCCCGGCATACTTGTGTGGATTCACTCTCGGATAAGGCGACGCTCCGTTCATATTTTTTAACGTCTATGATATATCTATAAACACATCAATATGACAATAATAATTTACAATACACACAGTTTATACAGCTTAAAGGATGTGCTAGCTGCAATTGTTAATTAAGTCATTAAAATCAGTGTAGATCAGTCAAGAACTTTACATAAATGTATAAGTACCTACTGAGAAACTGCTTCACGGTCATCGATCATGCATATAAAAATACACACAAACTAGTATTAAGAGGCCGTATGCTAAATTTTGCCGATTTCGCTGATTTACGTGATTTTACAGACGTGATTTTACGGTTGAAATACTGTACTTCTATAAGTTTTAATACACAAAATGAAAGATCATTTCAATTATTATCTAATAAGCGAGCTACATTTTTATTTTTATTATTTAATTTTGATTATTCGACCTCAAACAGGCGGCTGTTTTTGAATTTTTGCTATAAGAGGTTTAGAATATCACATATTTAGGAATCGTTTTGCCGTCTAAACGGTATGAAAAAAATACAGTTTATTGTTATGAAAGTCATCTATAAAATAAACGGAGCACTTTTTACCACTTTAATATAATAATTTTGAGTAAAAAAATATTAAACTTAGTAAATTTTTTGAGAAAATGGGCGAAGAATTGCTTTTGATTTCGGCTACTTAGAACTCTCGTTCATTAAAATTATAAAAACATAAATAAGAGAGAGAGAGTCAAGGTGAGGCATTGGCAGTGAGCCTAGATGTGGCGAAGGCGTTCGATCGGGTCTGGCACAGGGGTCTTTTAACGAAGTTACCATCATACGGGCTTCCCGAGGGATTATGCAAATGGATTGCCAGCTTTCTGTCCAGCAGATGCATAAGGGCCGTCGTTGACGGTAGCTGCTCTGATAGCATGGACATAAATGCTGGCGTCCCGCAAGGCTCTGTGCTGTCCCCAACATTGTTCCTACTGCATATCAATGATATGCTGTCTATTGACGGCATTCATTGCTATGCGGACGACAGTACAGGGGACGCTTATTACACGGGCCGTGCAAATATCCCTCGTTCCGAGGTGGAGGAAAGCCGCGAACGGCTGATGTCTGAAATCGAGAGTACATTAACTAGTGTCTCCGATTGGGGTCGACTAAACCTAGTCCATTTCAACCCTATCAAGACTCAAGCCTGCGCGTTCACCGCTAAGAAAACCCCATGGTCTGTGGCTCCACAATTCCAGAACACCTCCTTGAACATCAGTCAAAGCATCGGGATCCTTGGCGTCGACATTTCTAGCGACGTTTTGTTCCGAAGTCACTTGGAAGACAAGGTTAAGCTGGCATCCAAAAAGCTCGGAGTGCTCAACAGAGCGAGGCAGTACTTCACATCGGGGCAAAGGCTACAACTTGCCATCAGAATTGTTGACGATCCCGAGCTCACAAGCGGTTTAGAGCCCCTTAGTCTAAGGAGAGACTTTGCCTCCTTATGTGTGTTCTACCGCTTGTACAACGGAGAGTGTTCTAAAGAATTGTTCGACTTGTTGCCCACTGCTACCTTCTACCATCGCAACTCTCGCCATCGACGGGGAGTCCATCCTCACATATTGAAACCAGAATTGTTTCGAACTGTGCGGGCTCAAAGGAGCTTTCTTCCGCGGACGCTCAGATTGTGGAATGAGCTCCCCGCCGTGGTTTTCCCAATGGAGTACAGCATGGGGTTCTTCAAAAAGGGCGTGAAGAGATTTCTTCAGGGTCGGCAACGCGCGAGTGATGCCCCTGGTGTTGCAAGCGTCCATAGGCTACGGTAACTGCTTACCATCAGGCAGGCCGTATGCATGTTTGCCACCTTAGTGGTATAAAAAAAAAAAAAAAAAAAAAACTTCAGTTAATAAACAATTCATTTCCTGAAAAAATAATTAAAAAATTTCAGTAGCTTGGCAATAAAAAATCTTTTAAAACAACCTAAATCTCGCATTAAATAAAATAATAAAAAAAAAAAGGTAGCTCATCCATTAGATCATAATTAAAATGATATTTTAGGTTGTGAATTAAAACTTGTAGAAATACAGTATTTTAACTGTAAAATAACGATTGTTGAATCACGTAAATCAGCGAAATCGGCAAAATTTGGCATACGGCCTCTTAAGGCCTATTCAATGTTATATGTAACAAATAATACCGACACTGGGTGTCGGCACCACGTTTAGCAACTTTGGTTGAATTTTACCAACATCGCATGACTTTTATCCATAGGATAAATATGACAGTTAAGATTCTCTATTACAAAATATGTCGTACAGCCATAAATCTCGTGGAAATGTGCTATGTGATGTTAGTACAATTGGACCTTAATGTAAGAAACAAATGAAGAAATATCAGTCATGTCAATCATGATATTATATTAAAACACATTTATAATTTATTCACAAAAGTTTCTGTGTATGAAATAAGACTTAAGGCGTCTACGGACGACACGATTTGGCACCCGATATGTCTGGCCGATCTTTCTTGTCATACAAACTTTGCGTCAACTTGCCTCGTGACATGCCAATTTCACTTCAATTTGTCGGGCCCCGCCCAATCGGCCTGACAAATCGGGTGCCAAATCATGTCGTCCGGAGACACCTTTAGGCTACATTTTTCAAAGGTCAGATAAGCGGTATTAATTTGAAATTAGATCAGTTTTTGTATAAACTTATTAGAGGAATAGGTTCATAAGGTTTATCTAGCGATTGGAAAATCTACCCACATAATATTTTTACAGTTAGAATCAATCATCCCAAGAATGATTTAGGTTCTTCAATCAGGCATCTGTCTTTTGTTGTTGTTAAGGTGTACATACAGATAAGTATGATATATATTTATAAGCAAGCAAATCTAGATAATGATGACAATACCAACACATGGATAAAATGGGGGCTACTGTTTCGTGGCCACCAGTTGGCGCCACTAGCAAGTGGGTCCTATCCTATCACTGTCGTTGAAAAAGTTTTTGGCAGGGCCAATATAATTGATAATATCCAAATAAATAAAATATTCATTATGCCTCAGTGTTGCGCAGTCACATTTTGTTCCGGAAAAAAAGGAGGAAATTTCAACTCACCTAAAAGAGTAATTAGTGCCGTTTCTGTTGTAATCGCACTAAACTAATTTTAGTCACATCACATCTCTTTCTTACAAACATTATTGAAAAAACAGTTTTACAAAAAACTGACTTCAAAGTACACTAAGAAGTAATCAAATCCTGATCTGATAACAATGGGACCAAACGGTACGTGTAGGGTACACTTCAAAACAAAAAAAGAATTTTCCAAATCGGTCTATTAATGACGGAGATAACAAACATAAACAAAAAAAAAGAAAATAAAACATACAATCGAATTGAGAACCTCCTCCTTTTTTGAAGTAGGTTAAAAAGGATAGAACATATTTAAAGCTGTCAAATTAGTCTTTGCCGTTTAAATTTGCGGGTATTTAGACGTAACTGCGATAGATGGCGACTAAATTTACGCTGAAAACAAGCATTGGACTAATTTGACAGGACTAAATTTCTTACATCCTTTTCTTATGTTCTTTGTTAGAAAGACATATAGTGAGACTACATTTAGTTTAGTTGTAAACAACAGAATCAGCACCAATGTTAGCGCTTCGCAGGTACGTCTGCCATTAATCAGGAATGGCACAATTTTACAACAATCATGAATAAAATAATTATTGAAACAGTAAACATTCAGTACATTTGACATGTCTATAAGACAGAGATCCACGCTACACTAGCGCCTCTTGAGGATACTTCAAGCGCAATAGCCCCCATTGTAATCTGATCGATATAAAATATTGGATCAAAGTCGAAAGTCAATATTTTTAGTTAGTTTATAACTTAATATCAAGGTAAATTTCTGTGCAGTTATTTTGTGTGTTTAGGATTATATGAAACATTATGATAGCAAGTCTCATATGCAAACATACCACATTTTAAATTTTTTACATCTCATGCGCAACAAATTATACCTGTGCACATTTAAATACTAGATCTAAATCACTTTAGCTTAAGTAAAAAGCACATTGTTCATAAACAGTTGTTTCATTAAGAAACTACACATCCATTCTTATCTGGTATATGCCCGTCTGATCTTTCTATCTCCGAGAGTATAGCGTGAAACATATCCGTCACAGACTGAAATTTTACACAAAATAAAAATATTAAAACTTAGTTTCAAAAAGTTATGTTCAATTTGCATAAATATGTCGGGTTAAGAACATGTTCACTAAATGTTCTTAACTTGTAAATTGTACTGGGTGATCAATTACCACATAAGATTCACCATCAGGATATATTATGATGGGTGAATATGCCAGTTTGCCGACCACCTTTCACTACCACTTTAACGTAAAACTATATCTAGATAATGCAACCACTTGACCCAGACAGACCAACTTATTTGGCATCAGAGAGGTATCCTCTATCCGATGAACCTGAGTTCACCCATTTCCCTTATCATTACCATTTTTGTCATGCCCTCCTAGTCTACTAGTAAGGCACTTATGAAAGTTAAATTGGTAAAAACAGTTGAATTTACCACTGTTTCGTTTAAATGGTCGAGAACTGACAAAATAGCACTTTTGATAAATGTTTGATTAAATATAAACTTGTTTATAATTAAGTTCCAAGTATTGTTTGAACTAAAACTACACAAGTTTAAAGAATAATGTTACTATAAAGATTGTAACTCCAAGAAGTGGTTGTGACTGACATAATCACCCTATGCAATTTAAGTGTGCCTTGACTAGAGTAATCAAATATTCCAAGAAATGAATGGTCTTATGCTTGATATGTTTGGTTTTGTCACATAAACATACACTCGAAAAAACATAACCCTCCTTCCGGGTCAGTCGGGTAAAAAAAAGTTTATCACTCTCCAATTTATATTTTATTCAATAGCCCAGAATTAATTTCGTGTGAATTTTGTATAATATGGACATTAGAATCACTCTCAATTTGACTCAAAGTGCAACCAAGACATGGACAGTAACTATAGTGTTTCTAGCTATATGACATCTTGGTGTCTACCGCATTAGAGTCAGATTCATAAGTGCCTGTGAAGGTCTATTTGAAATAAATCATTTGAATTTGGATCTACTAATTATGATTCCATAATATTCTCTTTGAAAAAAATTTTTGTTTCTTTTTTTAGTAGCTTAATTCTTGATAGTGATCATTAGTGGTTATTTAGTAAATACACTACTGACCTCATTTCTCTTTGCACTGGTTTCCACAAAGGCAGCCTTCCATTTCTCAGCTAGTCTTCTTCCCTCCTCTGTGCTGATTTTCCTTTCAAGGTGAAGATCTGTTTTGTTGCCAACTAATACTATTGGCACACTGAAAATAATAAAAAGAAAATACTAACTTAAGACAATTTTTAAGGTATGTTTAGACTTAAGAACAATTATACAGGGTGTTGTTTTGGTCGGCGACAAGCGACCCAGGAGCAGTAGTACAAAATATATAGTCCCCAAAAATGGACTTAATTCCATTAAATACTGTAAATATGTTGAGAAATACCTTATTCAATTTGAAATAAAATAACTGCAAAGTATGGTTACTAGGCACGTGCACAGACTAGATCTAGACGCAAGCCGCCATCGCCCCACCCCTTTACTCCCTCGTACTCCCATTGAGTATTATGTCTACACTTTAGCTTATTACATGATTTTCAAAATTTTATTTTTTTTATTAAAAAAAATTAATAATTTTTTATTTTTTTTGGCACCAGTATCATTTGTATTATCGACCCTGAGTCGCTTGTCGCTGACCAAAACAACGACCTGTATATTACAGTAATTTTGACTTTTCATGAGGCTATAAAAGACTTCACATTCTTACTACAAATGCAACTTACTGTATTTTGCCAATCATGTCCAACAATTTGTCATAGATGATTTGTACTATTTGGAAACTTTTACTAGATGTGATAGAGTATACTAGCACATAACCATGGAAATCCATGCTGTACTGCAGTGGGAATATGCTGTACTCATCCTGACCAGCTGTGTCCACCAACTTCACTTCATACTCCGTGGAATTCAGCCGAATGAACTTTGTAAATGCTTTGGAATAAAATATACACCAGTTTAAAATATCTCAATTAGAACTCAGTAATACTCAGAACGGTGAAAAAAAAAAAGCATGTTACTATTTCGTGCATCAGCACTATAACTAAAATATAATACAGTACAATTTTGTTTTACGATAATAGTGCGCAAAACGTGCGATGTTTCGATTTTTTTTTCGTAATGACAAAAACAAGTGATGGAATAAAACAATGAAAACACTTACTGTTTTCGATTGTAGGATCGTATGAGTCCACGAACTGTCCTTCTACGAATTGTATAATTAAAGACGATTTACCTGAAAGAAAACATTTAATTTAGATTATTAACGTCACATAAAATTTATTGATACGCAAAATTGGAAATTGTACATTACCGACTGAACGGTACCCCATCATTGCAATTTTCCTTTGCTTCGAAGGCATACTTAATAAAAACAAACACGTGAGAACTCAGAATTAATTTCGTACTTTATTAAAACAAATTCCTCAGTGAACGCAAATCAAAATTTTTTACTTTTCATTTGTTTGACATATCATTTGTTTTTTGTTAATTTGTTCATGACCATGGATACAATGTCCTTCAGTCACATACATTTTATTTATAATATCATTAATATAGTCCGCACATAAACTTTCACATAGTCCGTATGATAAGTCACCGTCCAGTCATGTTTTAGTAAAATGGTGGTCACTGTATAAACTTTTCACGGACTTTTTGATACAACTTGTATAGAAATAAAATTCATTTCACTTCACTGGTGCACATGGATTGATCTTTATTGGATAAAATACCGGTGGATAATATGCAATAAAACTCAAAATACACGAATTTATGAAAGTAAAAATTAAAACGCAACGACACTGCAAGTTCCCGCAAAAAAGTCAACATATCATTTGATAGATAGAGCGTTGCCAGAGCGACTTCACGATCGGATACGCGCAGCACTTAAAATAGTACGAAACTTAACTATTGAGTACGCAGCGAATTTTGGTGCAAGCATTTGATTTTATTGGAATAATGAGCGGTTCTATCATGATATATACACACCTCTCTAAAAACCAAGGATATTATTATACGTAACTGGATAGCTAACTCGACATTTAATGTACAAAGGATTTTGAACCTTATCAGTATACCATAACGTCCCTTTTTTTATCAATGTATGTATATAAATTAGGGTGTGAAGCGGTTTCTGCAGGGTCGGTAACGCGCGAGTGATACCCCTGGTTTTGCAAGCGTCCATAGGCTACGGTAACTGCTTACCATCAGGCGGGACGTATGCTAGATTGCTACCTAAGTGGTATAAAAAAAAAAAAAAAAAAATATGGAAGAACATTCTCGACAGAGATTCACTTTTTAGGCGCCGTTTCCCTTTCACACAGTTGGTCAGCATTCAGTTAAATAGACATTGTAGAAACAACAGGATTATTGGGAAATACGTAATTTCACTAAAAAGCCACAAAGATTATTTTATATAGGCAAATAAATGCATTAAGAGGACTCAATTCGTCATACTTTTCATACCAAACCTCTGTACTTATTATGGCGTTGTTAAACATTTTTCGTTAGATGTTTTGAACAAATTAGTATCTTGTGTACTATATCTAGCCTTGTATCTTGGCGTAATTAAAAAAAAGTGTGAAACAAATTCAGCCAAAGCCTCCGAAAAACAGCGTTTTTGCCTGAACTTTGGCCATATCTAATGTACCTATAAATTGTAAAAGTAAAGAAAACATTTAGATACCAGGCTTGCAAATGTATGATGTTTTTTGATATTGTGATTTTTCGTTCTATAAATTGTTTTACTGCAATTTTTAATGAGGAGTTTTCCTATGGTACCTCTATAGTCAAAATAACTGTCAAATCGTGTATTTAAGGTTCAAATTGGTTCGAAATAAAAATTCAAAATCATTTATTCAAATAGACCTTCGCAGGCACTTATGAAAAGTCTGACTCTAATACTCTAATACCGGTTGGGAAGGTTGCATTTGCTGAGAAGAGCCGGCAATAAACTCAGCAATTACTCTTTTCAAAACAAGCTTAGATTCATTACATAATATTTACATTCTAATCGCACTGACAACAATTGCGTGCCCCGGCGCGGCGGCAAAACTACACAGTAGACTGAATCTATATTTAATAAGTAAATAAATAAATAGCAAACTTAAGCAGACCAACCCCCACAAGCAGCACCTGTTCACAAGTATGACGCGTGTGGCAGCCATCGCCCTCCTCGCCATATTGGAGGGAAGTGAGCGACCCGTCACACGACGCCGCCGCAAGCAAAGGCCTTAAAGTGAGCATGACTTACTTAAGTCTGCCTTAGAAATAAAAAATAAACTAAAGGGAAACTACTAAACACGCAATTTGTTATCACTGTGACTATTGACAAGTTTATACTAAATATCATTTAGGTATATGTATAGAAAATATAACAATTAAGGAGACAGACATAATATATTGAAGAATTTAGAACATCAACAGTTTGTCAGGTATTTTGATCATAGAGGTATCATAAGAAAACTCCTCATTAATAAAATAGTCCAGACTTGTGTTGTAAGTGGGTGTAAGAAAGACTCGTATCCAGGTTGTGGGATATCCTTCCACATCCACACGTAATAAAATATCGATATGGATTAATAGTGTGTCCATTTCATTTTCAGGACATTTATTATTTTCAAGTATATATAAAGTACTCTGTGATTTACTATTTCACTTCGTGATGTTTATACGTGTCATTGTTTTTTTTTTCCATTGTGTTTTAGTTTGCCTGTTAAGGAAGAAATAAAAAATAAATGGACGGAGGCATTGCAAATTTCTGGAAACTTTACGAAATATTCTGTAGTTATGGTATGCAGCTTAAATTTCAAAGACGAAGACTTCCTAATAGAAGTTTATTTATTTATTTATAAGGACAGCCAACAAAACATACACCAAACAAAAAATATAATGGTCACAAACAATACTTAAAGCTAAGTGCTGTTTTAATTATAGGCTATCACAACATGGTAAAAGACAAAGACATGTAAATATTAAAAACTTAAGATTTGTTAACACTTGATTGAAAATTATAGATATTAAAACAAAAAAAAATATAAAGCAAAAAAGACTTAAATCTAACATAGCTACCTACAGACGTGATCATCCGGCTAAGGTTTGATTTGAGGAGAAGGCCCAAAAGAAGCCAAAACTGCATGTTTAAATGTATGTGCTTTGTTTGAGAAGATGTCAATGTTGTTGTTATTCCGATACATGGTGTTATACTGACTTTGAAGTCGATTTAAAGTAGCGTGATGACCCAGGTTAGTTTTAGAACATTTTACCAGGAATGGAGTATATTTACTAGGACGAGGTAACTTGAAGGGGACGCTCAGGTTGATTGATTCTACTAAAAAAGGACAATCTATGGTACCGTTAACCACCCTATATAGGAACATATGATCGAGTAATTGTCTCCGCTCACGTAAGCTATTCATTTAAACGTAATGTTAACGTTAACGTTTAACGTAACGTAAGTTAATAAATTACAGTTTAAAAAAACTAAAAAAACACGCTTTAAAAAGCCCTGCACTAAAAAGTGTTAAATATACACACCGGCACAATTAGCGGAACACAAAAAAAGCAGGATTTTAAAATCTTTTACTTGAGGAACTGGCCAGTTATGATATTTTTTTAATTTATTGTCAAATTTGAAAATAGAAAATTAGATGACATACACTTTTTTCATTCATTTGTTTTATTTTCCCGAACAATACGTTTTGTCAACTTGTTCGAGTAATAACTACGTAATTGTAATTTTTTTGAAAAATTACAATTACGTAGTTACTTACGGCACTTAATTGTTTTTTATAAATTTGTTATTCTATAGGCAATTTTGTTTATTAAAAGCTCTTTATTATGCCTGACTTAACATCACTGGAAATCATTAGGGCTGATGAAATGAGAAGAAATGGCCATACCTACAGATCGATTGACTCAAGGCTTCGTCGACCAGTATCAACGATTCATCGCAGCATCCAGCGGTACAGATCGTCTAATTCTCTTGTGAGGAGGAGGGGTCAAGGTAGAAAAAGATGTACATCGAGGCGAGATGACAGTTTTTTACAACTTGGAGTTCGTAGGAATACGCGATTAACGGCTGTACAAGCTCGAAATGAACTGGAAGACGTTCGAGGAGTACGAGTAAGTGAGCGTACAGTTCACAGGAGATTTGAAGAAGTTGGTTTAGGGTCGTATATACCTGCCAAAGGCCCAAAACTTGAGAGACGTCACCGCGTAAACCGATTAAGCTATGCGCGAGAACATCGTCATTGGGATTTGAACGAATGGCAGCAGGTTCTCTTTACTGATGAGTGCAGAGTTCTTTTAAAACAGATCGATGGGAGACAGCGAATATGGAGACGCAAAGGAGAACGCCACATACAGTCTAATTTTGAACACACAGTGGCTTATGGTGGCGGCTCGATTATGGTTTGGGGAGGGATATGTTTGGGAGCTCGCACGGAGTTAGTGATAGTCATCGGAGGGACCATGACAGCAGATCGATACATCAGAGACATTTTAGAAGAACATGTTGTACCATTTGCCCCATTTATTGGTGACGACTTTATTCTAATGCAAGATAATGCTCGTGCTCATAGTGCACAATCGGTACAGGCATATCTGAGCCACGTAGGTATACCGGTGATGCAGTGGCCAGCAAATTCCCCCGATATGAATCCGATAGAGCATGTCTGGGACTTGCTAAAAAGAAGGGTTAAATCCAGAATGCCACCCCCCAACAATCTGAATGAACTTGGAAACGCATTACTTGAGGAGTGGGAGCGGTTGCCTCAAGAAATCATCGATAACATAATCTGTAGCATGCCCAGACGAATGGAAACCGTAATCAGAGCAAGAGGGGGAAACACTCGGTATTAATTTTGCTTTAATTTTATTGTTAAATCATTTAATGCTTACTTTATTTTATTTTTTGTGATGGTTCATAATCATCTAAAAATTTCACTTATTTCAAATTTCTTTATTTTTCAATAAAAAATAACGAAGACTTTTCAAAGTCGTTGTTAAAAGATGTTAATCAATTTGTAATTTTGTGTCTAATTACATTTTCGTCAAATATATGCGTTATTATCTCATAGTCTCACTTTTTTTCTGTTCCGCTAATTGTGCCGGTGTGTATAATTATAAAATTGAACCTAAATATATTCTCTGTCTATCCCGTAAGGGCCTAAATGTAAGCAATTTTTGTAATTAAGTTCAATATTTGAATGAAAATTGTGTGGCGCTTTTCATTTTGTAATTTACGATATTTCTTCATGATAATGATAATGCTTAGAAATTCTATTGGGTTACAAGGAAAAGCGCCCCACGCTTTTCATTCAAATATTGAACTTAATTACAAAAATTGCTTACATTTAGGCCCTTACGGGATAGACAGAGAATATATTTAGGTTCAATTTTATAATTATTTAACACTTTTTAGTGCAGGGCTTTTTAAAGCGTGTTTTTTTAGTTTTTTTAAACTGTAATTTATTTTTTAGTCAACATAAATTATTCATACCATTTTATTATGTTACTTATACCATATTTTCACCCAATATCAATTTATTTCACATTTATAATGAGTATTTAGCTTCAGTGCCTACTCTTTGACTCCACCAACAGACTCAGAAAACCATATTTGGCCAAAATGCACATAATACGATTACAATACGCCCAAACACGGCTAGAATACGATGCTCCGCTATGGGGTTCCAGTGCCAACCCTCCGACTTCATCATCAGACCCTGAAAACTATACATGGTCAAAATTCATCTCACGACATTTCCAACAACCCCAAACACGGCTAGGTTACGATGCTCCACTATGGAGTTTCAGTGCTTACCCTCCTACTCCTAATTTGAATAAATGATTTTGAATTTTGAATTTTGAATTTTGAACTCCATCATCAGACCCTGAAAACCATATAAGGTCAAAGTTCATCTTACGACAATTCCAACAAGCCCAAACACGCCTAGGAAACGTTGGTCCGTTATGGAGTTCCAGTGCCTACCCTCCTACTCCATCATCAGACCCTGAAAACTATACATGGTCAAAGTTCATTTTATGACAATTCCATCAAGCCCAAACACGGCTAGTATACGATGCTCCACTATGGAGTTCCAGTGCTTACTCTTCTACTCCATCATCAGACCCTGAAAACCATACATGGTCAAAGTTCATTTTATGACAATTCCATCAAGCCCAAACACGGCTAGGAAACGTTGCTCCGTTATGGAGTTCCAGTGCTTACTCTCCTACTCCATCATCAGACCCTGAAAACCATACATGGTCAAAGTTCATTTGATGACAATTCCAAAAAGCCCGAACACGGGTAGGAAACGTTGCTCCGTTATGGAGTTCCAGTGCCAGTCTTCCGGATCCATCATCAGATCAGCTCGATGGTACCAAATTATTGTATTGTCATCGGTACTTGATAAGTGTGCAAAATTTCAGATTAATCTGACGTCTGGAAGTCGATGAAAATTACGTTCGAAGATTCCTTTACATACATTCATACATAGATACATACATACATAGATACATACATACATAGATACATATGTACATACAGGTGAAGCTAATAAAAGCGTGTTAACATTTCCTACTAAACAAACGTATATAGGGCGAATTTTTATTTCTAGCCAGTGTGGGCAACTTCTGAACTACAGGTCTTAGAGAAAAACGCTGAAAGGAACCCCGAGCTGAATTTTGAAGAAAATTAAAATGCGATAAAAAATTATTTAAAAAAATTAGTATTTTCGAAGATATCGATTTTTTTCAAAAAAAATTTTTTTTTCGAAATTCTGCTTCTTCGTCACAATATGAACAAAATTATGTAAGACAATCTTGCTCTCAAGTTGCTAGAAATTATCCAAAATATTATTTTATATTTTCCTTGACCATGGTTTTATGCTGCGTAAAGTTTGACGAGGTGGAGTAGATCTCGCAGAGATCTCACTATGTTTAGCCATAAAGAATTGGCTCTTAGCATTCTGACAAAAAAATTTAGGTCAATTTTGATAACTTCTAGCAACTTCAGACCAAGATTGTCATACATAATTTTGTTCGTATTGTGAAGTAGAAGCAGAAAAAGAAAAAAAAACACATTTTTTTTTTTTTTTTTAATGGCATTTTTATTTTCTCCAAAATTTAGCGTTAGGGTTCCCTTCAGCGTTTTTCTCTAAGACCTGTAGTTCAGAAGTTGCCCTCACTGGCTAGAAAAAAAATTTCACCTGTATATCTATGGGCCACAAGTAGCCTGAAAATAAACGCTTAATATATATTACTAGCTTTATAGCCCGCGACTTCGTCCGCGTAGATTATTTCTTTTTTCAAGATATGAATCATTGTAACAATATAGAGCTTTGTTCATGGCTATTGTCCGCCACTACGTGTGATATTGATAAAAGTTCAGCTAGATTGAGAACTCACATGCGAGGATGCCACATAAAACTGAACCAGTCCTGCCGCAAATCAACTCTAGTAAATTTCAGAGTTTTTCCCTGTAATTTATTAATAGCCATCGCGAAACAAACCATAATTAGGAACTGTTATCTTTTAAATTCAAACGGAAGGTGATTTGGGATCAATAGTATACGCGGCAAGAAGACTGTTTCTCGTCTGACAGAACCAGTAAATATTTTGGCCTCAATAACATTGCGGCGGAGAGCTGTTACTTGTAGTCTAGTTCCACAGCACAATTTTGGATACCTTATCTCTCTTTCCCTCATGTCTGAGGATCGTGGTCAACATCGGGTTTGCTTCTAGAGCAAATGATCTGCCTCCACTGGTTTCTGTCTTCTGGTTTTTGTAAAACTTGGAGGACGATGAGTCTTTTACTTGATCGGACCATCTTGTTAGTGAACGACCACGTAGTCGTTTTCCTTCCGTGTTCCCAACTATGATCAGATTTCCAAACTTTCATCGCCTTTGCGCACCATGTGGCCGAAATACGAAAAAATACGTTGGTGGCATATGGTGGACAATCGTGTTTTAATTTTGAGCTACGATAGGATTGATGCATTGTTGCGTTTAGCTGTCCAAGGTATTTCCAACATCCGTCTCCAGCACCACATCTCGAATGCATCAATCTTTTTTCTTTCTCGGGCCAGTATAGTCCACGCTTCCACTCCATACATGAAAATGAGGAATACCAATGCTCGTATTAACCGGATCTTTGTTTTAATACCGATTCCTCTCTTTTTCCTGATGTTGTTTAGGCGAGTCATTTCAATACGCCAATACCATAAGCCGAAATAATAAATTTTGAAATTTGCACTCCGAAAATAAAGAACTTCATATACTAAATTTAATCCCCCTTTTCACTCCTTAAGGGTTCAAATTCCAACAACACCGATATTCGTTGCGTTAGTTTATAACCATAAGCTTAAATAATAAATTTTGTGTACTTTCATACACAAATTCATCCCCCTTTTTACCATTTCGGGATCGGAATTATCAAAAACGTTGAGGCACATATAAATTAATATTCAATCGTCAACCTAAACACAAAATTTGAAGGTCCTAACTTCGAAACTGATGGACTTTCATATAAACTTGCATCCCCTATTTTACCCTGTTAGGGGTGGAGTTTCCAAAAATCCTTCCTTAGTGGATGCCTACACCGTATAACATACATTTAGTGAAGTTTACTTTGAAAATGAATGACTTACATACATCCCATACCTTTTCACCCTGTCGGGGGTGGAATTTTCAAAAACGCTGAAACAATTATAAATTAATTTTCAATCGTTAGCCTAAATACAAAATTTCAAGATCCTAACTTCAAAACTGACGAACTTTCATACAAACTTTCATCCCCTATTTTACCCCCCTAGCAGTGGAATTTCCAAAAATCCTTCCTTACTGAATACCTACACTGTATAATATTAAATTTAGTGAAGTTTACTTTGAAATTGAAGGACTTGCATACACAACTTCATCCCCCTTTTCCTCCCTTCGGTGGTGGAATAATCACAAACGCTGAGATAACTATACATTAATTTTCAATCGTCAGCCTAAAAACAAAATTTGAAGATCCTAACTTTAAAACTGACGGACTTGCATACAAACTTTCATCCCTTATTTTACCTTGTTAGGGGTGGAGTTTCCAAAAATCCTTCCTTAGTGGATACCTACGCCGTATAATAATACATTTAGTGAAGTTTACTTTGAAATTGAAGGACTTGCATACCCAACTTCATCCCCCTTCTCCTCCCTTCGGTGGTGGAATTATCACAAACGCTGAGATAACTACACATTAATTTTCAATCGTCAGCCTAAACACAAAATTTGAAGATCCTAACTTCAAAACTGACGGACTTGCATACAAACTGTCATCCCCTATTTTACCCTCTTAGGGGTGGAATTTCCAAAAATCCTTCCTTAGTGGATGCCTCCACTGTATAAGGTATCTTTGTGCAAAACTTCAAATCTCTAGGTCCAGCGGTTTGGGCTGTGGGCTGATATATCAACAATCAGTTTATCATTTTATATATTAAGAAGATTGAGTAACTCTCAGATTGACAACTTATGGAAAGCACAAGACTTTAAAAATCATCGGAGCTCGTGCAACATAACGCCAGAAATTCTACAAGAATATATATGATTGTTTAGATATAAAAAATGATTTTGCAGTATATTATTTTTGTACAAAACTGTATTGTTTTAATTCCCAAAATTTTACATTGATACTGCATAAAATTATTTATTGTAAAAAACAATCCAATATTATACAGGTCGTTGTTCGATAATACAAATGAGGGTCGATAATACAAATGATACTGGTGCTAGAAAAAATATAAAAAAAATACTTATTTTTTTTTAAATAATATTTTTTTTTTTTTTTTTTGAAAACCATGTAATAAGCTAAAGTGCAGACATAATACTCAACGGGAGTACGAGGGAGTATAGGGGTGGGGCGATGGCGGCTTGCGCCTAGCTCTAGTCTGTGCACGTGCCTAGTAACCATACTTTGCGGTAATTTTATTTCAAATTGAATAAGGTAATTCTCAACATATTTACAGTATTTAATGGAATTAAGTCCATTTTTGGGGAATATATATTTTGTACTACCGCTCCTGGGTCGCTTGTCGCCGACCAAAACAACACCCTGTATTTAATAAAATCTATATAAATGAAAAGAAATAAACTAAATGAAAAAATCGTTGTCAGAGGGCAACGTTCCCAGAATGCTGGCTGGAGACACATTATTGAAATTTTGTAGTTTTTTCTCGACAAAGGTGGATACTGATTCGTCAAGGATAGGGGAACCTAGGAGGCGAAGCGAGCCACTGTCTAAAAGTTTAATATTTGGGACCAAAGAATTAAAATGTTCAAATGCTAAATCTTTTGCTAAGCATATGTCAGTAAGAAATAGTTCACATTTTGAAAAATTAAGTTCTAAGCCTATATTGTGAAAATCTTTTATTAATTATTCCAAATCATTTAACACAGGGTCACATCTCCTCCCAGGGTCCCATCATCGAGATACCAGACGTTGAATTTTGATTTGAGACGTTTTATTTTTGGATGAATGGCTAAACTAAAGATGGCCTGCCCGAAGGGGTCACCTTGTTGACACCCTACAGCTGAATGAATCAAATTATCGCCATAAACTAATTTTGATGGTTTACTATAACATTGATTTAAAAAATTGAAAGAATTTGGAATTTTCTATATTACTTGTGTCAAAAGGGCACCCCTGTCAACGGAGTTGAAGGCATTTTTACCCGACTGACCCGGAAGGAGGGTTATGTTTTTCGAGTGTATGTATGTATGTATGTCTATTTCTTTGTGCCGCTCTGCAGCCTAAACGGCTTGATGGATTTAAGCATATGAGGTGTCGTTAGATTCGTCTTGACTGGGGAAGTGTCATAGGGTATATTATTTTATATGGCGCCTAAGAATTAAAAAATAGGGGGGGGTATTAACATAAAAGTTTCATTATTATAACGATATGGGTATCAAATGAAAGCTTGTAAATAGACCATTCCATATATGTATATATTATAATACTTTTGTGCTACCATTTTGACGTAAACTGCAAAAAAACACGTTTAATGCAAGGACAGTAGGTACTGAGCCGTTACCATACGTAAATCATAGGATTGCGATGGTTGTTAGCGTTCCTTTACCGTACCGCTCATTTACTTACTAATACATAGAACTCTTTCTGTATAAAACTAAAAAGTCTGAAATAAATTAAATTATTAAAAGAAGCAAAAAACCCGACTGCGTAAACCATAAATTAAGTGAAAAGAGAAAAACAAGCTCTTAAATCTATAGAATTTTGAATATAACTTGAATTTTATAAGGTATTGCAGTCGGAGATAAACAAATATTACAAAAAAAAAATACATACTTAGGTTATTGGTTGTCCCCGATTGCAATACCTTATAAAATTCAAGTTATATTCAAAATTCTATAGATTTAAGAGCTTGTTTTTCTCTTTTCAGTTAATTTATGGTTTACGCAGTCGGGTTTTTTGATGTCCACCTTCAGCAGCACTTCCCCACCTCTGTTATCTAGAAAGGTTTTTAGTGAATGCACAGCAGCCTCGCAGCCGCCCCGTGAGCCAAACCCTAGTTGTGTCAGCTTGAGTAAATCTCTTACGATCTCTCGGTTGCCTCTGCAACAAATGGTAGCTTGCACTTGGCAGCGAGGCGGCGGTATACGGTACCAACAGCTATGGGTCTTATTCCTTCATAATTTTTTTTAAAGCACTGAGATTTGCACCGTACAAAATTGCTGCGATATCATTCTGAACCCTTCCCGATAACATTAAATTCAGTAGGCCAGTGAGATCTTCAAGAAGAGTATCCCTGACATCACCACAACGACCACACGTGAGGTCTTTAAGATGTTGTGGGGAGAGGCCATCAACAACGGAAGCAGAACCATTCTGAAAGGTTGACAAGGCACCGAGAGGGGGGTATTAATGACAGTTTTACTTAAGAATCAGTGAATTAAGAATCTTAGCTTGAAAATTATAATCTACCATTGGTTGAGAAAAATGAGCAATGTATTTTATTGAATGAAACTGTCTTTGATAAAAAATCATTAATGATTTGATTGCCCATAACAACCAAGAGAATGTTCTTTCTGCTCAATAAATAAAACAATATTATCTCTGGTTCAATGGTGTATTACAGTTTCTTTCGAACAGTGATTATTTTTCTCGGTAGGTACCTACCTATCGCTTTAAGTACTGACAGTATACAAGTAATTCAAATGAAATGGAATTATTTTTACTCCAACAAATTGTCAAATTCCGAAAATTTTCTTTTAGTTCATAAATGATTGTCGCTCTTTTCGAAAGGGACACAGCGCCTAAAAAGTAAGTCTCTTTCGGACCGCGTTTTTGGTATCAATTACCCTTCCCAAGGAGTTTATATACTACGTAACTGGAAGGTTCACTGATACACAAAACGCTGTCCGAAAGAGACTACTTTATAGGCGCTGTCTCTTTCTAAAAAAGTGGCCATGATTTATGAACTAAGCGGGATATTTTCGGAACTAAACAATTTGTTGGCGTAAAAATAATTCAAATGAAATTAATAATGTCAGCAATATACTTAAAGCAATTAAATAGGTAGGTACCTATCGAGAAAAATTATCACTGTTCGAAAGAAACTATAATATACCATTGAATCAGAGATAATATTGTTATCTTATTGAGGAGAGAACTTTCTCTTGGTTGCTAGTTGCATATGCATATGCGTTGCATAATCATGTTTTTTTTGTATCAAAAACAGTTTTATTAAATAAAATACGTTACTTTCTTAGAATGTATTCCCAAACAATAGTAGATAAATGTTAAAGCTTAATTCACTGTAATCATACTTGTTTAGGCCAAAATACCTATAATAATATTTATAGTAGAAACCTACTCATATTGAGTTTCAATGACGAGCCTCTACTTCCCGATTCCTCTCCTTTTCCCACATCATATGTGAAAGCGAGAAAAGAGCTTCGGGAATCTTCTACATACTTCGGCGACGCATCGCCAAACGCGTGTGTGCGAGTAAAACGAGACGCGCGCGCCCCGCAACATTCAGTACGAAAGACGCTACAGACAGAGAAGCAGTGAACTTTGTGATTTGTGAATTGATATGAAGAAAAATAGTGCTTATCACTGTGCTGGATTACAATAGGAGTTCCTGGAGTTCCTGGTAAGTCCTTACCTTTATCCTAGGAGGCTCCTCGTTTTCCATATTAATATTTTACGCAAAAACCCACCAATACTTGTCTTAATGAGGAGTTTTGATACATTATAAGAAAAATCCTCATTATACTTGACTTGCGACCCGCCCGGCTTCGGAATGGCCCAATGTCGTGCGTGAACATGTGGTGACGAGCGATTTGCGCGCCCGCGCCCTCCGGTCAAGGTATTGTGAAAACTATTTCTTGCTAATTTTAAATCCGTGTTATCTTTTATAGTATAAATGATAATGATTTTCTGTAAAGAGCAAACTTTATCTACATGAAATGCCCGTCGTAACTAACTTATTTAATTAGATAAGGTTTGAAATTATAGTATAACCCAAAAAAAAAACAATCGCATAAAAATGGTTGCTGTGGGTTATCCATAGGATACAGTGTATACTTATTATTGAACTTTTGTGTTCCCATATCTATAATAATGTGAACGGCTACTTTTTATGAGGCTTGGTGGTGTATACTTATTTTTGTCTTCGACTGTACATACATACCAATGAAGTTAAAATAAATTAAAAAGAAATAGGTAGTTTGGTGTAGTTGATTATATACTCATTGATTGCTTACATAAAACGAAACATGACATTGCCGCGTCAAAATGTCGATATTGGCAAAATATTACATAGTTTTTCACGATTTTGTTTATTTTTCGTAAACAAGTTATTTCCTTAACTTGAAACTTTGTGTAGAGACTTCTAATAATGTGACCTTCCTAAAAAAATATGAACTCCCAGATCGATGGACGTCAAAGTACAACTTAGCCCGTTTTTTTGAATGATTAAAAACTAATGTATAATTGCTCTACTGTGACAAAATTTCAAGCGATTTTGCATTCATATTAGGGAGCCCGCGCACGTGCGATAATCGCTGATCAATTATTTTGGTGCCGAATATTCAGAGTTCTTAGAAAGAACGACTAATGCAGCTACAAAAAGTAGGTCGTGTGCGGACTCCCTTAACATATCTCATTGACCATGATGAAAATGTGTTAAACATACCTAATGAATTACCTAACGTCACAAAGTGAAATAATATTTAAAGTAAATATCCTGAAATTTAAATCAAAATGGACATACTACCGAAACATTTCGTTTTCTTACCTGTGAAAGGATATCCCACAACAACAATTTTAAGGCGATGATAGCTCAGTGGTAGTGACGTCGGATACCGAGATGAAGGTCCCGGGTTCGAATCCTACAATGAGCTTGAGCTTTCGGTGAAGGAAAACATCGTGAGGAAACCATAGCACGGTGGTAGGGTACTTTGTAGTACCCGCCTGGCTGGCTACCACCCTCAAGTTGAAAATCTGTCGCCAAGCACCTTTCGGTGTGTTCCGATAGCTGCACTTGAGAGCCAGTTCGTTCTAGGCTTTGTGTGCTTACCACTTTCGGCCGCATCATCACTTACCATGGTGAAATTGCGGTCAAACACAGGCCTATAAACAATAAATAAAAATTTTAAAAAACCTGGATACGATTTCTTCTTACACCCACTCACAACACAAGTGTACCCCATTTTAGTAAAAAAATACGAAATTCTGTTTAAAGAACCGAAAATCACAATAGTTATAAAACCGTCGCCACTCGCCAATCACCTAGACAAATAATCCGCCATATTGTTACCTTTATTTGCAATGGGTTACCAGCATATTGCTATAACATTACTCCTATCTTTTAAAAACTTTTATTATAGTGTGGAAACATTTTTTTATTAAGTGAGAAATGAAAGCAATTTCATTTAGTTATCTATGTAAAACGATCCTTGTGACTTTTTAGTGAAATTACGTATTTCCCAATATTCCTGTTGTTTCTACCATGCCAATTTAATTGAATGCTGGCAACTGTGTGAAAGGGACACGGCGCCTAGAATGTGAGTCTCTGACGAGACAGTTTTATATTGGTGCCGAATCTGTTGTAAATCGCACTAAACTAATTTTAGTCACATCTCATCTCTTTCTTACGAACATTATTGAAAAAGGATAGAACATATTTTAAGTTGTCAAATTAATCTTTGCCGTCTTATTTTGCGTGTATTTAGGCGTGACCGCGATAGATGGCGACTAAATTTATATTGAAAACAAGCATTGGACTAATTTGACAGGACTAAATTTCTTACATCCTTTTCTTATGTTTTTTGTTAGAAAGAGATATAGTGACATTAAAATTAGTTTAGTTGTGAACAACAGAATCAGGGCCATTGGATTCCCTATATATCGGATTCTCAAAGATATCCATGAACCTTCCTTCCATTACGTAGTATAAAAATTCCTTGCTAAAAAAAAACCAATCACTTCCAGTGTTGCCAACAGCACTGAGCCTAATGTCGCCATTTTTCACAGCTTAAGTAGCCTAAAATAGCCGAATTTCAGAGCAGGTAGCCTAAAGTAGCCCAAAAGCCACAATAAAGCTATGAATAAAATTAAGATGTTGTTATTAATTAATTTATATACAGAATGTTTTTTCTTCTAGCCAGTATGGGCAAATTCTGGACTAAAGGTCTGAGAAAAAAAAAACGCTGAAAGGAACCATGAGCTGAATATTGAAGAAACTAAAAAGGGCATTAAAATATTGTGTTTTCATAGATATGAAATTTTTTCAAGACATTTTTTCGATATTCTGCTTCTACGTCACAATACGAACAAAATTATTTATCACAAGTTGCTAAAATTTATCAAAATTTACTTCTAATTGTTTGTCAGAATGCTAGGAGCTGATTCTTTATGACTAAAAAAGTGATTTCCCTGCAACGTCTGCTCCACCTCGTAATTTTTTACTGAAATTTCCAAATGTAGCTTAAAAACACAATAAAGTATAGTGTCCGCTACGTTAGGCGTGTACCGGCGCCGAGTGTGGGCTTGTTAGTTTCTTCAAATCATTACATACATATACACATGTGTGTATACATACATATGTGGCATTTGGAGAGAAATACACTCGCGTGAGCACCCGTGCGCGATTTTCACTGCATGTAGCATATACAGTATGAGGCACGAGTGGTGAGCACAGATAGGTAGTAGTGGGGGCAAGCTCACGCAAATACACTTTTGGCCAAATCACAGGCGTAACAAACAAACAATGTTTGTTTGTTACGCCTTTACGCCTCAACTTCTCAACGGATAATCATGAAACTTGGCATGCAGATAGCCTATAGCATGGAGAAGGACATTGGCTACTTTTTATCCCGGGAACGCGGGTGAAACCGCGGGAGACAGCTATATTTCTTATGATTTAGCTCATAAATTTTGATTTGGCTTATATTATTACCTTGTCGTTGAGGTAGCCTAAAAGGCGACCAGTCGCCATCCCGAATTTATCGTCGCCAATTTTCGTCCTGAGTAGCCTAAATGGCGATAAATCGCCTACGTTGGCAACACTGATCACTTCTGGCAATACTGGACGGACTACGTCAACGTCATACAATTATTTTGTTTTTGTTATCAAAAAGTTACCTACATTTTAAATACTGTTTGTTATTTTATTTTATCGCCTATGGAGGCTATGGATATATTTATTACATTGATATAATTATGATGGTTAAATTGCTTGTAGAAGAACGAATGTATTATAAAATGTAAATAAAAGGCATTATAATAGTTGCAATCATCAATACCTAATATGTAAGTACCTATTTTTATCCGCTCGCATGTTTGTCTCGTTATTCTCTCCAGTTAACGTAGTGGTTATATTCTCTTTGCTCTCCAGCGCAATCTTCATAGTAACATCAATATTACTAGTTTGCAATGCAAAATTAATCTAAGCAAAAAACTTACCGCGGGGCTATCGCGTAATTATTTTAAAGACTTATTAAATTCAACTCTCATTATCTCAAGTTTATAATTTTTTAAATGCCACGCGAATCACTATAAGTCAATGTAGAAGAGTCAATGATGGCTTAATTGACTATTGATATTCGCGAGTCCTATAAATATAACAATCGCCAAAAATAGGTACAAAATCCAGTACCATTTACTTGCATGGTAGCCCCACTGATTCTTATGTTGTTTTTGTGATCTACACAATTAATCTATTTAATACTACTATTATTATGCAGTTATGTAAAGTAGCTTGCCTATCTCTACCTACTCCATCACCTCTAGTTCTATTATCTCTTAGCTTTAGCTATTGAATAATTTCAATTTTTATAAAACTATATTGTAACCATGTAATCACATCTATGGGAAAATTCATATAACTACTTACATTAATCTGTCTTACTAAATCCCTCATAAGGTGCATTCGAATTGGGGTACGGTGGCAAAAATAACAGTCAATAATGCTAAAAAACGATCACATGTTGCGTTCGATTTGGAGAGGTATGGGCGACATTGACGTTTTGAACTGTTTCGTTCACCATTCGTTTTACTTGGAAACAGTTAAAAACGACATTGTGAACTGCAAATTATGACCCACCTCCGAGGCAGGGTTGTTTGTGATCATATTTTGACATCTTTGAATCTGACAGAAAAGTTTTGGCTGAAAATTCAAACGGGAAGCGAAAATTATAATTTTTATTTTAAAATTTGATAGAAACTAACAGGCAACAGAAAAAATTGTCAGATTAACTTGGTTTATATATTAACTGAAGGAAAAAAGGTAGGTTGAGACAAGTGACAAGCAGGCGATGAGCATACAAATGTCATTTTTGTATCTAATCGTTTGATTTGGGAAAAATCATTTGTGGCAAAAGTTGCAAAATTGTTTAAATTTTCCAATTCGAATGCATGAACAAAAATGCCCATTTAGAAACTGTTAAAAATGACATCACTCCAATTCGAACGCACCTTTTGTTGGACATTTTCGAGGATTGTGCTAAACTTAATTGAATTTTCAGGGTGAAGATGCAAATGGAATATGATATAATGATGACATAAAACTGACAATGACCTTATCTGGTCTGAAAATATAAGTACTTCTCATATACTTACAGTAAAAGGAATGAATGAAAATATTGACTACATATAAACAGTTACAGATAATGTTAAACAAAACTACAAGCAGAATGGAATCCATTTCAAGTTACATATTCTTTGATATAGAAACAACTGGATTGCCCTGGCAGGAAAGAAATCAGACTAAGATAACTGAACTTAGCTTTATAGCTGTGTCCAGAAAAGACATAGAAAGAACTGCCATTGGATCTGTACCACCAGTGAGCAAGTTAACTTTAACTTTTAATCCACAGAAGGACATTCATCAAGAAGCTGCACTTTTAACAAGACTATCTAATGACTTATTGAAATACTCTCCTACTTTCAGTCAGAAAGTAAATACTATTCTCTCATTTTTGGAAGATTTACCAAAGCCTGTTTGTTTGGTAGCTCATAATGGAAATAGATTTGATTATAAAATACTATTAGCAGAATGTGCTGATGCTAATGTTTCGTTACCAAGTGATTTACTATGTGTAGATTCTTTGACAGGCTTTCAGAAATTGCTAAAAGAACCCAATGCCAATGTTTATCAAACATCAGAATGTTTTAGTAGCTCATTTGTGGATGACTTGTTAACTGATGATGATGATGATGTTGAATGGCCTGATTTAGATGTAAGTGCTGAAGATTGGAAGCATATTGATGAATTAAGCAAATCAATATCTCAAACATCTATTGAAACAGATCATGCTGAAGTAAGAAGAAAACCGCATCATAGACCAAGAAATAATGGCAATAAAAAAGTTAAAAAAATAAATAAAGAAAGAGTCAGTTATAAGCTCACAGATTTATATGAAAGACTGATAAATAAAGGTGCAATTAATGCTCACACAGCAGAATTTGATTGCATAATGTTGTTGGAATGTGTTGTTGCTATGAAAAATATTTTTTTACAATGGGCAGATGATAACTGTAAGTGCCTTTCTGCAATTGAGCCTTTGAAACGTCTTTGAATTTATATAAGTACCATTTTAATTTACTATGTATAACCATTATATTAATTTAAAAGTAAATCATGTAAGACAATCATGTTCATTATAGATTAAATAAATACAGCTTAATTTTACTCTTGTATATATCAAACTAGCTGTCCACAGTGGTTTCATCCGTGTTTCCGGAATTAAAGTAGCCTATAGCATTTGAGGATGATGTACCTAGTTTCCTATTCCTCCGTGTTTGATGGAAGAAGACTAAGGTGCAGAGCAGACGTCAGACTATCCGTGGCGCACTTTTTAATCTGTGAAATGAAAATAGAACCTATTAAATTCTAAGCAGTAACACACATGAAGGACAAATAATTCTGACAGACTGCGCCGCACAAAACGTGCGCGAAAGAAATGAAACGTTTGCTTCAAAACGCGACAAAAGGGCGTTTTTAAAAAAAAAAAGTGTAATTTGCTTGGTGTCCTCGACTTTCAGCATTTTTTTAAAGAAAATATATGTATATATTACTTACCTACGTTATTAAACTGCGTATTTATTTAACAATTATTTATTTTAGTAACGAAACCTGCCCAAAGGATGTGAAAAAAATCGGATATAGGTATTCTCACTAACAAAATACTTTTACTAGACTCGGAGGTGTAGGCGGGTAATTGAAATATGTATGTGTTGAATACAAAGTAACGTTTATTGTGGTAGTTATATATAAACTTTCTAAAGCACTTATTACACGTTCCTATTTTTAGGATCCTAACTAGGAAATAGGAACGTGTAATCGCAGAAAGAACGGTTAGTGTCCTAAGTAGTGAGATAGGAAGGTCCCAACCGCTCTGCTTCCTTAAACAGGAAAGTGTAATCGCGTCGCTCCGATTTAGGACGTTTAGGGATGTAACATTGTTCTTCAAAACATCGATGTTTTGAAATAATTATATAAGGCTTCTAAAGTCTTGGCGTATATTTTGAGGGATGAATGTATAGGTCATTAGTAATCATAAAACAATAATAGAATAATAATCCGTACAATATATAATTATTTCAAAACATCGATGTTTTGAAATAATTATATAAGGCCCTTCTAAAGTCTTGGCGTATATTTTGAGGGATGAATGTATAGGTAATTAGTAATCAAGAAACAATAATAGAAAAATAATCCGTACATTGAAAGTACTACATTATTTATAAATTAATACTTGGTACTTACTTACATAAAGTTCAATTTTGTTTTATTTTAACATAAAGGAGCTCATTTGTATTCATTGAAATTTTAATTTGTGTGATCGGTTTGAGAGAATAAAAAACTTAAAACATCGGAAGAACATCGATGTAAGTATAGTTATATTTTTTTTAAATCGACCTTTGTTACATCCCTACGAGTCGTCCGTCCCGCTTTAAGTATAGTTGCTATACTCTTTGCCGCGTCCTAGTTAGAAAGCAAGATAGTGTAGTGTAATAAGTAGCTTCCTGCTTCCTTGTTAGAACCATCCTAGTTAGGATCCTAAATATAGGAAGGTGTAATAAGCCCTTAACGTGTGACTTTAGCGTTGTCCGGACCGGAATCCTTGAACACAAAGCTTGTAAGCTTTCGATCATTCGATCCGTAGAGAGAATAGTGGCTGGTGAAAGCCCGCCTCTAATAAGAGTTTCGGCAACTTGATTGGGCGAGCTAATTAAGTCCCGCCCCCTAGCCAAGCAACGGCTTAAGCACTTATTACACCTTCCTATTTTTAGGATCCTAACTAGGAAATAGGAACGTGTAATCGCAGAAAGAACGGTTAGTGTCCTAAGTAGTGAGATAGGAAGGTCCCAACCACTCTGCTTCCTTAAACAGGAAAGTGTAATCGCGTCGCTCCGATTTAGGACGTTTAGGGATGTAACATTGTTCTTCAAAACATCGATGTTTTGAAATAATTATATAAGGCTTCTAAAGTCTTGGCGTATATTTTGAGGGATGAATGTATAGGTCATTAGTAATCAAGAAACAATAAAAGAAAAATAATCCGTACAATATATAATTATTTCAAAACATCGATGTTTTGAAATAATTATATAAGGCCCTTCTAAAGTCTTGGCGCATATTTTGAGGGATGAATGTATAGGTCATTAGTAATCAAGAAACAATAATAGAAAAATAATCCGTACATTGAAAGTACTACATTATTTATAAATTAATACTTGGTACTTACTTACATAAAGTTCAATTTTGTTTTATTTTAACATAAAGGAGCTCATTTGTATTCATTAAAATTTTAATTTGTGTGATCAGTTTGAGAGAATAAAAAACTTAAAACATCGGAAGAACATCGACGTAAGTATAGTTATATTTTTTTTAAATCGACCTTTGTTACATCCCTACGAATCGTCCGTCCCGCTTTAAGTATAGTTGCTATACTCTTTGCCGCGTCCTAGTTAGAAATAATAATCATCTATGTTAGAAAGCAAGATAGTGTAGTGTAATAAGTAGCTTCCTGCTTCCTTGTTAGAACCATCCTAGTTAGGATCCTAAATATAGGAAGGTGTAATAAGCCCTTTACATGAAACTATTGGTTACCTATTGATATTGATCTAATATATACAATCCAAATAATGTTGATACTAATAATATAATTATAACAATACTGTTGCTTATGACAGCCAGTTCGCCTACCATCGAACAATGAAGAATGTTCACTAATTTAGAATTTTAGCTCTCCGCATTAACTGTAGAAAATAAAAAATACGTGTGAAAGAATTATTTTGATAAGTCAATTAGTTTCTGAGATATGGAATTTTAAGGCGCCGTTAATTCCTAAATCTGGTAAAAGCAGGATTTTCAAAGCAGTATATCTCTTATACAGAGACTTATTAATATCACATTCTCAAGACCTTCTTGCAGGGCTTGTCGGTATCCAAAACATATTTATATATACTTAGTTACATAGAAAAAAAATTCAAACATACCGCTTTTTTCACCTTTTAAAGCAGTTTTTCTCTGCATTTTCAGTTGTGCTTAACATTTTAAAATATACCAAAAATTCTAAATTCTAAACCACGTAGACTGTCGGTATAATATTTAACTAATAGTAAATATTCAATTTTTACGAATTTTTATACGTTTTTTACGAGATGCGCTTGCTTGATTTCAACACCGCCCGCACCGTGCCAGTGTTCATCAGAACGTAACGGAGGACGGACCTGCGTCGCTTCTCTCCGCGGTGCCTCCTCATCGTTTTGTATCAGTGCAATTTATGAAAAATCTAGGTACCTACTCGAAAATAATGGGAGATCTTTTATTATGGGACCAACTTCGTAATCGCAATTTTTTTTTTACAGCTTTTCATACATTTTTCTGATTTACTTTTTTTATGAAAAGTTCATCTTTTTTTTTCTATTTCGAAGTTGGTCCCATAGTAACAGTTGATCGTATTTATGAGTACTTTACGTGGTTTCATTTATTGTCATATCCACGGATATTTTATTGTTCCATGGTCATATCCACCCCGTATATAATCTGACTCTCGGAAACGGCTGCAACGATTTTCATGAAATTTTGTATGCAGGGGCAATAAATCGATCTAGCTAGGTTTCATTTTTAGAAAACGTAGTTTTATCCGTGTTTTCAGGCAATTAAAAACTGCTGCAATATCATTAGAATACGAAGGTAAATTTCGCCACTGCTCTCAAGCTTATAACAGCTCAGTTGGGAACGTGCAGCCCCGAACTCAGACGACCCCGGTTATTTTTTTTCTTTTCTTTTTTTCAAGTTCCTTCTTTTGTGTGAAAAAAATTATGATTTACCAAAAAAAAAACGAGCACAGCTCGATCACCCAGCTACTGTAGTTTAATCATCAACTATATTTTTTTTTCTTTTCTTTTTTTCAAGTTCCTTCTTTTGTGTGAAAAAAGTTATGATTTACCAAAAAAAAAAACGAGCACAGCTCGATCACCCAGGTACTGTAGTTTAATCATCGTACTTCGTATCTAAGTATAAGTAAGTATAATCACATCTAAGGGTAGGTTAGGGAAAAGGGTAGGACACCACGCAAACGAAGTCGCGCCGGGCAGCTAGTTTAATATATTTTTTATCCCCGGAAAATATAAGATTCCTCGGCATTGCGGGTAAAACCGCAGGGAAGAAGGTAGTAAACTAATTTTTTATAGTTTGCTAGCTTTTGTGACTTGAAAGGAGACTGTTCAAATTTGTATGGGAAGTGCTCTATGAACCAATAGCGATACTGTTGTGCTATTTCTGTGGGGATACCTCAACTATAGGCAAGGTTAAGGGGCATCAAAATCTGACCCGGCAGTTTTGAGATATACAGGGTGGACCTTTTAGATCGGTCAGCATAAGGGCACCTTACGGGTTGAAGCCACGCGAATATGGTCTTAGATGACTGTTGCAATGAGGGTTTTATTTTTTCGAGTGTATGTATGGATGTATGTCTATTTCTTTGGCACGCTCTACTGCCTAAACGACTTGATGGATTTAAGCATATGAGGTGTCGTTAGATTCGTCTTAACTGTGGGAGTGTCATAGGGTATATTATTTTTATATGACATCTAGGAATAAAAAAGAGGGGTGCGGGGGGGGGGGGGGTATTAAAAACAAAAATTTCGTTATTATAACAATATGGGCATCAAATGAAAGCTTGTGAACAGCCCATTCCATATATGTATATATTGTAATACTTTTGTGGCACCATTTTGACGTAAACAGCAAAAAACCATGTTTAATGCAAGGACAGTAGGTACCTACTTACTGGGCGGTTACCGTACGTAACTCACAGAGTTTGTCATGGTTAGCCTTACTTTACCGTACCGCACATATACTTACTAATACTTTTGTACGTAGTATTTATATACTCTGAGCTAATACATACAATTAATTCATTAAAAATACCAAATTACATTTTTTAAAGAAACAAAAGCCCGACTTCGTAAAATAAAAAATAACATAAAAGAGAAAAACAAGCGCTTTAGAATTTTGAATATAACTTGAATTGTATAAAGTATTGCAGTCGGGGATAAACAAATTATTACAAAAAAATACATACTTAGGTTATTGGTTTGGCCCCGACTGCAATAGGTACCTTATGAAATTCAAGTTATATTCAAAATTCTATAGATTAAGAGCTTGTTTTTCTCTTTTCAGTTATTTTTTGTTTTTTGAGTAATTACAAACAGCGAAAAAACGGCTATATTTGAAATTGAACGGCTTAATTGATCCTGTCTTCGACAAGGATTAAAAGGCTCTATGGGGCCAAGTTAGGTAAGGGCACTAGAAATTTCAGAAATCGAATAAAAAAAAGAAAATTAATCTTGCATACTGTAGTGACATAGTAGAAATTTTACAAAATAAAGTATCAACACACAATCATTCAGATTGACAGATAACTGATATCATTGTTAAGCAGCGACATTGTGTTGTATAAGTTCAATATTTGAATGAAAAGCGTGGGGCGCTTTTCCTTGTAAACTCAATAGAATTTCTAAGCATTATCATTATCATGAAGAAATATCGTAAATTACAAAATGAAAAGCGCCACACACTTTTCATTCAAATATTGAACTTAATTACAAAAATTGCTTACATTTAGGCCCTTACGGGATAGACAGAGAATATTTCAGGTTCAATTTTATAATTATTTAACACTTTTTAGTGCAGGGCTTTTTAAAGCGTGTTTTTTAGTTTTTTTAAACTGTAATTTATTAAGGTTTTTTACGATAAAATCTTTTAATTAACATTAATTAAACGTGTAATTAACATTAATTAAACCGTTTTTCCTTTTTTAAGCAGTGACACGGCCCACCGTTGATATTTTCCATATAAACACGGCTTTTTTAGTTCATGTACACGGCCGCCTAAAAATTTGCATTGGCAACACTGCTTGGCTGTGTGTCATGTTTTTTTTTAGAATTAGCTCATATTGAATACGCATAAATATTATAATTTTTTAATATTTGCTGTAGCATCTACCAGTGTTTTAAAATCGAATCAAACTAAACTATTGTCTTGCTTTTAGCAGGTAAATATTAACAACAGGAATTACTTCCCTTTTGATGAAGCGTCTTCCTGTCTGTCAAATTGTTTATCTTTGTTTAGGTTTATTAAAATGGCAAGTTTACCGGAGTGTCCGCCGAGCTTAAAGTCTATCATGCACTATTTGAAGACAGCGAGTGAACATGACTCCAGGGACGCAGTTGTGGCGTATTGGTGCCGCCTGCATGCCTTACAAGTGGGTCTTAAGATAACTACTAAGAAGACGCCCGAGGAAACCAAGCTTTTAATAGGTAGGTACGGTGAAATTCAGCAGGAAACGGTACACGAAAAGTTGCTTGCCTATCGGTTTTAGGCTTTGATCTAATTTGGAGTTTGTAAGTGAGAATTATTCAACCTGATTCCACCATCCCCATTCACAGAAACATTTTCCATCCCAGAAAGTTTTACTTGCACTGATAAATTGTGTCAATTATCCATTGCTATTTATGATTTTCTCACAGGACTGATGGATTGGCTGGAGGAAGTAAAAAAAACTAACAAAGACAACGATGCTATCATTAATGAAGTTGCCGCACAGGCTCATCTTGAGAACTATGCATTGAAACTGTTTCTTTTTGCTGATAAGCAGGACAGGGAGATGAATTATGGAAAGTAAGTTAACCCGCCGCGCGCCTTAACCTGCCGCGCGCATTAAACAGACCGTTTGTGTTTAAGGGGAACCGCGGCCATTGTGCGCGAAATGCCACTGTGACGTATAAGACACAAGGTTTAATATTAACTGTCATTTCGTTACTGTTCCATATAAATTTTAACTCTGGCAGGTCTCTCTTGTCTGGTCATCATGCGTGACAAGTTAATATATGCAATGTTTTTAGTGTAGAATTAGGATAAAAATAATGAAATAGAATTAAAATATACTAATCTATCTCCTAAGGTTGAAATACTGTAACCATTTTTATGTTTTAAAAATGAATAAAATAAAAAAAAAATAAGTCTATTTGCAAAGCGGAAGTAGCAATAATTATAGTATTGATCCTTATCCAATTAAAAATGTTTGTTACCTTATGCATTTAATGTAGACTAAATATGCTCTTTACACTATAACTTATACATTAATACTAGGGTTTCGTTCCCGGGTCCCGGGAATTCCCGGGAAATGCGTCGTTCCCGAAGTCGGGATTTTTTTTGCGTATTTCTGGGTATTCCCGGGAATATCTTTATGAGATTGAATGCTCTAAAACACCTGCAAATATTGGTCAAAATTAACTAAAAACCTTTGAAACACAAAGATGATGCTTAAATTCTCAAAATAAATGTCTATATATCTACAAGCTTAAGAGAAATCACTGAAAGGAGCTGTAGGATGTGTGTATTTTCGGAGATAACGTTTTTTTCTTTGAAAATTTTCAAGTACTTCGAAAATACACATAAAAAAATTTTTGTTTGTTACCTATCAAACAAAAGTCAAAAACTTTATTAGAAAATTAAATAAACATCAATCTACAGATGATAGTTACTATGGGTAGTTTCTAAACTGCCGATCGAAAAACTCTGAATGAACTTAATTTTGAAGAATATGAAAGTTACATTAATATTTCTTTTAAATGTGTATTTTTGGAGATACACATATCAGCGTTTTTGTATTGGAAAATTTCAATATTGCCGAATATGCATATTTTTTTAAATAATAAAATTTCTTATTTTTACCGATTAAAAGTCAAGTAAAACACATCATCATCATATCAGCCTAAGGATGTCCACTGCTGAATATAGGCCTCCCCCATTAACTTCCACTTCGATCGATTTTGGGCCGCATCCAGCGGTGCCCAGCGACTCTGACCAGGTCGTCGATCCGCCTGGTGAGAGGTCGTCCCGCACGGCGCTTTCCTGTACGTGGTCGCCACTCGCGTCGTCTTCGAGCGATGTGGCCTGCCCATTGCCACTTCAGCTTACTATCTCTACGAGCTATATCGGTAATTTTTGTTCTCCTACGAATTTCGTCGTTTCCCTATCTTGTAGAGAAATTCCGAGCATAGCTCGTTCCTTGTGAATTAGTATTTTTTTTTTTTCAATACACTTGCTCTTTAAGTGTTTATTGCACCGTTTTCAGTATTATAATACGACTACGATCTATTGCTTTTTACTTTACATTACCGCACAGTTTTATGATAGGAATAATCCCGATTATGTTAAGTTTGTAACTCAATGCAATTGATATGTGCGTAGACGAAGCATTCTTAATTTAAAAGGATAAAACCGTTTTGCTGTCAAAAAAATCTTGTGCGCCATATTTGTTGTCGTTCTCATTGAATATTATCAAAAAATCTACTAAAAAAAATACAAGTTTTTTCCTCATTCGTGTGTGATTACCAACTTTGCACACATGTCTCATTATGTACTATTATCTACTTCTGACACAAATAAATTGCTAATTTAAGTAAATTACGTGTTTTACTTGACTTTTACGACGTTAAAATAACAAATCTAACAACTTTTAAAAATTTCCCGGGAATCGGGAATTCCCGGGAAATCATTTTTTTCATTCCCAATTAATACTTTAGAAGATATCACAGATATAAAATTACGTGCACCAACAAAAATAAATTGTTTGCGTGACGAGCGAGACTTAGGATATACGCCTATCTACCTTCACTAATAGTAAGCTACATTATCCCGAGTATTATAGGGTAATTTTTAACCCAGGAACACGGGTGGCACTTCGGGGGACAGCTAGTGGCATTATATTGATGAACAATTTATTTTTATTTCAACCATTTTATATTCATTGTGTATTATTTGTGTCTTATCTACTACACTCATAAATTTATTGAGAAGATTATTTGGTTTTTGTTTGTAATGAATAAACTCAACAACTAGGTAATGGCCCAATTTTAAAAATTCTTTCACCAGGAGAAAGCTAATTTATCACAGAGTGACATAAGCTATATATATAAATTTTACCCGGGCGCCGCCGGACACGAACAGCTAGTATAATATAAAAAGTTATGCGTGATTATATATATATGCGTCGATTAGTAAACCTCCGTTTTTCGTCGGTTAATAACATTGTAATCATTCATATATTTTTTATACCACAGTTGGCAAACAGCATATGGCCCGCCTGGTGGTAAACAGTTACCTAGCCTATGGACGCTTGCAACACCAGAGGTATCACTAGCGGGGTGCCGACCCTAAATATTGTAGTTAGCCTTCTTTTTAAATACAAATAAATAAATAATTTATTAATAACTAGCTGCCCGGCGTGACTTCGTTTGCGAGGTGTCCTATCCTATACCATACCCTACCCTACCAATTTTCTTAATTTTGTTTTATGTAAAAATAATTATGTGTACTCTCAATGCTAGAAATAAGCCATTTCTAGCATTTTAGAGTACACATATTAATTTTATACAACTGCATTGCTACTGTGAGAATTCTAATTCATGCCTGAGTGAAACACTGATCTGACTAGATACTCTGATGTCATTATGTAACCTTTATACTTACAAAAGATTAAAATTACTATTGTAAAACACCCTTCCTGATGATGTTATAAATAAATAAAGGAAATCTTTTTAATGAAAAGCTTTAATCCAATAATTAATTTCAGGAACATTGTGAAAGCATTCTACACAGCCGGCATGATCTATGATGTACTCTCAACATTTGGAGAGCTGACGGATGAAGCAGCTCAGAACAGAAAGTATGCCAAGTGGAAGGCAGCCTACATACATAATTGTCTTAAGAATGGAGAGACACCTGTTCCAGGTATAGCCTTTTTATTAGGGTTTGTTACCCAAAGGGTGCCAAAATAATGCTATTATTAAGCCTCCACTGTCTGTTCATCTGATATTTTCACAGAATATGTATTTCTATTGCCGCTATAATAACAAATAATAAAAATGAAATAAAATTTAAGGGGGCTCACTACACTATACATGAAACTTTTACATACACAGATTTATTGGCAATTTGTTTATAGCAAAGTTGAGTTAGTATATATTGTATGGAACCGTCCGTGTGCGAGTTCGACTCGCACTTTCTTAAAACTCGCATTTTTTTAAAAATATGTTTACCTAAATTAGTTTTTATTTTGATTTCCATAAAAAATAGTTATGTATATATTATGTATGATAAGATCAACAGCTATACAATGCAGACTTAAAAAAAATATGTTTTTCACATAGCCAATAATAGGCCTTACAATTAAAATTGTTTGAGTATATTCTTCATAAAGTGTATGTTGGAAGCACCCATGGCAATATAATAATTGTTATGATATGCAACATGTATTATTTTATTCAGGCCCTATGCAATCAGAAGAGGGTGAACAAAATACTGAAGACACAGCAGCTGAAAACCAGCCAGCCCCACCTACCGATTTTCCAAGGCCCTTCGACATGCCTCAGGTGCCGGGATTCAGCACAGGACCAGCAACTCCGCCCAGCAATCCTACTAGCTTCAGCAATACCTTACCTGACCCAAATGTTGCCATGAGAGCTGCATCACAACTACCACCGGTGCCATACACTCCGGACCCGAACCCTGGTGGTTTTGTACCATATGACCCATCGCAGCAACCACAGCCAACAACTCTGTATGGAGACAACTCCTCTTCATCATTACCTCAGTTAACACCAGATCAAATATCTAAAGCTCAGAAATACTGCAAGTGGGCCAGTAGCGCTCTAAATTATGACGATGTTAAAACTGCTATTGGTAACCTACAGAGTGCTTTGGAATTGCTCCAGACTGGACGAGATCCTGCTTGAATGGTGGTTACCATAATTGGTATATGATCCAAAAATGTATTTATATTAATCTTATGTTCAACAATAACTTGATAAAGCTTGCTCTGGATTTTTTATAAATCTAATCTAATCTAATAATATATATAAAATGCTTTTGTGGGTACGTAAATACGCAGTTTTCTCAATCACCACCAACCCCAATCAACTTCCCGTTGGGGTGGTAAATACCCCTTGGTCTCCAGGTGGTAGTAAGGGAGTTTGGTCGCGGTGGGTGGAAGGGGGTGGTTGTGGGTGGCGAAAATGTTAAAACATATATTGCTGTCCTTTTCTAACGCATGAGGACTTTGGAAAAGATCTCAAAATTGCTGGAATGGTCTAGAAAGTTCGAAAATGTGTAAAACGGTTAACCTTAACCTTAAGCCTGTATGATGAAATGATAGGGAATGATTCGTGTCAGCAGTCTGTCCAACTTACCTCTATACCTAATTCAATTTCTGATCAACCTATTTATGTTATGTCAAGCCATAATAAGATAAAAAAGTACTTAAGATTGAATAGATTTATTAAAAAATGTTACCGTAGTGCAGCCTTAAGAAGAAATAAACAAAAAAATCTAATAAAAAAACTTAAAATATGTGATCTTAAGTTAAAGAATGGTCTAAAAATATATGACACTGACACACAGCGATTGCTCTCTGACTTAGAGGACAAAGAGCTTTGCTTAAAGGATTTACTCATCAAGTATGAACAATCCCAACAACAAATTAAAGAACACATTTTGGCTGCGACTCAATTAGTAGATATGTGTAAGTATAATGAGGATAGATTTGAGTCTCTCGTTAACAACCATACTTGTGGCTGTATGCATGTGTCTGCTGATGAGTCAATGCCAGTTTTACCTGAGGTCTTGCCTGGGATTTTACCTGAGATTTTACCTGAGATTTTACCTGAGATTTTACCTGAGATTTTACCTGAGATTTTACCTGAGGTTTTACATGGGGATTTGACTGGGGCTGTACCTGAGGTTGGACGAGCTGAGCTGTGTGTTAGTTGTGATTCAGAATCCTCTTTGCAAATTAAATACAAAACAGTAATTTTTACTGATAAAATAGGAGTTAACTTTGGTTCCCTTATTAATAACCATTCAAAACAGCCAGTAGTTAATTATTGTATGCCAGGTGCTTCTTACATGCAGATTATTAAAAGAATAATACAAATGAAATTTGACAACTATACCACAGTTGTAATTTTAGTTGGTCATGGACTAGATGTACATAGGATAGACCTGTTTAATAGCTTTGAGTCCTTACAAAGGTTAGGGGTACTAAAAGTAATGTTATGTGCTTTTCCCTACTCAGTTGACTATACTGACAAACAGAATAGTTATATCATGTTTCTAAATAATGTATTATTTAATTTGACATGTCACAATGACAATATTTTGTTTTTCGACACTAATAAGTTTGTTAGTGGAATAAAATTAAATCGGGATTCACTGAAAATGCCTAGAAGGACGAAAAACCTGATTGCTACATTGATAGCTTATAATATTGATAGTGTTATAGTAAATATAACAAACAGTAGGTTAAGTGACGAAGCAATATTATCTAGTAACTCTAATAATATTGTGATTAATTCTTTAAACATATAGTTTCGACAAAAGAGAAGCCTAGACAAAGTATTGTTATATTGCATCAGAACATAAATCGCTTCTCTGGCAAAATATATGATATTGAACTTTTATTGGATAAAACCCAGGTTGATATTTTATGCTTTACTGAAACCTGGTTAAAACCTGATATGATGCTCTTTAATATTAACAATTTCACCGTCGCCAGTGCGTTCAACAGAGTGTCTGCTAATGGTGGTGGATCTATTATTTTATTAAACAGCAACATAAAATTCAAAAATCGTACAGATATATGTAGTCATTCTGTGGAGCGCGTCTGTGAGGTGGCATGTGCAGAGATTGAAAGCTCCATCATCGTATGTGTATATAGACCTCCGGCTTCTGATTTTTCTTTGTTTTATTCTATAATAGAAGAGATTCTTAGTAAACTTTTCAAATCCAAAAAGTCTATAGTAGTTTGTGGTGACTTCAATATTGATATTCTTGTTACTTCATCAGATAGAAACAATTTTATTTCTTTATTCAAATCATTTAATATGGATCTTTTGTTTTGTGAACCGACACGGGTAACAGCCACATCTTCAACATGCATTGACAACATTATTACAAATGGGAGTACTTTGGATAAGTTCTTAATTCCTGGTGTTCGCTCGGATCATTTGGCTCAAGTTGTTAGATTGCCCTCTCAAAGCCAAATATTATATGAAGTAAGTAGGGAATTTAGACCAATCACAAAGTACAAGTTAGAGAAATTTAATAGTCATTTAGAATTGAGTCTTGCTAATACCTATTTCGAATCTGATAATCCTAATCATAACTATGAAACATTGTTTACTGAGATTTGTAAAGGATTTAATAAATATTGCCCGATTAAATCTACTAAGGTAACTGATAAACTAAAATTCTGTGACTGGGCCACTAAAGGAATAAGATTGAGTAGAGAAAACATGTATGAACTCTATCGTAAAAAATCAAACACAACTAACGAAGAGTTTCATACATATGTTAGGAATTATTCAAAAATATTTAAATTAGTTTGTAATAGAGCAAAAGCCATTTTCATTGCCAAAAAAGTTAGTGATTCGACTAATAAAATTAAAACGGTGTGGAAAATTATAAACACGGAGACTGGTAAAAATAAAAAGGAAGAAGACACAATTAACCTTAAAATTGATGATAAGCTTATCTCCGATAAATTTGAAGTAGCGAGTGCTTTCGAATCTTTTTTTTCAACAATACCTACTGAAGCTACTAAGTATCTTGCATCTTCACCTAAGAAAGCCGAGTGTCTCCTTAAAGACAATTTCCCAAAACATATTCCCAATTTTTTATTTAAGTTTATTGATGCTAGTGAAATATTAGGAGCTTTCAAGTCTTTGAATATAAAAAATACAGAAGACTTATGGGGCTTATCAGTTAAAGTAATCCACTCAGTTATAACTAGTATAGCACCTATTTTAGCAGCTATTTTTAATCAATGTATTGTTCAGGGTTCTTTCCCCGATTTGATGAAACACAGTAAGATCATTCCTATATTTAAATCTGGGTGCAAAAATAATCCTTCTGATTATAGACCCATCTCTATACTTCCAGCGTTAAGCAAAATCTTTGAGAAAGTTATACTAAATCAATTGTTAACTCATTTCACCAAAAATCAGATTTTACATGATCATCAGTTTGGATTTACAAAAGGCCGGTCTACGACAGACGCTGGTGCTAAACTTTTAAAGCATATTTTTGAAGCCTGGGAGAATTCACAGGATGCGGTTGGCGTATTTTGTGATCTCTCCAAGGCATTTGATTGCGTAGATCACTACACACTAGTTTTAAAACTCCAACACTATGGAGTTCGTGGAGTGGCACTCGATCTTATATCATCTTATCTATCAGGTCGCCAACAAAAAGTAGGTATTAGCGGTACTACGTCCTCAGGGTCTTTAGTGAAAACGGGCGTACCGCAAAGATCAATTTTAGGCCCTTTTTTGTTTCTGGCATATATTAATGATCTGCCCTATATGGTAAATGAATTGTCGGATATAGTTTTATTTGCTGATGACACTTCTCTAATTTTTAAGGTCAATAGGAAAGATACAGACCTTACGCAGCTCAATGACACATTATCAGCTGTATCAAAATGGTTTGCCGCCAATAATCTTATGCTTAATTCCTGTAAAACTAAATGTATAAGGTTTTCTCTCCCTAATGTTGTTAAGAGTGACACTCATATCTTTGTCGATGGTAAAAGACTTGCACTAGTGGATAAGGCAGTTTTTCTCGGCGTTACATTAGACAGTAAAATACAATGGGGTCCTCATATAGAAAGATTAGCTAGTAAACTGAGTTCCGCCGCCTTCGCAGTTAGAAAAATAAGACAAATAACAGATGTGGCTACAGCCAGGTTGGTTTACTTTGCTTATTTCCATAGTTTAATGTCCTACAGTCTTCTGCTGTGGGGCTCAGCTGCAGACTTTGAAACTATATTTATTCTGCAGAAAAGTGCAATTCGCGCAATCTATTGTTTGGGTCCTCGCGAATCACTACGAAGTCGATTCAAGGAATTTAAAATTTTAACGTTACCGTCACAGTACATTTATGAAAATATTATGTTTGTCCGTAAAAACTTAAATTTATTTGAAATTAATAGTAGCCGCCATAACTTCAATACAAGAAATAAAGATAAAATTGTGACACCTAGATTCAGGTTATCTAGAGCTAATAAGTCTTTTCTCGGAAATTGCGTTCGATTCTATAATAAAATCCCACTCGAAGTAACTAAAATGTCTTATGATAAATTCAAAGATTTCATAAAGCAGAGGTTAATTGACAAAGCCTACTATAAGGTGGTTCATTACGTGGAAGACAAGAATATATGGTTGTAGTAGCTTCTCTCTGCACTTGCATCCCCCTGGCTAAGTGACAATTGTACGAATAAGCATAAAATAATAATGTATATATTGTATAAGTATTTGGAAAAAAAGCTGTAATATTAAAAGATCTTCCACAAAAAAAAAAAAAACCTTGCTGAGTTTCTTGCCGGAGTCTTCTCAGTTTAAGTGTATTCCGAACCGGTGGTAAATTCAACTGTATGTACATAACGTTCATAAGTGCCTTACTAGGGCCTAAACTGAATAAATGACTTTTTGATTTTGATTTTGATTTTGGTTATAATCGATCTGGAATGTTCTAGAAAGTTCAACAAATATCTGGAATGATCTAGAAAATTCTAGAGTGAATGCAAACTATTATAATCGATACTTTTAATATTCTGTTTTGAGAAACTTCTACAAATTTCTGGCTTCATCTAGAAAGTTCCAAAATGTCCAAAACTGTTATTATCGAGTTAGAATGTTCGAGAACGTTCTAGAAATTTCCAGAATGATCTGGAAAGTTCCAAAATGAGTGCAATTTATTATGATCGAGAATGTTCTAGAATTTTTTCGAATGATCTGGAAAGTTCCAAAATGAATGCAGTTGATTATGATCGATTTAGAGTGTTCGAGAAATTTCTTGAATGATCTAGAAAGTTCCAAAATGAGTAAAACGGTTATAATTGGTCTGGCTTCATCTAGAAAGTTCCAAAACGTCCAAAACTGTTATTATCGAGTTAGAATGTTCAAGAACGTTTTAGAAATTTTCCAAATGATCTGGAAAGTTACATAATTAGTGCAATTGATTATGATCGATTTAGAATGTTCGAGAAATTTTCTGAATGATCTGGAAAGTTCCAAAATGAGTGAAATTTATTATGATCGATTTAGAATGTTCGAGAAAGTTTTAGAAGTTTCTAGAATGATCTGGAAAATTCCAAAATGAGTGAAATTTATTATGATCGATTTAGAATGTTCGAGAAAGTTCTAGAAAATTCTTAAATGAGTGCAATTTATTAGAAGCGATTTAAAATGTTCGTTAAAAGTTCTAGAAATTTCTAGAATGATCTAGAAAATTCCAAAATGTGTAAAACGGTTATAATTGATCTGGAATGTTCTAGAAAGTTCCAAATTGAGTGCAGTTTATTATGATCGATCTAGAATAATTGAGAAACTTCTAGAAATTTTCCGAGTAATCTGGAAAGTTCCAAAATTAGTGCAGTTTATTATAAACGATTTAAAATGTTCGAGAAAGTTCTAAATATTTCTAGAATGATCTATAAAATTCTAAAATGAGTTCAATTTATTATAAGCGATTTAAAATGTTCTAGAACGTTCTAAAATTTTTTGGATTGATCTGGAAAGTTCCAAAATATGTACGAGTGTTATTATTGATCTATAAAAAGCAAATCGAAGTGATGTACATCTAAATATTCTAGAGTGATCTGGTACTGGAAATTTCGATATATAAATCGAAATTCAGTGACTTTTCGTCAGTTCAATTGTGATTATAGTCGAGTAAAATGGTAAACAGTTACAAAAAAATATCAAGTGATTTTCACAAGTGAAAAAGAACAAACTATTTGAATGTTCTGGAAAATCTCTCAAAATCGAAAATAGAAATCTATAAATATGTTAAAAAATGTATCCGTATATATTTTTATACCATTAAACATGCGATGTGTTTTAACCCGAGCAACGCCGGGTTTCGCTGCTAGTAGTATTATACAGGATGTTTTTATTTCTAGCAAGTATGGGCTCACCTTACTGTGTTTAGCCGTAAAGAATTAGCTCTTAGCATTTTGACAAGCAATTAGAGGTCAATTTTGATAACTTCTAGTAACTTTTCACCGAGATTGTCATACATAATTTTGTTCGTATTGTGACGTACAAGCAGAAAATCGAAAAAAAACATCGTCATGAAAATATTTTTTTTTCGTGTGAGTACAGGTTGATATTTTTATTCTATGATTACAATTTTTATGTTAGTGATCCACCAATACTAACCTATGATTCACCTACCCGATTAGATTAATCTATGCACTTAACAATTCCTGACTTTAACATTTCACTGGGTAGCTACAGTAAATTCAATAGTAATTAAAAAAAGTATACAACTGTATTGTCTTGTAAAAACAGTGATTGTTTTAAATGACAACCGTAAATTTCATTGATCGATGATAATGAGTGTCGTCGGCCGGTGTTCGCGGGTTATTTTGATCTTTATGTTGTTGTCCAACATTTGAACCGCCCACGATCACTAAACTTGCCCTTCTATTCGCAATTTGGCGACACCACTTTGCAACATTGAATTCAATGTTAATGTTCGGTATTTTCAATTTCAAAATCTCTGTAGTTGAGATTACTTTAAATATGTATTGTATAGCTGCCTCCATATAAAACCTATAACGGTCTTATAGGAATGTGTGCACGTTGTTTACAAGTTACGTCGTTTTCTAATGCTTTGGTGCTGATTTTCTTCTGACTGAAGTAGATCTATTTAAAAATTTACAAATCTACTAACATTTTGATTAAATTATTTTTATATTTTGTAAGCCAGAGCCTTCATCAATTTAAATAAAATATAGATAAGATATTTGTGCTAAAAAGTGTTAAAAAATTAATTTAAAATGAATTTTATTTAGCACCTAAATACCTACATAGATATGTATGTAATAAGTAGGTATTGTTTTTTTGTATTACGTAGGTCTGCAATATTGCATTATGTTTGTATATAATTTTTATTTCTGTAATAAAACAATGCTTCTAAAGTAGTCTTCAGGTTTTATTTAGTGACAATTGGTTCCGATTTTGGTATATGCGTAATATTTCCTTAGAAAAAAAAAACTCATAATATTCTTCATTTATTCACTGACCATCACATTCAAACACTTCACATCACGCGGCACTCAACCAATGTGATACAATGATTGCAATTATCTATAACATGTAATTTATGAATACAAAATTAATCAAGCTTTATTGTAAAACATATTAATTAGAAGCTTAAGTATTATAATACCGTATGTATGATAAATAACTATGATATTCGTATGTACATTGAAGAAACTATAACAAAAGCTGCTGCGAAATATGTTTTTATTAATTTTATCATTGAGCAAATAATATTCACAACGAAAGGGTGTGCATGTTAAGTATATTTATTTGTGCATTAATATTTTCTAAATCTACCATTATAGTTGCAGTACTCTTTACACTGCTACATACAAAACACATCATACATAACGCTCACACATACAAAATGAACCTAGCATCGCTTAAATTAATATCACTTTTAGGTACAAATTACACATTTTCTCGAGGCTCAGACACGCTTTTAGGACAAAAAACAAATAGTACATGTATCTGTCCTACAAGATCTAAGTTGAGACCACAATGACATGGTCGTTACAATGTAAGTAGGTAGAAATTATCAAGTTTTTTTTATAAAAAGTGACTAGTAAAATCACAGTGTGATAAGGAGCATTTTAATATCATAACTTTTTCTACTGTGTCTTTACAACATTCGGGTAGAAACTGTATATTACTTCCTCTATATTCAACTACGAATTGTAATTTAAAATTAATTATCCAGCAATTGGTTACTGGGCTGAGCTAGGAAAAGTTATTCCCTTTTGAGGCCGTTGCCGTTCTGTGTAGAGGCGGCTTTCTCCACATCTTCACGACCACTGGTTTGATACCTAGAAAATATAAACAGGAAAATGCAACATCTCGAGAAAAAACACGTATTTTGATACGGTTGTGGTTCATTGGGGAAAGTTTTAGGCTGTACCATATTGTGCCGTCACTAAAGGGCCGAGTCAGGGAGTTTGGTGACACAAGTCGGAGATACTACCACGCGGGCAGAGATGAGGGCATAGGCTAATCAGAATTAAAGCATGGTTTTTTTCGAGACCAAAAACCCATGTGTATCTAATGTTGGTATCTTCCCAATTCTATTCACCTTCAGTTAACATTTTACTCAATACATTTTTATCCCTATCTATTTGTAATGGTATAGCACATTATAAATGTAAGTATCGTATTGAATATTCCGAGTCCCAATCGACTGGAACAAGTATTATTTGCGCGACAACGGTTCGTCATCGCGGATTCTCTGGCGCGGTGCCAGTTCGATGCCCGACCGTGCTATACCTCTAAATTTATTTCGTAACTGATGTTTACATCACATAAAAATTGGTCAAGGTGTACGGTAGTACCGCACCACGATCAACTACGTAGGTACTTAAGATCAGTAAAATTTTACATCTTCCACCAAACTGACACTTTAACGCACTGCATTAAGTATTATACTCCTCGGTCTAATAAAACTCGGGCGTTTTACGATGTTTTTATAACAGAGGCCGTCTAAACTTGTGTGCTTTCAATTCCAGCTGGATTTGAGATTTGTTTTATCTGAATGGCATGTTGACACGCGTTTCGGAACGATTTCAGCTAAATCAGAATAACATTGACGTCAATCATTTCTCTTCTACCCACGGACAGGCGGCATTGAGTAGCAACCGAGGTTTGTTTAGTTCAATATCACGTTACCAGCATGCCGTTTAAAATACGGCATGATTCCGGGCTGTTGTATTTCAAAAATATGTTGTCTTTACAATTGGATCACCAACAATATCTAGAAAGTTCTGGCGGCGATACACAAAATCTGCAAAATGATTTTAAAAATAATTTTCAATGTGACGGCAGCAATAAAACTATTTTGATTTCAAGGAGTAGGTAATGAATAAAATATTTTATTTAAGATTGAGATTCAGAAGCATTTCTCAAAAATATACATATTGAATAACAAAAAAAGCATAGACTCTGCCCGTGCTCGCGTGGAATTAAGATGGTAATTACTCTGTGTTAATCCAGGGTAAGATCTATCGACCTAGCAAAACTTTATAAAAATTCGTTTAGTCATAAATTGAGTAACGAATTAACAAACTTGCATTCCTAATTGGGTAGTATATTAGATAATTACCAGACGACAAGTCTTCCACACAGCATGAAAAAGAAGACTAATGCAGGAGCGCATCGGTCGAAGGGATCGCCGACCATCACATGAGAGTACGCCGCTAGTATCATCAGCAGTACCAGGCCAATGTTTGCTGCGTTCTTTAGTTTATCTGAAACGAACAGAGGAAAGCTGTCTTATTAAACAACTTTTATAGTCCACCATCTTCCTTTATTTGGAATATCACCTGCTATGCTATTTTAAAACGCTCGGATTTGATATCGGAAACGGATTCAAAAAACTACCGAGGTCATATTCCGCAATTGTTTTTTTAATTTCCGAATTCGAATTATTTTTATGTTTCTTTACGGAAATATCAATTCGATTCATCGAAAAGTTTTCGGAAATTAAAATAGCAATTGCTGAAATTCGCCTAGGAAATTTTTCAATCCGTTTCCGATATCGAATCCGACCGCGACGTTTTAAAATAGCCCTGCTGGTAAAGTTAAGTTATAGAAATCGCTTAATGCCCGGTTTCTAACAAAAACGAATCGTTTTGCTTACCAATGGTAGATTTTTTAATTGCCAAACTGGGCATATAAATAATTTCGTAAGCTAATTTTACCTGTGATAGCTACTTCCATATGGGAGGGTCTGCTATGCAAAGCTTTGAGGTCTTTGCTTCATTACTAGTAAAGATATAAGAGTCTTACTTTTTACCGATAACGGTCCGTAATTATAGAAATCTGCCAATAGTCTTCTTTCATCACGTAATTGACACGTAACAGAGATAGAAATAGATACAAGTGCGAATGAGGTAGCGATATTAAATTGTGTTCAATGCGCACAATTTCAGGTCCACGTTCGAGAATCCGAACCGCATCTTTCTATTTTGGTTTTATCTAAGAGTTTAGTAGATTAGACATTTGTGTAGGTATACAGCTGAGCCAAATGGTCTATATCAGTTTGATTGGCATTTAAGAAGCAATCCAATTCATCGTTGGCCTGCCCTGTTAGAGATTTGAGTTGAAGGATCCAAGGGCACATTATGATCGCGCTTTCAACGCTTAATTAGTTTCATCAGAGAGCTCAACAACCAATAAATCCCCAATGAGCTTTCGGTATAGGAAAACAACGTGACAAAACCATTGGCTATGGTATCACAGAGTACGGTGAGATTGTGGTCTATACAAGTTTCCAATGTAAAAATTAATAAATCCATCTAAGTGCGAGTCTGCCAGTTTCTCAAAGCCAAATCAAAATTTATCTTTAATCAAATCTGTTGCCGTCTTTTTCATTTCAGACAGCGTTGACTTTTACAGTTATACTTTCAACAAGAGATTAACTTTAATTTGACTTTCAGAAACTGGCAGTACCTAATAAGTCTGGCTCACACACTGAGGGTTTCGAACTTCCTAGGACGTTGGTTTGGGCCAATGATATTATAATAAAAAGAGGTAGATATTGCATTAACGCACGCTAATTGTTGCAGACAAATTCAGACAATTGTCGTAATTTTGCTTAGCGGCTAAAAATAGCTATCTCTTTCTGTACCATACGTTCCGTATTATCTATCGCATTCACCTAATTTAACAATAACTGAATGCCGCTTAGTATGAGGGTAACATATATCTATTAAGTATAATATCATTGGTTTGGGCCATCACTGTAGACACTAGTCAAAAACCGGACTACTTTGTTTTTCTTATATTTTTATTTACTGATTACCAATACGGGGTGTATTGGTAAGCGGTATTTTTCATGATAATCATCAGCTACTAAAGTTTTCTATTATAGGTTACCGTTTGTATAACTAGTAGGTACTCGTGCCGTATTCCAAATCTACTAGTTCTTAGGGAGAATTTATTGCGATCAAATGCTTATTTTGTATAAGTAGATGTGAGAAAGGATTTTGTCATTTGTATTTTGCCCATCCCTGAGTAACCACACTGCATGGTGCGGCCCCGGGAGAGAATAGGTAAGTACGTAAGTATAGACACGTAAATAATGGGCACATCCCGCACATCTCCAAAACGGCTATTCCAATTTCGAATGAGACTTAAAGGGAGGCATTATTTTCTTAGGCATATAAATTTACTGAGCCCCATCGAAATTGGATTAGCCGTTCCCGTGATTAGCCCATTTTTACAGGTGTCAGAAACGCCTCGCGGACCGGCACTGTAATTATATTTAAATTCTGTTGTATAGATAAGTGTAAATATAAAGCATACTTACGGCCCGGTATAACTGCCAACGTTAACCCGAACAATATCTCGAGGCCGCCCACTGCCCTTCTGTACCATTTTGAAGGTAACTTGAAGTCTAACATATCAGACATTGGAAATACTTTTGCGTATCTCACATATTCTTTTCTCTGAAATTAGTAAATTATCATAAATAGGCATAGGTACACAGTTCGTAAAGTGATGCGGGATAGATTGCTGCACAAATTGGGTCAATCCAGCTTGGAATATCTTCGAGACGGATGATGGTACCTATCGCTATTAATAAAGTCCCTGTTAATCTTATTATTATTAGATACGATTTTATTTTCAAGATTAGAAAAAGAAATTGTTTCTACCGGATGCAGTCAAGGTCTTCACAGTTATCAGCCCGCATTTTTCCGAGTTCAGATTGATGCGCCAACCTAATCTGTGTGTTTTATTATAGCGCGGATATAATTAAATAGCTCTTTAAACATGGCCCATGATTCTTCTTTGATCGTATTATTGAGCTATAAAATAAATCTATTAACGCAGCGGTTCGTACATTTGCAGGTACACCTACATCCATAAGTTACGTTATCTATCTTTAATAATCTATAATGAGATCAAGTTAGTGCTGGTATAATGCTTTATTAAAACTTGACCGTTATTTGAAACCTTATAAAATGAGATAGGCCTTCCTTGTTTTCTGCTCTAGACTTCCTTCTTTGTCTACCCAAATATTGCCGTCTCGCTCGCACATCTCCCCACTATCCACCCAGGCAGAGCGCGAGCTTGAGCCACGCGCGCTATCTCGTCATTGGCGTCCTGTTTTCTGCAACGGACGGTTGTGCCTAGCCTAGCCTAGGCACTCGTAAGTTATTTGTATATTTTATATACCTTTGTTCCTTCTTAGTTTATTAAAATAATAATATAATGATTTTAACGGTGTTACCGTTCGATATTTTAATTTAATTTTGATATTTTATGTTCATGTCTTTGAACAGCTAATTCTTAAACTATTTAATCTACCCACTTTTTATTGATAATTTTGCTTCTATTAATTTATTATCCTTGGTTTTTCCTAGGTTAGTTCCTGTTTTGTTCACAGTTGAACATTAATATTTAAATTACATCAAGTGCTAACTGTATAAATCACAACGTGCGAATAGTGATAACGGATACTGCCCTGAGCAAAAATGATCTAAAAGGCAGCGTAACACTGGGTCGAGTAGTACCTATATAAGGTCCTCAAGTAAATCCAAATGCCTCATATATCTCATATATCTGATTCTCGGATCTATAATAAAATTAATAATGACCGCAGGCGATGTTAAGGTGTCGAAAACGTTAGCAGTGCCGTCTAAATAACAATTTATTATATAGTTAAATATTTTTAAGAAATTTGCCGCTGTAACAACTTTGTGCTAGCTTGTGTGTTACTAGTTACTTAAATAAACCTCTGTTGAGGATCTTGCAATGAAGCGGTGATTAAAAGTGAAAAGTGAAAGAAGTTGATTGATAATAAAAAAAGAATTTAAAGTGTTATGTAGTGAATTAGAATTATTACAACTTGTTTGTACTGAAATTATTCAAATGAGGAATTGTGATCCGCTAACCAGAAATTTCGCCTGCTATTATTGCTAGTCTAGTTAAAGTGCTTAAAAAAAGGTTAAACATTTTTGCCTCTAATAAAAAGGATCAAATGCTCCTGCTTAGCAAGCTAGTCTGATCCATACACCAACCCGCGCAGGGCCAGGTGACTCAAAACATACCCGCGCAGGGTATTTTCGTGGATGTTGTGCCCGTACGCACATTCCCCATTATTGTTAGCCCCGCGCAGGGGCAGTGACTCAAATCATACCCGCGCAGGGTATTGTCTTAGATCTTGTGCCAGTACGCATATTCCTTATTATTATTAACCCCGCGCAGGGGCAGGTGACTTAGAACGTACTCGCGCAGAGTATTTGCTTGGATGTTGGGCCGGCACGCACATTCCCCATTATTATTAACTCCACGCAGGGGCAGTCACTGAAATGTACCGGTGCGGGGTATTTATTCTCTTGGATGTTGTGCCCTTACTCCGTATGCACATTCCCCGTAATAATCAACCCTTTGCAGGGGCAGGTGAGGTGAAATATACCCTCGCGTGTGTTCTTTTGAGATGTTGTGCCAGTACTCCGTATGCACATTACTAATAATAGTCAACCCCTTGAAGGGGCAGATGAGTTGAAATGTAGGTATTTTCTTGGATGTTATGCCTGTACACACATTCCACATATTAATCAACCGCTTGCAGGGACAGAAATGTACCCTCGCAGGGTATTATTTTGGATTTTCTGCCCGTACGCACATTTTCCATCATTATCAACCTCTTACAGGGTGACTTGAAATGGACCCTTCAAGTCTGGTTTCAAATACATCATGTCGCGCCTGACGCATATAAATCTTTGCGTGACCTTAGAATACACTCTCGCAGGGTACTACGTTTGGATGGTGTGTCTACGCACATTAACGATGAAAGGATTAAAAAGGCAGTGTGGTGTTTGAAAACCTATTTTGCTTTTCAATTAAAAATTAAATGATCCTGCTTTAGAAACAGGTCAAAGCCGATTTTTACTCTATCCCTGCCTCGTAGGGAAAAGGGACACGAAATATATACCCTCAACGCAGGGTACTTTACCTAGATATTGTGCCTCTTCTCACAATCGCCATCTAAATCAACACATGCAAGGTCAGGTGATTTGAAATGTTCTGTCGCACAGTCTCTAATATAACCACCCACATGGGAATAGTTGGTTTTAAAATGTACATTTGCAAAGTCCTATGCCGAGATGCCTCTACGCATATTTCCCATCATTATCAAATCTCACAGGGGCAAGTAACTGGAAAATGTACCCTTACAGCGTACTCTTAAGTACTTGACTTGGAGGTTGGTGCCCTTACGGACTTGTTCTTATATATTTATCCCTCGCAGGGGTCTTACCATACTCGTTTTTTGCAAGGTGCTTAAAGATTGACATTTAATAATTTCAAAGCGGGACAATAAATTATATTCCACCAGCAGGGTGACATCTAAGCACCCCCGGTTTATATACTGAAAATAATATAATACACTGTCGATGCGTATTGTTTTACCAAAAAACCGTTGGTAATGTCAAGTCATTCGGTTCAGTACTGTGGTATCAGATATCCACCCGCACCATTGAACATTGTCTGCTGATGCTAAAAAGTGGTGAATCTCAGTTCTCAGTTTAAGTGTATTCCGAACCGGTGGTAAATTCAACTGTATGTAACAAATTAACGTTTATAAGTGCCTTATCAGGACCTAAACTGAATAAATGACTTTTTGATTTTGATTTGATCTCACTGACCTATTATAACGTGTGATACGAATTAAATGTTTACCGTATCGCTGATTTATTTCAACCCTGACTGGTTGTGCAAAATTCAGATCTCAGGCATGTTTTCACTAGTAAATGTGAGCGACGCACATACGAATCTATGACCAATAATGGCAACTATATTATACATAGATAACTTGCCTACCTTTCGGTCTCAGCCAAAAGTTTTTTGCTTAATTAACCAATGGGGTAACAAGCATATAGGGAATAAGGAATACCTATTATCGATTATTTGAACGACGATTATATGACTTTCTCCTGCCTTCCAAGGCGTTATGTTTTAATTCTAAAACAAGAATGAATAAAATTGTGCTACAGAGGCTTACACTATGTTGACAAATTTACCCACCCTCGCAGGGTTTTTGGGGGTTCAATGGAATACTAGAAATATTATTGATTTTCTTTCAAAATCACCTTAGAGCCTAATCGGTCTATTGAACTTATCGAGCTTGGTAATATCCCAAAAGAGTCTGCAATACCGTGATTCAGCATACTTTTTTGATTCAACTGCAATCGCAATCTCATTTTCTATTGAAATTTATAATCAGATGAAGCCTGTAAGCGCAATAAACAGTCGAACAGTTGTATAGCCAGGAAAATGTTGCATTGCAATAACAAAGCACTCCTCGCTATCTCGAAAGCATGACAATATCTAAATTAAACGTCACCTATGTTCGGAATGAGGGTGACAATCATCTGATGAACCGTATCATCGTCATATGAATGTAACATTCCAATTTCTTTCATATATTAGATTAGATCCTCGTCTATTGTTACTGATTACCAACTACTGCTCGAGGAGCACTTACACAGCGGATACGCCTGCATAATAATATGGAATGTACATACTTAGTTGAAAGTTTTGTATTTAGACTAAAGCATGCATAAATGTTTTACGAAGAAAAAGCACCTTTGTTCCACGTGGAATTACCACCTAGCATAACATTACCTTCTATCTTGTTTAATCTCTAAACTGCTACCTGAGCTAAATTGGTTCGAAACAAACTTTTGTAACTAATTCCTCGATAGTATTTCGGAGGGCAGACCTCAAGTTCAGAGCTTTGACAGTCCCATTCACGATACAGTGCTATCGATAGATACATGGACGGTTTTTCTACCTCCAAGTAGGTACCATAAGATGGTCTGGAATTATAGAAATATGAGTATTGGATTGCTTGTTGTAACCATGGCATCTTGTTGAAAAATCGCTTCTAACCGTAGCTTGTTTGAAATAAAATGAACAAACTTAAGTAGTCCATTTGTCACAATGACTCCTGTACTAATAAAGTTATTAACTACTTGCTTCTTACACTTAGATGAATGTTCATTATGCTGAATAAGTCAGTGGTATCAAATGTATGCAGTTTTAGTTCTCATGTGTTGGTTGGACATATTTTGATATATATTGATACGATAGATAGTCGATTGACTCGTGTAATTTTTAGAAACATATCTAAAATTTAAGTAACGAATTTTGTATATCCAGACCGACACAGCGTTGTCTTAATTTTGTAGTGTGTTAAGGTTACCTTCAACCTTGTACCTTGTGTAAGTACCCTTGTACCTACATGACTTCACTTTCCAGTTTTAGAACAAGTAAAAGTTATGTTATGATGTTACTTTTGATCGGTCTTTAAAACTTATATTTCTGGTTAATGTTTATGCAGTAATGTTGCTGGTGATTATAGCAAAATACCACATGTGAGTAAAAATGTACTGTATGTAATTAACGTTTTGATTAGAATATATGATGTACCTACACGTGTCGGAGAATAATAATGTCGGTAGGTACATAGACTATAGCAAAACATATAGCTATACATTACTGTGTGTACAGATTGTATTCGCCTTTTATACGATAAACGTAACACAGCAAAATCCACCAACTATTGACAAGACCTGCCAAAGCTGCATCTTTAATAGGGTGCGAAATAGAATAATTCATCGCTGGTGCTGGCATAATCAGTTCAGATCCACTAAATCTGGTCTCATGCCCATTAGAGATCTGCAACCCTTTCAGACAGTTACCATATAGCTGATAATAAGCCACTAATCGCGGGATCACATTATCTTCGCATGATTAATTAAATACTTGAATGTTGCTTTTCAATCACATACGATACATGTTTTTATGTTCATCAATGATTTGATTAAGATCTTTGCTTCTAGCCATTTACACCTACATATTTCGTTTGTACTTTATAAATAAAATTACAGTACCTCGCACATCTTAGTATTTTTGATACCTATTCTCTCTCACGATACCTTCAGACTTACACAGAAGTCTGTACACGTATGACCTATACTGGAGAAATCGCAGGTACCTACCTATGTCACAAATAACTTTATGCTACAAGCATAAAATCACATTGGCATCCACTTTCACCAGGCGAAAACAAACACGTCTCATTTTATAAGGTTTCAAATAACGGTCAAGTTTTAATAGAAGCGTTTTACCTGAAAATAAAACGCATATTAAATACTTACCTTATTTGAAACCTTAATTTTTAGTTCTGCCTGGTATTTCGACTCAATGACGAGATAGCGCGCGTGGCTCAAGCTCGCGCTCTGCCTGGGTGGATAGTGGGGAGATGTGCGAGCGAGACGGCAATATTTGGGTAGACAAAGAAGGAAGTCTAGAGCAGAAAACAAGGAAGGCCTATCTCATTTTATAAGGTTTCAAATAAGGTAAGTATTTAATATGCGTTTTATTTTCAGGTAAAACGCTTCTATTACTACCTATATATTCATAATGATAGTTTACCACCCGGTATCAGCCGGGATAAAACCTAGATATACTTAATCCAGAATATCTTCTGTGTGCTATTTAATTCAAATCCGTTCAGTAGTTTTTGTGTGAAAGAGTACCTAACATCCACCTGACAAAGTTTCGGGTTTATAATATTAGTTGAATAAAACGTGAGCGCTATAAGCGCTCTTGTTGTGGCTTGATTAACTAGCTGTCGATCGGCAATGGTGAGGACGGTAGGCATCCAGAATTTCGTATGGTTGACAATCTAGTGGTATTCCGTCAGAAGGCAAGTAAAGCCGTTGTTCCCAGGTGATAGCCGTTAATCTAATGGAGGCCGCCTATTAGGTACTTGTACATATTACTTTATAATTCGTGCTCCTAGGCAGCTGGAAAGCTCCAACAGTAGGTTGACCACTAGCCTACCTCCACCAATCCGCAGTTAACTAGCATGCCCTTTCATTTGTGAAAAGGCCTCCTGCCTGTGCTCAGCAGTTTGACATTATGGGATGATGGTGATGAATTACGTGAAAGGGTTTTTTAAAATATAACATTGTTTATAGTTGGATAGGATCACAACAGACCAGGATCTCACTGAGATAAGTGATAATGTGGTTGAAGGTGGTAGCAGCACAAAAGGTCAGAAGTGATATGGCTGTCAAGAGCAGCTGCTACCGAAACGTTTCTGATACTAACTCCACCTCGAGCAGTTTGATGCTCCGCGGTCTGCGTCCCAATATAAATCATGAAATGTGCATTAAATTGCTCACTTTTATCAATGTCTTTGTAATATAAAAGAAGCAACTGACTGACATATCTATCAACGCACAGCCCAAACCATTGGTTCCTTTTATAGTCTAAAAAAGGATTTTGGAAACTCCATCCCTAAGCGGGTAAAGTAGGGGGCGCGGTTGTATTCGCAGGGCGAAAAGCTGGTCTAAACGAGCGAATATAAATTCAAATATAAGGTATCAAAAATCTGAATATGGCATACCGAATCGAGAGCGACTACAAATCTTGAAGACAGCGACTTGAAAATACAAATTTGAGTTTAGTTTTTATTCAGACCGAGCAACATGATAGGTTATTTCTTTTGCGGACACTTCTATTTGAGTACCTAACAACTTTACAGCTCATATTAATTTCAATCTCCAAATGAGATGTTACAATTACCATGTTGGGCAGTGAATTAACGACTTACAAAAAACATGAAAATAAGCAAATATAAACTAACTAATTGATGAATATTTCTATTTTAATCCCTTTCCCTATTTCAATTGCAATTTTTATTATATAAAAAGTATGATGACTTAACTATAAAGTTTATACCTAGTTATTCATACTTTTAGGTTTATAGTAGGTATCAACCGACCAAGTGCGAGTCGCGAGTCGGACACGCAAACGAAGGGTTCTGTAAAGACGATTCTCATATGGTTCATCAGTTCATCAGTACCGGGGCGAAAATAGAATTTTTTCGAGTGTTTATTTTTTTTAACCTTCGTAGAACAATAGGTATGGATAGATATTTCAGTGATTAGCGACCGTTTTAGTTCATTTGTTCATTTAGCATATTTTAGAATCGATACTTTTTAACCGACTTCAAAAAAAAGAGGAGGTTCTCAATTCGGTTGTATGTTTTTGTAAAATAAGTAGGTAAAAAGTGATAGAAAAAAAAACTCAAAGTTTCACCCGCACCCCCTACTTTACCCACGTAGGGATGGAATTTTCTTTTACAGTAATAAGGCGCCGATCCCACTGACAAGAGTTCTAGAGTTCCGGGCGCCTTTGAAAGTAAAAAAAGTGAATGATGTGTGGTCAGTAGCGAATATTGCAGAACTCTATAACTCTAGACTGCTTGCTGTGTGCACAATAGTCAACACGGAATGCAGAACTCGGAACGCGGAACTCTAGAACTCTTTCTGTGGGATCGGCGCCTAAGTATCTTATCATCAGTCGCGAGTAATTTTATTATTCGCCCCATTACTTAATAATATCCCCTAATAATACCTAAAGCTGAAGAGTCTTCTTGTTTGTTTAAGCGCGCTAATCTCTGGAACTATAGGAAGCTGCAATGTAGACTAAAAGATCACGACGACAAAATGGTAAGGATAAAGTAAATAGCTGGACCCGGGTTCATGGGATTAAGGGCACCTCCCTGATGCCAAATATTTCAGTCTGCCAGCGCCAAGTTACCTATCTTTACAAAAAAAATACGATAACTTAATGGCTGAGCTCGACGTAGAAAGTAAGTAGGTATAGTTAGATAAGAGAGGTAGAGCCTGTGGTAGAGCGTTTATTCGCGCTTGGAGCAGCTCGACTGGGGAAGAACCTTACAGAATACCGCAGTCAAATAACTTTATGTTGTTAGTACGGTCGCCAGAGTTCGACGGGGAGGGAGGAAGGGTCGGTAACGCGTGAGTGATGCCTCGTGTAATTGAAAGCGTCCATATGGATGGCTACGGTAACCAGTAACCACTAAGTATGTCGTATTGAAAAAAGTTACACCGATGTCAATTAAAACGAAACTGACCACAGATTTTACTAAACTCAGAGGTGTGGGCGGGTAATTGAAATATGTATGTGTTGAATACAAAGATACGTTTATTGTTAGGTAGTTAGATATTAACCCAAAATAGTCAGTTTTACAGTTTTTAGAGAAACCGTGAGAAACGTTCAAATATGAGCCATTATTATAGAAAAAACATTCATAAGACAATATACCAAATAAACTTCTACTGTCACTAATCACTGAAACATCTATCCATAGTGTTCTACGAAGGTAAAAAAAAACAAGGTTTTTTGTTTAAACGCGCTATCTCTACTCTGACATAATAAAGCGAATGAGTTTTTTTGTTTGTTTCTCGGAAATACCAGTAGGATTCGAAAAATTCATTCACTAATAGGAAGCTACATTATTCCAGAGAATTATAGGCTACTTTTTATCTCGGGAACGTGGGTGAAACTGCGAGGGAGAGCTAGTATATAATGTCACCAGTCACACGTCTTTATAGTAGGTACTTTCGAAGCCGAAGCACGGATGTGTCGAATGCGTTGCATGATCACGACTCAGCACGAGTATATTATTATTTTATTTTATTTAATACCGATAGTTTGGACGTAGGTACTTGTTGTTATCTACTCAAAAATAAATAGGTAAGTATCTACCTACTTATAATTACAACGGCCTATGAAGCTTCTTTCAGTTGAAATATGGCATACCTACACAAGCAATTGTGCCAATCAATAAATAAGACATGTTTAGTAATTAGCGCGGGAGGGCGTCTCGCAGTAGCGTGGCTGTGGCGTCCAGTCTCGCTGTCGACGAGCAACGAGACGACTCCACGATGGTATTAGGCGGCAGGCCAAATACCAAAATAGCAAGCACCACTGCTCTGCCACAAAAATCTTATGCACCTTGCGACCTTTAACTCTTAATCAAAATGTAAGCTTATTATATAAAATTTTACTCACCAAATCTTTATGTAATTCCTTAGAAATAATTGGCGTCAACTTTGTTATTCCGACGAATATAAAAAACACACCTAATAGGACTGATAAACTTTTCAACACGATAGAACCCATTTTTATGGAGCGCACTGTAATATATCTAATATTATAAATCTTCACCAAGTCACAATCACTCCTATATCACGAGCATGATAAATAAATTAAATTTTTACTACTATTGTTATATTTTAAACATCTATAATTATGTTTTTCCGTCTGAAATTAGCAAACACTTATTGACTTCAACTTTTACAACAAATCGATATTATAAAATTACATATGAATACCAATTTATTTAGCAATTTGATGCAAACGCGTTTCGCGCCGGCGCGAAAAAATCCATATCCAGGTAAGTAATATGTTGCCAGTGACAAAATATAATTCAAGAACATTTAACAATTCGAAGAAAATGGCAAGAATGTCATCATTAAAGCGTTTCATACGATACGATTTGGCATCCGATATTTAGGGCCGATTGGAAGGGACCCTAAATGGATGGTGCCAAATCTTTACATGAGCCACAGATGAATAAGTTTTTTATTTTTTATTTTTTAGGATTCAAAAGTTAATCTTTATTTACAACAAATATGTACAAAATACAAGTTATGAACTAAAATAAGATCAAAAGTTGGGTTTAATTTTGATTTTAATCGCTACATATTATATCGCCTACATAATTATTTACACCGTTGTACCATTTGTACGTACAGCATAGCTTCAATATTATATATTTTCATAATACTACCCTAGATTCACAATAACAAATCTCTTGCCTTAAATTAGAAGTTTTTTTTTTGCTGGCTCAATGATGAGTTCCCTGATATTCAAACATGGCCGAATAATTTAAAAATATCAACTGGCAGCCCTGGTTTTTGAAGGAAAGAACTAGTTGAGACTTAGATTAAGGATTAGGTAGATAGGCTGTCAGCGAATGGCGAAGAAGATAGCGATAATTCGACATAGTTACATATAATACAGCTACGTACAATTAATTGTGCCATACTTACACTTTCACCCCATTATGTGGGTAAACCAAGGATGTTAAAAAAAGTCGGATATATTCTCGCCAACAAAACAACTGTGTCACTCAAGTCGGCCATCACGCTGTACGTACAAGCCGGCACGCACACATTAGTTGAGCACGGGTAATCGACTCTGTGTAAACGGCGACAGAGTCTAGTTTCCAGCGGAATGGCCAATATGTGTGCGTGAAAGGTGGCCGACTCCATAGACACAGGTTTTCGTTAGCGAGAATATGTCTTCCGTAGTCTTTAGGTTAAACTGGTATTGGGTATTTTGGTTTTACTACGAATCGTAATTTTATCAATGGTGTGGCAGGTGATATTGTTATAACTTTATAGAAGTCATAATAAAACACGGGAATGATGAAGAATAGTTTAATTAAGACCTAATTATACAAAATAAAAAGGTACGTACAGGCTAGAACATTTTTTTGTATGAGTTGTGACTTATCACGTTTTGACCACAACCTCCTCTTTTATTGATTGTATACTATACTGTACTGATAGGTGATGTATTCTGAAGACACATTAATACCTAATTATCCTTTGCTTCCATATAAACTCGCAAATTTTCACATTTAGAGAGTAACTCTAAATGTGAAAATTGAATAGTTGAGCCATGCGGATCGAAAAGAGAAAAAATATTTGATTTCATGATACATGCATGAGTCAAGCATGTATCATGAAATCAAATATTTTTTGATTAATCAACATTTTGACATGACATAATCGTCGTTATTTGTAAGTTATTATTTCCTCGTCAGGCGAATTCAAAACAATTACTTTTTATGTATCAAACTTACCTATAAATATAACTATGAATGGTTCTTTATGAAAACTACAAAAAATAAAACACGCTATTTAAAGTGGTAAAATTTATAAAATGTTGGTATCCCCATCAACTTATAATCCGACTATTTACGAATGACACATAGTACCATAGTTAACCACCCCACAATAACAAGCCTCACACTTTGGTCGGTTAGCACTAAAAACAAATTTTGTTGATCATCGTATTTCGACGAAATTATCTATTAAATTTGCATGATATTGACAGAAAATACACTTGAGTATAGTAATCCTTTGATTTTCTTACTGTATCAGTTAAAAAAATCTACATACCGATGAAAGGTTATGTTTGGTTAATTTCGTTCACTACGGCTTTTACAGTCAATTACACAACAATTCACCATCACTGCACACTAAACAATATATTTGAGAATATAAAAAAGTCACAAATAACATTCAATTAGCACATTTCACAGCTCTCATCAACAAATATCTTTTGCAACCAGAAACTTGCTTGCCATCAACGAGTTCAACGACACCGATTTTGACACTGATGTCAAGAATAGAAACCTATACGCGAGATAGGGACAAAAAAATATGCTCAGTCCTGCTCTCACATACACGTTTTGCCATATACGTATCTCGTTTTCGTAATTATTATTATTTTAGTGACCAATCTACCTAATCCTTAATCTAAGTCTATCTACGAAACCACGAACCCATAGAACATTTACACCAGTGTATCCAACTCTACAGTTTTAACTGTAGATTTACAGTTTTTTCGATATCTTCACAGTTTCAGACTTCCAAATCTACAGTTTTTTCTTTATAATGCGGCATCTATTTTATTCACGTCGTAACCCGCATTAGCTGTTTACATACTATAAAAGGCACTTTACATACAATATCAGTTTCGAGTTCAATGCTAATAAATTTTTTTTTTTTAAATAAAGATGAAAATTTGTTGAATGCGTTTGTTAAGATTTAAAGTTGATTAACGAATAAAAGTTTTTTTTTACTTTATTACATTGTTTTATTACTGCTATTTAATAATACAAAGCTGTAGATTTATAGGTCATTAAGTAGAAAATACAGTTTTCTACAGCTTTTTGAAAGCTTCTTTATAGTTTTAGTCTAGATTGGGGTTGGCAACACTGATTTATAACTCTCACGCTCAGGCTTTTTGGCGGGAACTTGTAGAGTGACGTAGCATTTTCATTTTTATTTTCATAAATTCGTGTAATTTGAGTTTTATTGCATATTATCGGTGGTATTTTATCCAATAAAGATCAATCCATGTGCACCAGTGAAGTGAAATGAAATGAATTATGTGTATCGTGACTTTACAAGTTGTCTCAAAAAGTCCGTGATAAGTTTTAGTACAATGACCACCATTTTACTAAAACATGACTGGACGGTGACTGATCATGCGGACAATGTGAAAGTAAATGTGCGGTCTATATGAAAGTGATATTATAAATAAAATGTATGATATTATAAAGGACTTGTATCCATGGTCATGAACATATTAACAAAAAAAAAAAACTCTCCCGCTCACGAGCCGGTTTGTATATTACGTCCATGGTCACAGCACAGCACAGATTACTTATAGATACTACGTACAGCGTTGCCATTAGGGTACGCACTAGTACGCATTGCGTACTATTTCGTTAGGAAGCGTTCTCAGCTCTCCCGCCAATTTGCGTACTATTTTACTGACAAGGCATAAAAAAATCAAAATAATAAAGTTCAATAGTTTTAATTTCTGTCAACCAAGTTTCAGCATAAAATGAGTACTAGCTACCCCGGTGTGTTTCTTTTTAAACATAGAGGAATAATCCCTTTAGAGTAGTAATACCGAGCAGTCCGATTCCGAACCTAGTCAGTGATTTGTCACTGATTTTGAAGAGTAAAGACCAATCACTGCATCTTGTGTTTCTTGATTTGACCAATCGGCGGGCATGTGTCCTTGAATTAGCCAATCAGAGCGCATTGGCGGTGGTGGAAAAATGGCGGAATAGATTGCAAGCAAAATGAACGTCATTGCGCTTCTTTGGGCTAGCTGTTCGATGTTTTCAAAATACGCTTTTATTAGCTTTACTAATGGAATCTTCAAACTTAATTTTCATTGACTTCCAAATGTCAGATTAAACTGAAATTTTGCACACTTATCAAGTACCGTTCATAATATAATAATTTGGGACCATCGAGCTGGGGCTCTACCGCATAACTTTGGTGGTAATCGTAACGAACGCCATTAATAAATTTCATCCAATCAGGGCCCGCGAATGGTCATTGTCACGTCATATCGCGTGCGCGTCATTGGATGAAATAATTAATGGTGTTCGTTACGATTACCACCAAAGATACGCAATAGCCCGGCTGATCTGATGATGGATTGGGAAGGTAGGCACTGGAACTCCATAACGGAATAACGTATGTTAGCCGTGTTTAGACTTGTTGGAATCGTCTTGATATGCAGTTTGACTACATATGGTTTTCAGGGTCTGATGATGGAGTAGGAGGGTTGGCATTGGAACTCCATAATGGAGCAATGTTTCTTAGCCGTGTTTGGGCTTGTTGGGATTGTCGTAAGATGCACTTTGATGATTTATGGTTTTCAGGGTGTGATGATGGAGTCAGAGGGTAGGTACTGAAACTCCATAGCAGAGCAACGTTTCTTAGCCTAAATGTAAGCAGTTTTTGTAATTAAGTTTAATATTTGAATAAAAATCGTGTGGCGCTTTTCCTTGAAACCCAATAGAAGTTCTTATCATTATTATGAAGAAATATCGTAAATTACAAAATGAAAAGCGCCCCACGCTTTTTCAATCAAAAATTAGACTTAATTATAAAAATTGCTTACATTTAGACCCTTACGGGATAGACAGAGAATATATTTAGGTTAAATTTTATTAAAATTTAACACTTTTTAGAGCAGGGCTTTTTAAAGCATGTTTTTTTGTTTTTTTTTTAATTGTGAATTTATTCCATGTCCCTTCATCATTATTTCTTACTATTTGTGGTTTCACAGGTTTGATTTTGCTCTTTCGTGGTTCCTTCGGTTTCGGTGCGCAAACGTTACTTACAAAATGCAAATAATGCAATTAATGAACATACTTTATCTGAGCAATAACTTGAATAATATTTTATTGACTGCGTACTCAAAACTTAAATTACGTACTATTTATAGGTTCTGTGCGTATCCTATCGTGAAGTCACTCTGGCAACGCTGACTACGTATGAATGAAACCGGTGAGTGAGCAAGCGCGAGTGGTAAATTCATGGAACAATTAACCCATAGAAGCGCAATGACGTACATTTTGCTTGAAATCTATTCCGCCAATTCCCCACCACCGGCAGTGCGCTGTGATTGGCTCATTCAAGGACACACTAAGATTTAGAGATGAGGGTGAAAATTGTATCGATATCGATACTTGTTGCACTAATATAAATGTAGGAGTATTCTAATATCAGTCGTTTGTCATGGTTTTTTACAAATATTTCTACGTTATCGTAACTAGCAAGTTTGTTTATAATAATTGTTTGCATAGTATATTTTGGTATGAATTCAGCAGTATGATGTAATCATTCTCAATAATGGCTCTATTTTGATAAAAATTGGAATGCGCGGATTTTTGGGAGTGATAAATCAATACTGGTGTTCACGACGAAAACAATATCTACCTTTTTACCTAATATGTTCTTTATTGTTATAGTTTTTAATATTCATTGTAAGTTAGGTATACAAAATATAGTAGTCAGATTCTGTAAACAATAGGTATAAACTGTACAAAACAAGTTAATTTTAAATAGAACTTTATAGAACATTCTGGAAGGTTCTGGAAAACTGTGGAAAGTTCTATAAAAGTAATTGGTATCGATAGAACTTTCAGGAACCTTCTCGAAATCTGTTCTAGAACATTGTGGAAGGTTCGAGAATAATCCCGAATATTTCAGAAAGACATAGTATACCTATCGAAAGATCTCGAACCTAGTTCAGGAAGGTTCTAGATTAAGTTCGTTTGTTTTTCATGAATATTTCCGAACATACTGGATTATTATAGGTATATTATGTTAGAGCAGGATAGCAATATTAACACGTAGTATAAAAGTAAGGCGCCTTGGCGCTACGATTCACCGGTTGAGAGCTTGCTCGCCGCATTGTCCGCGTAAAGGTGTAAAGATTCATTGAATTGTCACTTCTGTCAGTTCAAAAAAAAAAAAAAAAGAGAAGAGCTAAGATTCATTCCTTCACGAGAACTTACATAGTGAACATCTCTTAGAATATTGTGAGTAAATAGTGAATAAAGTAAACCTCCTGCTTGCTTTGAAGAGTACCTATAAGCGTGTTTTACTGTTAAGCCTTCGGTAAGAACAGTCCTATGAAATTAAAGTACTCCAGAAAGAGCTACCGTCTGGAACAACTGGCATCTGTCTAAATATTTATCATGTTCGTACAATAAAATTTTAAGTAAATTAGTAGATATATATATATATCTACTAATTTACTTAAAATTATAAATATAATTATATTATATATATATATATTATTTAATATTACATTATATTAATTTAGTTATATTACTTAGTTAAAAAAATTGTTTACTACCTATATGGTTTCAGGGGCTATTTAAGAAGATAATAATAGTAGTAATGAAACAAAGTATATAAAGTCACAATACAAGTGTATAATTTATTTTTAACTTCAACGTCATTGACTGTGTAACCAATTTTTTGAAATTAGGTACCTACCTATGTCAGTGTCACCAGTATGACATAAAAGAGTATGAAGATACCTAGTACGTGATAATAATAAAGTTAGGAACTTACAGTACCACAGACATATTTATTTTATATTCTAATAATAAATACATCCGCGTTAAAAATATTGCAAATCCTTTTATCTTCGCTGTTATGTATTCCAGTATTAATACAATATTGTAAACTGAAACATTTTTCTCTCCGAACAAAATAAGTTTGCTAATATCGATAATGATTTTCTTATCCAAGCCCAACACTAGCGGGCAGGCGCGATCATCGAAAGAAAAGGATGAACATAGAAATATAACGGGTGAAAGTGAGATGGAGATAAATGACGTCAACGCGTGCGTCCAGTATATCTTGAGCTGTGATGAAAAATAAGTAAATTCATGTAATAAATTGTTACTAACCGATGAAAAGTGATTCCGTTTGTTTTATAACTAGAATTTCGACTGTTATTCCCACACCACTTAATTGAACAGCAAGACATTGTGAAATATTGACAAAAAGTATATGTTTGATACGTACGCGCGGATCGAGGTTTTGGTCGATACTGTACAAGGGCGCTCATGAGCAGATATAATTCAGTGACAAATCACTGACTAGTTGCGGAATCGGATTGCACGGTATACTACTCTAGGGATTGTTCCTCGATGGGTAAATTATACCACAAATTATAAAGTAATATGTACAAGTACAGATAAGACAGATCGACATCGTAGTGAGTTTAGAAAACGAGCTTTTTCTCCGCCTGGCGGCGCTTATGAGCACGTATTGTTGACCACTAGGGTTGCAAACTATGTTGTCGATAAAATAGGGATGTGCATACCTACAATGTGTCGATAAAGTGAGTGTATTATTATCGACTTATCAGTTAGATTTATGATTGGAAAGGAACATTGAAATAAAAGACAAATATGTATACGTTTTATATTTTCTTTGTTTAAATATTTCTCAAATGCTATTCTTTGAACATAAGATGATTTATTTTTGTTTAAAGTATAAGCTCCACAATATTCTATTTATTTTGCGACACCAATGGAAAACGTGAATTTTAGTCCCAAGAAGTATACATTTTCTTTTAAGATCATTATGATGATCTGGGCAACAGAGCCAGTCTAAATTTATTTCTTTAAAAAAGAAATAGAAGTATTTTTAATATTGTTACCTTTGTGGCTGGCATTATTTAAAATAACATTTGTCAGATCGACTAACTTAGAAAAAGCTACGATAAATTGTGTAATTGGAAACGATATTTTTTTCCTGTGTGGTGCTTTTTCTCCCGGTGTCGTATAAGGTCATGGACGCTGAGATGCTGGCCATCATTATTTAATAGTGTTTTTTTTGCAATCTCTACATTTATTTAGACATAATTTTCGGACAATAAAAACAGAAGTATAACTCTTAGCATTGATGCAAATTTTTTCTTCAAACTCTCAGAGCGTATAATCCTGCAAACTCTTATTAGGCTTTCTAACGTCGTTATCCAGTTTTTTTAGTATGGGAACATATTTTATCGCAGCGTTTTCTACAGAACTTTTTGAACAGTAATGTTCATGAGCACTATTTAATTTGGCAGACCTCATAGTTTTCTTGGTGGCTTTCCAGATCTGCTGTTACAGCTATAAAAACACCTGTCAAAGACAGCAACGTGCTTCAACAGTATGTTTTGTTGTGTCGCTTACAGGCGTTTCATCATGTCGCTGTGCTAGAACAAAAACAAACTGTAATTAGATAAAAAGAAAGTGTAAACAAGATAATGTGGGTATTATAGCTTAACTCAGTTATGCAAGTAATTTCAGTTTTCTTTTTCTAACTAGTTGATTTATTTTAGTCAAATTGGTTACATTTCAGTAATTTTTCTTTCCATGCAAAAACAGTGAAAACAACCTTATTCCATAGTCGCGGCTACACGTTAATTAAATACTTGAGTGCAGTTTTTATATTTTTTTATAAATTCGAGTGTGAGTTGTTTGTTTGTTACACTTTTACGCCTTAACTACTCAACCAATCGCCATGAAATTTGGCACGCAAATAGCCTATAGTATGGAGAACGGCGTGGGTCAGCTAGTGTCGTAGGTATATAAAACAGAAAATATATTTTTTTCCTTACTGTTAGGTATGCCATTAGTTATTTCTTCTTCAGTCAATAGAGTAGGATATCCATGGTATTGTCCATCGGGATATTGACTTTCAAAATGTTGTATACAAATCTTCTTTCCAGCCAGTTGATCGGGCGACAATTGAAGAAGCTCTGGACAATGTGGAGCGATATGCGAAAGCCAGAGACTGCATGTTTTTATCTCGAGGAAAGTAAAACATTACCACAGATTAACGACATTACTATGTCTTTGGCAAAACAAGACACTACACAACACACGGTAGCAGGCATTTCCAGTTAGGTCCCACGGCACAAAAACAACACCACCAAATCAAATAATAAATGCAATTTGTGATCAAACGACCGTTTAGAACGTAGTGATTATATTCCCATTGACAATGATGACATATGATATGACTTGTCAACTAAAAGGAAGTCGGTAGCGCCACCAAGTGACGATTTTGGTTTGTTTTCCAAACTCATATAATTAAAAAAAATGTTCTGGCTGTCAAAGCCGTGAATTATACTTTTCTTTTTATTTAAAGTGCTAACACAAGCACAAGGTAATAAATAAAACAAAAATGACTGAATTACCTTATCAAGCGGAGTACGCTAAAACTGGGAGAGCAGGGTGTAAAGGATGCAAAAAGAAGATAGATCAAGGAGCCCTGCGTATTGCCATCATGGTTCAGGTACGTAGGTACGACGGTTAATGTTTTGAAAACTTTGTTGAGAAAAACCGCTGCTATTTTCATATTCAACTTAAAAACTTGAATACGTCTCATACAAATCGCATCCGTCGTGCAGCTTAAGGAATTGATTCTGCCACTATAACCAGTAGTTAGTAAACAAACTAAACATACTACCATGCAGAAGGCGAAGCAGTGCCCTGATAAAATTATTATGGTGGTGGTGCAATGCCTAATAGTATTAACATCTTCTAAATGCTTGTGGAGACTTAGTTTTTTCCTGAAGAGTAAACAAAAAAATCTTTATTCGTAACTAATTCTGAATGTAATGGAATGATGAACTTGAAAATACTCAAATAAAATTATTGGTGTATTCCCAATAAAATTATTAAAAATTGTTTCCAACCTCTCTATTGCATGTCCATAATTATTAGTTTTCGTGAGTTTTCATACGTTTATAATATTAAAATTGTCTCTGCGTTACAAATGATGAAATAACGATGTTGTCAACTCTAAAACGTGAGGCTAAGCAGTTTTTAGTTTGTAAGTAAACGAACCAATCTTTAAAAAATAATAGCATGGGCGCGTGCGACGTAGAAACAATTTTAATATTATAAACGTGTTAAACTCGCGAAAACTAATAATTATGTACATGCAATGGGGAGGTTAGAACAATTTTTAATTATTTTATTCAATTCCCAACGGCCCCATCAATGGGGAGGTTGGGAATAATTTTTCATTATTTTATTCAATTCCCAATGGCCCCATCAATAGGGATAGCGCAATGGGGCGGTTGGGAACAATTTTAAATAATTTTATTTAATTCCAAACGGCCCCATCAATGGGGATTTCGGCAATAGGGCGGTTGGGAATACACCAACGGGTTGAACTTTGAGGATGGATGTTATGTTTAATATGCTTTTTGAAAGCAAATACCATGGTTTTCCAAAGTGGCAGGGCTTCTTCAAGAAAGGCTATTACTATTAAATCTTAATGGACAGTGTATTGTCAAGTTTCTTTTACCCTTTTTTTATTTCTTCAGTCTGCATTTTTCGACGGGAAGCAGCCCAATTGGCATCATGAAAATTGTTTTTTTTCGAAACAACATCCTGCAACCTTCAATGATATCGCAAATTTTAATAAACTAACAAATCGTGATCAAACAAGAATCAAATCTAAAATAGGTATGTTTAATTTTTTCACATCTTTTCATAATCCTAACTAATATTATAAATGTGAAAGTGTGTTTGTTACGCCTTCATGTCTCAACTACTCAACGGATCATCATTTGGCATGCAGATAGCCTATTGTATGGAGAAGGACATAGGCTATTTTTTATCCCTGTAATACGGGTGAAACCGCGGGGGACAGCTAGAGTTATATAAATGCATAACAAATCAAAAACCGCTGCACAGTGTATTATAAACCCCGATTTTGTTGCATGTCCTTTTTATTACAAAAATGAAGAGTTTATATCATTTCAAGCCCTAGAGTGAAACTCCCGCATCGATACGACTTCTAGTTTTTGTATAAAAACATCTTAAAGTTGCCCTATATCCGGGTACCGGAAATCATAAAAAAATATATTACAAAAAATCTGAACTACTTATTTAAGTTTTGAATCGATATAATAATTATACACATAATATTATACCTTTTCACAAGTTTTTGCTGTTGCACTGTGAATAGGTAACGAAATATTGGTCTTTTTGTCATATTTTTTATTTATTTTATTTCTCAAATTTAATGCCGTATTAGATTAAGATTCCTATACCAGCTGATTGCGTGCATGTACCTTTATCGATGGTATTAAAATCATCATCTAATTCCGCGTTATTCAGAAGTTATCAATATTTTTTAATTTTCGTTAGGGTTGTCAGTTACGCATATCCGGATATCTTTAATATTTTATCCGGATTTAAAATATTTCGTTAAAATGTACTTATTATCTAAATAAGATCATCTTCATTAGAAATGAACAAATTTTCGTCATCATGTTGATCTGGGGATGTATCATCAACCATTAACATATTTGGTTCTTTTACGGGTTTCAACAAGTATATCGCTGTTGCTGGTAATGGTACCTTTTTTGATTTGTTTTTTCTTTCTTTCAATTTAAAATCAGAAATTACCGGGTCGGACGAAACCAGTGCTCTATGGAATAAGTCATGCATTGCAGCTTGACGACTGATTTTTCGAGAATGGTGTTCCCTATCAAATCGCCAAAACTTATTTCGAGATTCCGCTGCTTGCTCTGACATCATTCCGACTGGTAATGTTGACAGTTCTATTATTTTTGCACCATGAACAAAAATTTTGTGTAATGTGACTGTCATGGGATGCCATTTATACTTTTGTACATACTTTTGAGCCAGACTTTTGCAAAAAATAGAAAATTTCTCTGGATCTATTGGCAAGTTACTGGATAACACTGTTGCAACTATGTATAGATCATCTAAGAGCCACTTGTCAACATTCAAAATTTCGGCAAATGAACCACGATATCGATCGGAAAATGCTGTTCGAGCTGTGTTTCCGTCATTTGTGGTACCCGAAGTTGGGCGTACCACATCCACCAATAGACCCATTTTTTCCCTGATATCGGCTTGGATTTTTTTTTTGCGCACCTCGACCAAGTGGCCTTCTTCAGAATTAGCAGTAATTCGCCACTTTTTCACTTCTACTTTATACCCAAGCTTTAGAACGAATTCCAAAGCTCGGATCCAAAAGTGCAGTGGACTCACTCCGTAATGCAATAAGCTCTCATCCACAGGTTTGGAAAATGCTACATCCAAATCATTGAAGTACGTCGAGGTTAAATTGCAGTAAGGGCAGCGTAGCTGAGACGATGTATTTAAAATAACGTTTAACACTTTTCCGTCTATAGCTGCACAATATAATTGGCAATCGACTTCAATTTTATGACTCTTAGATGTTTCGGTAATAATGGGGGTAAGATTATAGACTTGTTCTTGAATATATGTTTTTTCGTTAAGAATTAAATTCTTATTCTCTTTTCTGTATTGGATATGCAAGGGCCTGCAGTATCGATATGACTGCGGCGAAGGGTTCATCCATATTGTGTCGTTATTCTTCGTTACAATTTGTAGTGGAGTAAATGTGGTTGCAAACATATTATTTTCATCACCATCTCTATCTTGGAATGCCTGTTTATATAACGACTGACCAGTAGAGCCGTCAAATCCCCAGCTTCCCTTTATTACACATTTTACACTTTGGGTGTCGTTTTTTATGCAGTAATTGACAAAAACTTCGTCGGTTAATTGTAGTATACGATGAAAGGTGTGCTGGACTAAATTTTTAAGAGGCACAGATGCTTCTCTTTCTGATATTTGGATCTGGTCAGGGTAACACGCTTTTTTCGCTTCTTGCACTTTATAATATGGCGGATATATGTCATTGCCGCGATTTTTCATGTCCAAATGAAACGCACTATATGTGTCAACAGATAATTTTCTATCAACTAAAATAGAAAGTGCTTCATCAGGAGTGTATGGTTGGGAAGAAAGCTGTATTTTTTTTAAAATATCTGTCGCAGCAGTTTCGGAAGTGAGGCATAAATTGATTATAGTCTCTAAACTTTTGACCGATGTATTTGACAAAGGATTTTCATTTATTCGAAGGGAACCAATAAACGCCTTTATATTTTTAGAGGTGGGGTTATCATCTAGCATCTCCTGAAGTTTCTTTTTTGATCTAAGTTGTTGAGACCTGCTTAAGGATTTAAATTTATTAGATTTTGGAGATAGTAATTCTTCAGGAATCTCCACTAAGCCAGTTGCCGTGTTTTTTGAGAAAAAAAGGCTCATTACCCTTACAGCGCTTTAGTGATTCATAGCTTTTGGTTAGAAACGCTGCAAGTACGCCTTTGAACTCTTCATTGGTACGCGATAAAATATATTTGGGGCCAAAATAATTTGTAACAATATTCATCCGCTCCTCTACCGACAAATTTCTTGCTTTTCCCTTGAAGAGTTCAAAAGCTTTCAAGCGAGTTAGAACTTTTACACCGGAAGAACCGCTTTCACAATCATCTCCTCGCGTATTAGCAAACACTCCCGGAGGTTGAAGAGTGCTGGTTGTAGCGCTATCTACAACTTCATATAACGCCTCTCGCTGACCAGCATGAGGGTTGGCGCCCTCATGCCCTCCACGCATTAAGTCCACTGGTCGGAGCCCAGGTGGACATCCCCCAGCAGGGTGGGTCAGATCCTGCTGAGGCAAAGTGGCAACATGAGTCTGGAACGGCTCCATGATGCCTCACCCCCGTTTCTTCATGCTATAAGTATCGACTTGGGGTTTCAGCTATTGCCTAACGAGGGTGGACTCCTTCCCAATTCACATATAGCATTTCATAGAAAACTAAAATATAAAAACGTTTATTATTTAATTATTGCTTAGTTTGGGATCAGATGACCGTGTGTGAGGAATGTCCCAGGATATATATATAAACTATAAGATACTAAAAGACACACTATTTCGGGTTCGAAATACTTACGGCGGGTTGCTAGAACGTCTATGAAATGCCAAATAGACGTATAGTATGGCTTACAAAACAGCCAGTGTCATATTGGTAATTCCAGCCAATTTATTTTTTGTATCAACCAAGATACCCTATCTTGGTTGATACAAATAAAATTCAATCAGTGCAGCTTTTCATGCAAAAAAGGACTTAAATAAAGGTTTTATATGAACTTTATGTTCAACTGCCATAACACCTATTTTATATACCAACAAACACCTTAATTCTCGAATAATTGGCCCGCTATCTCTAATTACCAACAGACAAGGCGTTGACATGCGAAAAATCTTTCCAGAAATGGAAAAATGCGATAATTGACGAATAATTGGAGATTTGACACTTGTTCAAATTCAAATTCAAAAAGCATTTATTCAATTTAGGCCCTGATAAGGCACATATGAACGTTAACAATTGGCTCTACACCGGTTCCAAATACAACTTGAACTGAGAAGACTCCGGCAAGAAACTCAGCAAGTCTTTTTTTTTTAATATGTACTTAGAAGTATTACAATTACAAAATATATATAACAATAGCCTGCGACGCGAACAATTCATTCAAATGCATTCTTGTCATCTACAAAATCAGAAACTTTATAGTACCCTTTCGTGCATAACCTTGGAATATCAAACTGTTGACAGATTGTCACTTTTGCCTCTTTCAGCAAACTAAAAACACAATTGAATGGAGATTGACAGAAGTCACGTAATTTTTCAATAATTTTGTTTCTCGGCAACAGAGTAACACCCCCGATTAAAATAACGTCTACTTCGTACACTACAGCCAACAAAGTAAAAAAAATATTAATTAATATATTTATACGAAGTGACAACCTTAGGTCTAAAAATCCGGATATGAATACGGATATAAGAGAAATAACTGATAACTCCTGAATAACGCGGAATTAGATGGTGATTTTAATACCATCGATAAAGGTACATGCACGCAATCAGCTGGTATAGGAATCTTCATCTAATACGGCATTAAATTCGAGATATAAAATATATAAAAAATACGACAAAAACACCAATATTTCGTTACCTATTCACAGTGCAACAGCTAAAACTTGTCAGAAGATATATTATTATGTGTTTAATTATTATATCGATTCGAAACTCAAATAAGTAGTCCAGTTCTTTTAAAAAAAAATTTTTTATGATTTCCGTGACCCCGATTTAGAGCAACTTTAAGATGTTTTTATACAAAAACTAGAAGTCGTATCAATGCGGGAGTTTCACTATAGGGCTTTAAATGATATAAACTCTTGATTTTTGTAATAAAAAGGACATGCAACAAAATCGGGGTTTATAATACACTGTGCGCTGTCCATACAGTTTCACATGTTCTCGGCATTCAAAGTAGCCAATGTACCTACCATACCATATAGGCTATCTGCATGCCAATCGGTTCATAGGTTTAGGTGTGAAAGCGTAACAAACTCACATTCACATTTATAATATATTAGTTTGTTTTTCTGCTTTACATCACATATAACCAGTTTCTGAATAAAACAGAACTGATACACACAGATGGATAGGACAAAAAATAAGAACAACACTTGATTGACTACAGAAATCAAATAACTACACTTCATTTTATTATTATAAGTAGAACAATGAACAATGAAACGGATTATTAATTAATTTTTTTTTAGGATGTTTAGGCTTTTTGCTATATTAATAAAACAGGCCAAAAGCGTAATAATCATCTTAATTTTGTAGTTCTGTAATTAATAATCATACAGAACAAAGGGTAGATGGAGCACGCGAGACAAGAAAGAGGCCAATAACTTTATTTAACAAAAAACACTTATTTTTATATAAACTTAATTCAACAAAGCAAATAAAAATTCAAAAGCAAATATCAGGTATTTGTTTTTGAATTTATATTTGCGATTAGTGTGAACTTATATTATAAATCCTTGTTTAATGTATATTAATTCTATTTCTTTATAAATATAAGCAATCCCAAAAAACACTTTTTGCCAAACCGTGCAATGTGTGCGTGGAACAAACTACCAGAGTCAGTGATCAGTGCTCCTTCAGTGAACAAATTCAAAAATAGACTCGATAATTACATTAGAACAAGTGCACTGAAGTGATTGATATACATGCATCAGCTTTAAGCTGCATAGTGTATATCGGCGGACAATCGCCGTTTGTATTGAAAACACCGTTATTCATATTAACCGTATCTATTTATGAAACGGGTACTGTAAATAATTAAATTAGAACACGCACACACGTAAAATATTTCAACAATATAGAAAATATAACAATTAAATATTAAAAAGCTTGTACTTAACTCAAGGTTGTTTACTCCTTCACGTCTGAGCACAGAATGAATTTTCAAGCTCGGCTCGCTATTGCTTTTATAGTTTTTATACGCCTGGAATCTACCCTCAACGATCAACACTTTTATTTTGAATAAAATTGAACGACTTCCGGTTGATTTAAAATCATAGTGTGAGCTGTCAATTAAAATACTGAATAGTTATATGAAAAGGTAAATAAATATAGCCTGAAATAATTCAAGAAATCACAATCATTTGAACAATAAAATTATAATAAACATATTCTTGCCTATTTGAAATCTTTAGAATAGCATTAAATAAGTCAGTTTTAAATATTACTTATACCGACATGATGATCGGAATTGTTTGGCGCCGACAAATACAATTTTTTTTTAAAACGATAAATAACAAATTTAACAATAATAATATACTGACTGTCCCCTGCGGTTTCACCCGCGTTCCCAGGATAAAATGTAGCCTATGTCCTTCTCCATACCATATGCTATCTGCATGCCCAATTTCATGATGATCTGTTGAGTAGTTGAGACGTGAAGGCGTAACAAACAAACAAACTCACTTTCGCATTTATAATATTAGTTAGGATATGCTTTATTATTTGATTTTCCTTTACAGAAAATTATAGTGGTGCTGTGATGCCAGACGAACCAGATGCAGGTGGTAAAGCAAAGGGCAAAGGGAAGAAAAGGGCAGCTGATAGTGGCAACTCACAGGCCCTTAAAGATTACGGTGTAGAATATTCTAAAAGTAGTCGTGCTTCTTGCAGACATTGTGATATTAAAATCTGTAAGGTAATAATTGCATGTATCTTTTATGAATGGTAGGAAACCTAGATCAATTAAACAATGAGTATTAACAGTTGGGTAATACTGTATGCATTAACAACTCTTTCATAAAAACTACCCCTTATTATGTGAGTTGGTTGTAAGCAAGTCTAGCAAAACCCAGGTTGTAAATATATCCAAAACTTTGTAACAAAAAGAGCCGGACTATCTTGAAATCTGGGTGTCACTAAACTTGGCTTACACCATCTCATGAGGTGGTGTATTAATTTGTTCAATTTTTTATTTTTTTATACCACTAAGGTGGCAAAGAAGCATACGGCCCGCCTGATGGTAAGCAGTTACCGTAGCCTATGGACGCTTGCAACACCAGGAGTATCACTCGCGCGTTGCCGACCCTGAAGAAATCTCTTCACGCCCTTTTTGAAGAACCCCATGCTGTACTCCATTGGGAAAACCACGGCGGGGAGCTCATTCCACAATCTGAGCGTCCGCGGAAGAAAGCTCCTTTGAGCCCGCACAGTTTGAAACAATTCTGGTTTCAATGTGTGAGGATGGACTCCCCGTCGATGGCGAGAGTTGCGATGGTAGAAGGTAGCAGTGGGCAACAAGTCGAACAATTCTTTAGAACACTCTCCGTTGTACAAGCGGTAGAACACACATAAGGAGGCAAAGTCTCTCCTCAGACTGAGAGGCTCTAAACCGCTTGTGAGCTCGGGATCGTCAACAATTCTGATGGTACGTCGCTGAACCGAGTCTAAAGGCCCAAGTTGGTATCCAGGTGCAGCAGTACTCCATATGAGGCCGGACTTGTGACTTATAAAGTTGTAGCCTTTGCCCCGATGTGAAGTACTGCCTCGCTCTGTTGAGTACTCCGAGCTTTTTGGATGCCAGCTTAACCTTGTCTTCAAAGTGACTTCGGAACAAAACGTCGCTAGAAATGTCGACGCCAAGGATCCCGATGCTTTGACTGATGTTCAAAGAGGTGTTCTGGAATTGTGGAGCCACAGACCATGGGGTTTTCTTAGCGGTGAACGCGCATTCTTGAGTCTTGGTGGGGTTGAAATGAACTAGGATAAGTCGACCCCAATCGGAGACACTAGTTAATGTACTCTCGATTTCAGACATCAGCCGTTCGCGGCTTTCCTCCACCTCGGAACGAGGGGTATTTGCAAAGCGTCCCTATACTGTCGTCCGCATAGCAATGAATACCGTCAATAGACAGCATATCATTGATATGCAGTAGGAACAGTGTTGGGGACAGCACAGAGCCTTGCGGGACGCCAGCATTTATGTCCATGCTATCAGAGCAGCTACCGTCAACGACGGCTCTTATGCATCTGCTGGACAGAAAGCTGGTAACCCATTTGCATAATCACTCGGGAAGCCCGTATGATGGTAACTTCATTAAAAGACCCCTGTGCCAGACCCGATCGAACGCCTTCGCCACATCTAGGCTCACTGCCAATGCCTCACCTTGCCTCTCGATGGCGAGTGACCAACGGTGCTTGAGATACACAAGGATGTCACCAGCTGCGCGACTGTGGCGGAAGCCATATTGTCGGTCGCTCAACAACTCGTGATCCTCCAGGTATCTCAAAAGCTGCGTGTTGATCACACGCTCCATTACTTTGGAGAGAAGGGAGGTGATGGCGATAGGCCTGTAATTCGTCGGGTCTGATCTATCGCCCTTTTTGGGCACTGGGTGCACGTGGGCAGTCTTCCACGAATACAGGACTTCCTTTTTGGTGTAGGAAAGTGCGAAAAGACGCGTTAATACTGGACACAATTCAGGAGCACACTGTTTCAGCACCACTGCCGGTATGCCGTCTGGCCCACTCGACTTATGGATGTCCAGAGAAAGCAGTTCCCTCCGGACCTCCCGCTGGGTAATGCTTATCTCTGGCATGGAGCTAGCACACTGCGGGATGGTAGGCGGTGTGGCGTCCCCGTCATCCAAAGTAGAGTTCGAGGTAAAGAGAGAGCCCAAAAGATCAATTTTTTCCTTTGCACTATGGGCCAAGTTTCCATCCGGCTTACGGAGTGGTGGTAAGGACGACTGGCAAAAGTTTCCTTCAGCAGCTTTAGCAAGAGACCGGAAAGCGCGACTTCCAGAGGGAAGACTAGTCAGTCTCTCACCAAACCTGCCGACGAAATCGAACTTAGCCCTGGCAATCATTCGCTTACTGAACCTCGAGGCAGCGTTAAGTTTGCGTTTCGCATCAGAGATTTTAGGGTCCTAATTAGTTCGGGCCGTGGTCCAAGCCTCAAACAAAGTCTGCTTATTTTGTCTAGCATCTTTGCAGGGCCGATTAAACCACGGTCGCTTCTTCACCCCTGCAGCCACTAGCGGGTTTGGGATATAACATTCCATTCCCGCCAGTATCGCCTCAGCGACGGCAGCTGCACAGGTGTCAGGATCATCTGATGCGAAGCAAAGCTGTCTCCATGGGTACGATGCGTAGAAATCTCGCAATCCATCCCAATCTGCTGACTTGTAGTGCCATACACGTCGCCTTCCGGGAGGCCGGGGCGGATATGCCCTGCAAAGAAGCTAGACATTATAAGCAGACTTTGTATGAGGCTTCTTGGACCACGGCCTGAACTAATCAGGACCCTAACATTTCTGATACGAAACGCAAATTTAACGCTGCCTCGAGATCCAGTAAGCGAATGATTGTCAGGGCTAAGTTCGATTTCGTCGGCAGAATTGGTGAGAAACTAACTAGCCGTCCCTCTGGGAGTCGCGCTTTTTGGTTTCTTGCCAAAGCTGCAGAAGGGAACTTTTGCCAGTCGTCCTTACCACCACTACGTAAGCTGGACGGAAACTTGGCCCATAGTGCTAAGGAGAAAGCTGATCTCTTAGGCTCTCTCTCTGCCTCGAACTCGACTTTGGATGACGGGGGCGCCACACCGATTAGCATTCCGCGGTGTGCCCGCTCCATGCCGGAGATAAGCATTACCCAACGGGAGGTCTGACAGGAATTGCTTTCTCTGGACATCCATATGTGTGTGTGTGTGTACATCCACGAGTGGGCAAGACGGCATAACCGCAATGGTGCTGAAGCGGTGTGCTCCTGAATTGTGTCCAGTAGTGAGTGACGCGTCTTTTCGCACTTTCCTACACCATAAAGGAAGTCCCGTCTTCGTGGAAGACTGCCCACGTGCACCCAGTGCCCAAAAAGGGTGACAGATCAGATCCGACGAATTACAGGCCTATCGCCATCACCTCCCTTCTCTCCAAAGTCATGGTGCGTGTGATCAACAATCAGCTTTTGAGATAGCTGGAGGATCACGAGTTGTTGAGCGACCGCCAATATGGTTTCCGCCACAGTCGCTCAGTTGGCGACCTTTTTGTGTATCTCACGCACCGTTGGTCACTCGCCATCGAGAGTCAAGGTGAGGCATTGGCAGTGAACCTAGATGTGGCGAAGGCGTTCGATCGGGTCTGGCAAAGGGGTCTTCTCACGAAGTTACCAGCATACGGGCATCTGGAGTTCGGGTTATGCGAATGAGTCGCCAGCTTTCGGTCCAGCAGATGCATTAGAGCCGTCGTTGACGGTAGCTGCTCCGATAGCATGGACATTATGCCGGCGTCCCGCAAGGCTTTGTGCTGTCCCCAACACTGTTCCTTCTGCATATCAATGATATGCTGTCTATTGACGGAATTCATTGCTATGCGGACAGTACAGGGGACGCTCATTACACGGGCCGTGCAAATATCCCTCGTTCCAAGGTGAAGGAAAACCGCGAACGGCTGGTGTCTGAAATCGAGAGTACACTAACTAGTGTCTCCGATTGGGGTCGACTAAACCTAGTCCATTTCAACCCCACCAAGACTCAAGCCTGCGCGTTCACCACCAAGAAAACCCCATGGTCTGTGGCTCCACAATTCCAGAACACTTCCTTGAACATCAGCCAAAGCATCGAGAACGGGATCCTTGGCGTCGACATTTCTAGCGACGTTTTGTTCCGAAGTCACTTAGAAGACAAGGTTAAGCTGGCATCCAAAAAGCTTGGAGTTCTCAACAGAGCGAGACGACTTCACATCGGAGCAAAGGCAGGCCTCTGTCACTCGCCTATACCTACCGCGATAAGCACCTACAGCTCGCTTCGAGCCGGGCTCGACTAAACAGTCGGGGCCGCCACGCGCTTGCGATCACACTGTAGTCAATTGTGTCGGAACGAAAATCAGAATGCGTGTTTATTTGTTTTCTTGTGCGATATTAACGTAGGAAATATATTTATTTATCAATTATCACTGCACTTTGTTATAATGGAGAACCGTAACATTAATAATTTGAGTGGACGGCTGTCGCAATAAACAGAAAAATTTAAAGTTGTTGTTAGTTAAATTACTGCAAGATTCTGAAGTGTAAGAAATACATATCTTTTGTTTATTGTACACGGTGTTTTAATCAGTATCCTAATTAATTAGGTATAGTTGATATAGGTAACCCTGACGCTCGTAAGTTCATTTCGGTAAATTTTAAATACAAAGGCATTGCGCTCTAATGCGTGTGGCGTTAAGGTGTAATTTAGAATGAACGTAGTGCTCTGGAAATATTGTAGGCTATTAAAACGGCGGCATTCCCTCAAGATCAAAAGAGTGCAACTTCTGTACTTTAGTACTATTATTTATTCAGTGGCAAAGGCTGCAACTTTATAATTCGCAAGTCCGGTCTCATATGTTGTCATCTGTGGGCGGGGGCACCTGGATACCAGCTTGGGCCTTTATACTCGGTTCAGCGACGTGCCGCTAGAATTTTCGACGATCCCGAGCTCACAAACGGTTTAGAGCCCCTCAATCTGAGGATGGACTTTGCCTCCTTATGTGTGTTTTACCGCTTGTACAACGGGGAGTGTTCCAAGGAATTGTTCGACTTAATGCCCACGGCTACCTTCCACCATCGCAACTCTCGCCATCGACGGGGAGTCCATCCTCACACATTGAAACCAGAATTGTTTCTAACTGTGCGGGTTCAAAGGAGTTTTCTTCCGCGGACGCTCAGATTGTAGAATGAGCTCCCCGCCGTGGTTTTCCCAATGGAGTATAGCATGGGGTTCTTCAAGAAGGGTGTGAAGAGTTTTCTTCAGAGTAGGCAACGCGCGAGTGATACCCCTGGTGTTGCAAGCGTCCATAGGCTACGGTAACCGCTTACCATCAGGCGGGCCGTATGCTTGTTTGCTACATTAGTGGTATAAAAAAAAGTAATATTATAGTAGATACCAATAGTAGATAATTGAGAAATAACAATATTATTTCAGGATGAAGTTCGTATTAGGAAGACTGTGTATGACACAGAAATAGGTAATAAGTATGGTGGCCAGCCACTGTGGCATCACGTTAATTGTTTCGCTGAGAAGAGAAGTGAACTCATGTTCTTCGCTGGCGGAGAGAGCCTACCTGGATTCAAAGAACTGAATGAAGATGATCAGAAAATGGTTCAAGATGCAATAAAGTAAGTTTTGTCTAGGGATCTGTACCCAAAGGGTCTAAATGGAATACTATTGTTCTGACTTTGTCTGTCTATCTGTCAGTGACTGATTCTGGCTTCCTCTAACTCCTAAATCAAGTAATATAGAAACTTGAAATTTACAATTGTATTTACACAACAATCTATACTTATAATAAGTTTTTATTACCATTTTTAATACAAGCTTTTTTTGGTGACGTTACTTTTTGTTGACTAATAATTCCAATATACTTTTTTATTAATTTATAGCCTACATCAGATTATTTATTATAATAATATATAATTTTATTTTAAGTTTCCATCATTTAAAGTTTGATTGCTAATCTGTGTGCCCTTTGGTAAAGGCCTCCTCCAACTTTTTCTATTCCTCCCTAACGTGATTTCATCATCCCATCCTTTTATCTGCCTTCCCTGTCTTCTTTTCCCTTCTCTGGAGTACCAGTACCAGGTGCTAATAATCTTACTCCTTTTATCTATTCCGCGGACTATATGGCCATCCCATTGCCATTTCAGGAGCCTTGTTTTTAGTCCCGGGTTTTGCGTTTTTGTTCCTTTCCTGATTATGCTGAGCCTAGTATTTTCGATTCTCCTCTTCCCCACCATACTCCTCTCCATACAGTTTTGGCATGTTTGTAGCTTAGTAAGATGAGCTTCCAATATACTAATGCAGTGTTTTTCAATATTATTGATTTAGCGACCCCCTTACTGGTTGAAAAATTCTGGCGACCCCCTTGTCAAACAGACAATACATTTATAAATTAAAAGACTACGATAATGATTTTCTTTATTTTGATTGCCGCGAGAGGTTTGCAACTAAGTAAGAGGTAAGTGGGACGCCCGCTTGCGCGAAGTCTACCTTGCCTTTTTCCTTCTGCCGGCGACCCCCCGACTAAGGTTTCGTGACCCCCTTAGGGGTCGCGACCCACAGATTGAAAAACACTGTACTAATGTATACCAAATATTAAGTTAATCCGACCACTGAAAGTGGGTTCGACTTGCAAGATTTAACTAGAACATTGCATGTTAATAAAAAGCTTGTAAAAATACAATTTTATAGGCCATTTAAAAAGGATGAGGTGCCAATAAAAATACTGAAATCAGAACCAAAAGACGATGAGGAGCTGGAAGCAGAAAAGCAAAAAGAGGCGTTGATTGTAAAACAGAACAAGTTATTCCAAAAAAATAAAAAAGCACTAAGTGATTTAAAAAAAAAAGAAGTGCAAGAGATACTTGAACTGAATGAACAAGAGGTGAATGGTGGGCCTGATGAGGTATGTTGTTTTGATTTAGAACTTTGTTTCATGTTTCTTGAATTGGCTGGATGAAAATTACTACCACTATAATGAAAAGATATCGATTAAATTTTGCATTGGATCAAGAAAGTATGTTTCATTTTGATATGGGGGTACAAAAGGGCTTAACTTTGTAATCTAGTGACGTTTCTAACACATGGGTTTATAAAAAATGCTAATTGGATATGGGTTTCATATTATCGTTATTTTCTTAGTACATAATTACTAAAGAAACCTTTTTTCAGCGACTAGACCATCTGGCCGACTGCTTGACCTTTGGAGCTCTCCTGCCCTGTCCTGAATGTAAACATGGACAACTCGTGTTAGATTCATTTGGATACAAATGCACAGGTAAATAGTGGTTTTGAAAATGTGGACAGCCTTGAAAAACTGTGCAGGTCGTGATGTCAAATGCCGAGACAAAGGTCCCAGGTTCGAATCCCACGATGAGCTTGAGCCTTCGATGAAGGAACACAATGTGTGGAAACCATAGGTGGTGTTAGGATAGTTTGTAGAACTCGCCTGACTCCCTCGAGTTGAAAATCTGTGGTAAATTCAACTGTATGTACCAATGTAACGTTCATAAGTGCCTTACTAGGGCCTAAACAGAATAAATGACTTTTTGATTTTGAATTTGTCGCCAAGCTCCCTCCACTCCGGTTGGCTTTCGAGTTCCGACAGCTTTACTAAAGAGGTTGTTAAAAGAAAAATAAAGCCCATTTAAAATATTTGTTTATTTCAGGTAATCTAAGTGAATGGACAAAGTGTTCCTATGTCACTCAGGAACCAAAGAGAGAGTTAATGAGAGTACCAAAAGTTTGCAACAACAAACCAAAAATTGGTGTACGCTTGTTCCCGGCAGCACCACGACCTGTGGTGATTGTTAAAGATGAGCCAATCACAAGGTATACCTATATATCGATATTATTACTGAAAAAAAAAATTAAAAAATTCTATTGACTTCATAATACACTAAAAAGTATTAAATAACTCTAATATCTGACACTGATTTGAAATCAGCGGAAGAGCACGACATATTCCATTGCAAATATTTCGCTGACTTCAAATCATTGTCAGATTAGAGTTGTTAATCGACTTCAAAAAAAAGGAGATTATCAATTCGACACATATGTATGTAATATTATTGGAACTGCAAAATATTTACATATGTTAATCTATTAGGGCTTCCAAACAAATATACAAAATTTCATAGGTATATGCATGTATGTTTGTCCACGCATATCTCCGAAGATATTAATCGGATTGTAACCATTCTTTTTTTTTGGGTTACATTTACTTCAACTTAGGGAACAGTGCAAGTATAATCGAAGTCGGTTCAGTAGTTTTCAAGATATGGACACATGTGTGACGGCCCGGCTTATTGATATGGATACGAGCTACGAGTGTGGTGTCAAAGACAAAACATCTCAAAACCTTGGTCAAATTCTAGTGTATCTATTCTAGGTATCAATAAGCCAAGCCGTCACACGTATTTGTCAATATCTTGAAAACACCTGAATCATTTTAAGATTTTCTTAAATGCACTAGAATTTGACCATGGTTTTGAGATGTTTTTTTGACGCCACCCCCGTAGCTCGGATCAATAAGCTAGGCCGTCACAAATATTTGTCCATATCTTGAAAATTACTGAACCGATTTCTTACTGCATGCCAAATTTCATGATGATCCGTTGAGTAGTTGAGGCGTGAAGGCGTAAAAAACAAACTCACATTCGCATTTATAATATTAAGTTATGGTTTATAAAAGACTAGCTTGTGCCCGCGACTTCGTCCGCGTAGAGTATTTCTTTTTTCTAGATATGAATCATTGTAACAATATAGAGCTTTGTTTATGGCTATTGCCCCCCACTACAGGTGATTTTGACAAAAGTTAGTCAGGTAGATTGAGAGCTAACACGTAAGCATGCCACATAAAACTGGCCGTGGGAGAAACAGTCCTGCCGCAAATCAACTCCATGATATTTCAGAGTGTTTGATTTATTAATAGTGATCAGGAAACAAACCTTGATTGGGAACTGCAATTTTTTAAATTCAAACGGAAGGTGATTTGGGATCAATAGTATACGCAGCACGAAGACTGTTTCTCCTCTGGCAGTATCTGTTCATATTTTGGCCGCAATAACATTACGACGGAGAGCTGCTACTTGTAGTCTAGTTCCATTACAAAATTTAGGAGAATATTTCTAAGTAATACACGGAAAGCAAGACACGGAAGACCCGGTGGATTGAGAGTAAAAAAATTGAACAGGATAATTTACCGACTCATCTATATTGACCATGGTGGCAACAGAATTATAAATAATTTCTTCAATTTTGTATGTAATTATCAACATTTATTTGATAGCAGTGGCTTGGTCGGTTTTGGGAGTCAAAATGGCTCGCTCGCATAACCACTCTATGGGTTATTTTTAAATATTTTTAACATCAGGATAAATTTTATTAATAAATTCCACATAAGTAACGCTATGGTATTTGAATTTCAAAAAGAAGATCTGAAAATTTACCGGCAGAAAGATACATACATACATCCAGACATATGAGATTTTTCTGTCAGTCTGAGTAGAAACTTTAGCTCCTTATGTATGTTCTACCGCTTGTACAACGGACTGTGCTCTGAAGAATTGTTTTACCTTATGCCCACGGCTACCTTCTACCATCGCTACCCTCCATCAACGGGGAGTTCATCCTCACACATTGGAGCCGAAATGGTTTCGTAATTAGCGGTTTCAAAGGAGTTTCCTTCCGCGTACGCTCAGGCTGTGGAATGAACCTCCCGCCGTGGTTTTCCCCAAGGAGTTATAGCATGGAGTTCTTCATAAACACCCTTTTTGAAGTGATTTCTGCAGGATCGGCAACGCGCGAATGATACCCCTGGTATTGTAGCGTCCATGTATCCATCCATTAACATCAGGTTATATGCTTGTTTGTTACCTTAATAGTATAAAACAAATTGGCTCGTGGCAGTCAGACAGACAGTCGGATTGACGGGCGGAGATCTTTCCACAAGTTCTCAACCATATTCAGACATCTATTTGCTCGTGGCAGACAGGCAGACAGACAGATACACATGCAGCAGGAAAGGCTTAGTAATAACACGATACACCTAGTGTACATTATTTTTACTTGAATATAAAATTTTGTTAGTAAACAACTTAAATACAAAAAAGTCACCCCTTTCACACCATTAAGGGTTGAAATTCCATCAACACCGATATACGTTCATAGTAAATTTACTGTAGTTTACTTTGAAATTGAAGGACTTGCATACCCAACTTCATCCCCCTTTTCCTCCCTTCGGTGGTGGAATTATCACAAACGCTGAGATAACTACACATTAATTTTCAATCGTCAGCCTAAACACAAAATTTGAAGATCCTAACTTCAAAACTGACGGACTTGCATACAAACTGTCATCCCCTATTTTACCCTCTTAGGGGTAGAATTTCTAAAAATCCTTCCTTAGTGGATGCCTCCACTGTATAAGGTATCTTTGTGCAAAATTTCAAATCTCTAGGTCCAGCGGTTTGGGCTGTGGGCTGATATATCAACAATCAGTTTATCATTTTATATATTAAGATAGCTTGATCTCTGCGACAGTTGTATGAATCATATGAAAATTAACCTTATAGCTTTAAAATAAGGTTCATCTGTTTAATCTGTGGTTGATTTTAATGATGACACAGATAAACCTTATGCTAAAGCCATAAGCCATGTTGGTTACGCCTTCACGCCTCAACTACTCAACGGATCATCAGGATGGTATCGAGAAGGACATAGGAAAATTATCAATGCGAAAGTTTGGATGTGTGTATGTATGTATGTTTGTTACTCAATCACGCTTCAACAACTGACCGGATTTGGATGAAATTTGGTACGCTGATATGGTCTGGATTAACACATAGGGTAGGTAATCCCTCGGGTACGCGGGTGAAACCGCGGGGCGCAACTAGTTTTTCATATAATGTAGCTGAAAAAGACACACTTCCACGTGTCGTAAAATGTTTAAGAAATTAATATGCTGATGCCAGTTCACATTGTGTTTGACGAATACTCCTTTCCATCGACAGTATTAATTCAGAAATGCCCGTTCCTCCATTGAAGAATTTCCAATTCTTCCTTTATGGAAAGTTGAAGAATAAAGAAGAAACCAAGCGACGTATATTAAAACTAGGTGGTTTGGTGGTCGGTAATCTAACTGACACTATGGTAGCCGTCGTCTCCACAAAAAAAGACGTCTGGAGAATGCCCGATAAAATGCAGGAGATTGAGAAACTTGATGTTGTGGTAATGTATATAAACTTACAATAGAAAGACTATTTTAATTTTAACTAGCTTTTCATGAAAAAATAGTAACCAACTATATGTATTTAGGTTAAATGTATTTAATTTTCTAGGTTGTAGAAGACACATTTCTCGACTCGATAGATCCAAAAGGAACAATCGTCAACTCTCTGCAGATAATCAAAGAAAACAACATCGCTCAATGGGGCGCAGACGTAAGTATACACGCATATAGCTGATTACTTCAGGTGGTTCTGAAGAATGCAATCAACTGAGAACAACCGGAAAATACTCAACAAGGTTACAAATTTGAAAATATTTTTCTACAATTTTACTACTTTTTTACAATCTATTTTAAAAGAAAATACTTAAGCATAAACATAGAAAAAAAAAACAACAAGGACGTACCTACTTACATAAAAATTATAACCTAAGCAAGTTCATAGTAAATTGTATAATATCTTTATTTGTCGCATTGTAACTAGAATGCGTGTATTTTCGCATTATTAGATGGCGGCTTTATTTTGTTTTAAGAGTTTATTTATTTTTGGTTTAATTTTTATTTGTTCATATTTTTTATACAGCCGGCGGCTCGACTGCCGCAAGAAGTCCTCGATGGAAAGTCCATACCAAAATCTGGTAGCATGTTCGTGAAGTCCTCTAAATCGGCGTCAGTCAAACTGAAAATTCAAGGTATTGAAATGATCCCTTATAATGTCATGTGATCTGTTACGCCTACGTGACTGAGCGGAGACGTATTAAAGTTTGAAATTAAATTAACATATACTGGGTGAAGATGTATATTTTTCAAACCTATGTTGGGTTACCCATGTTAAGAGGGGTTCCTAGCTGCGAGGAATTTGAAAAATAGGTATTTGAAGAAACTATTGCCATCGCGTTATGCCGCTATGCTATGCGTTATGTGCGATAGAGACATCAGCAGCTCAGACCGATTTATTCACAAAAAAATTGACGAAATCGACGTTTCGTTTTCCCCATTTTCCTCCTCGAAAACTGAGCCGATTCAATTATTTTTTACATTAAAATTTTAAGTAAGAGGTTATCTAGGTCCCTATTACTTTCTTTTATGTAAAAATCTTTTCGGATTTGTCTGGTAGTGCTTTTAATCACGGCGGAAAAATAGGGCATTTATTGTAATTTTTGGGGGGCCATAATTTCTTAAATAATTAGTTGCTAAAACAAAGTAAGTAACATGGACGTGTTCAAAGCAGAACTTGATTATATGAAAAAAAAATTATGACTAGAGGCATTATTCAGAAAGAAAACAGGGGAATACATTTGTATGGAATAATCGCAGCCCGACTTCCGTCTTAAACAACTTTTACTATGGGACCAATACAGAATTATCAAAAAAATAAAGGGATGGCCCACATCCCATACAAAAAAAACCCAGGCACGGCGCAAAAGATAGATTAATATAGGAACGTCTAAAAAGATTTTAGATCAAAAATAATTTTGCCACCCGATACAGAGATAGTGATAGTATACAATATTATTTTTAAAAATCCACTAAAATTTGAGATAAATATTAATATTAATTAATAATAAAGCCGGCCAAGTACGAGTCTAACGGCCGGTTGCTAGAACGTGTATGAAATGTCAAATCTTGTGACACACCGTCTCTCAATTAGCAATCTGTTGACAGCCTTTGAGTTTCCGAAATGAAAAAAATAGATTAATTATCTAATTGATTGTCAATGGATGATTTATTTATTTCGTTCACTTTCATTCTCTTCTTTTTTGTTTTGTTTCTGTCTCTTGCGTAACACTGTCTTTTTTATGGTCGTTGTTGTTGTTTATGATATTCGCCAAAAGGCAGGCAAAGGTCTGAGCCATATAAAGGCGATGATAGCTCAGTGGTAGTGACGTCGGATACCGAGATGAAGGTCCCGGGTTCGAATCCTACAATGAGCTTGAGCTTTCGGTGAAGGAAAACATCGTGAGGAAACCATAGCACAGTGGTAGGGTACTTTGTAGTACCCGCCTGGCTGGCTACCACCCTCAAATTGAAATTTGTCGCCAAGCACCTTTCGGTGTGTTCCGATAGCTGCACTTGAGAGCCAGTTCCTTCTAGGCTTTGTGTGCTTACCACCTTCGGCCGCATCATCACTTACCATGGTGAGATTGCGGTCAAACACAGAACTATAAACAGTAAAAAAAAAAAAAATAGCCTAGTCTTATTTTCATTTAGTCATTATTTAATCAAATAAAAAAACTCTATTGATACCAAACGTCATTTTATTATTTTGACAAAACAGCCAGTGTCATGTTGGTTGTTCCAGCTGTTTTATTTTCATCTACCAAGATGACCGTGGCAAGTGCAATCAGGTTTATTGTACTGTATTGTCGTTTATTGCATTTTTAACCGACTTCAAAAAAAGGAGGAGGTTCTCAATTCGAGTGTTTTTTTTAAGTCTTTTCCTCATAACTCCGTCATTTATTAACCGATTTGGAAAATTCTTTTTTATTTGAAAGGGTACACTTTCCGTTTGGTCCCATTGACATCAGATCATGATTTGATTACTTCTTAGTGTACTTTGAAGTCGGTTTAAGTTTTTTGTTAAACAGTTCAATTATAAAATAGCGTTTCATGCAAAAATGTACTTAATTTATATTTATTTAAGGTTTTAAATTAATTTTATCTACACCCTTGCTATAAATCCTCTATAAAAGTTCCTGAAACAGTTAGCTTATTACCAACATTAAAACACCCAGTGTCATGGTAACCATTATATCATCCAAAACAGTGTTATAATGTTGTACTGAATTTCATTGAGCAAATCCTTTTTTTTTGGCTTTTTCGGTCCATTCCTTACTCATCAAACAGCCACAATCTCCGTGGTATCCTTATGAATTTCAAAAAAAGAACATTTTCATGCTGGCGCCGTAATAAAGAAAAAACTTAGAGGTTATTCGAATTCACGTCGTATCCCGCCGTTTTGGCTCGATATTAGAATTGCAGAAATTTATTACTTTGTTGCTTACAAAAATGATCATGGGTGTAGATAAAGTCTTGTATGCAACTGTACATAATTAGGTATTAAAACCCTCATGTGATACTATTATCAGCAGTTGCATAAATAACTATTATATTCAGTTTTTATTTACAACTGCTTTAAAACCCGTTATTTATCATAATAAACATGTTAATTCGAATCGAATAATTGGTACATTATCTCCAATTACCCAACATACAATGTGACATGCGAATAACTTAGGCGAATAAGCTTTCCAGAAACCCAAAAATGCGATAATTGACGATTAATCGGATTATTGTTGTTTGTCTTATTCGCCAAAAGGCAGGCAAAGGTCTGAGCCATACAGCCTTGTCTTATTTCAGTTTTCTCGAGTTGTATTAATATAGTCACAAAATAAATCACTTCATAAAGTCCGCATTGTCAGTCACCGTCCTTAAAAGTCATATTTTAGTACAGGTGGAAATTGTACAAAAACTTTCCAGCACGGTAAAGAATATCTAATTGATAATTAATTAATATTATTAATTAATTAAATTAGATATTCTTTACCGTGCTTCCACGGACATCTTGAGACAACTTGAAAAGTCACGATACACATAATTCATTCACTTCACTGGTGCACATGGATTGATCTTTATTGGATAAAATACCACCGATAATATGCAATAAAACTCAAAATATACGAATTTATGAAAATGAAAACGCAATGTCACTCTGCAATTAACACTTGGTATATCAAACTGTTGACAGATTGTTACATGACTCTTTCAGCAACCCAACACACGATTGACTGAAGATTGACGGCATGTCACGTAATTTTTCGATAATTTTGCTTTCTAGCAACCGGGTGTAAGTCTGACTCGTGGGTTCCGACCTTTTTATTTGATGTGAGTCAGCAATATTAAAAACTATTCTAAACAAATCAATAGCATACTTTTAGAGTAGTAATACCGAGCAATTCAATTACGCAATTAGTAAGTGTTTTTGCTCTGATTTGTGAGACATTGGCCCTGATTCTGTTGTTCACAACTAAACTAATTTTAATCTCACTATGTCTCTTTCTAACAAAGAACATAAGAAAAGGATGTAAGAAATTTAGTCCTGTCAAATTAGTCCAATGCTTGTTTTCAATATAAATTTAGTCGCCATCTATCGTGGTTACGCCTAAATACACGCAAAATAAGACGGCAAAGATTAATTTTACAACTTAAAATATGTTCTATCCTTTTTCAATAATGTTCGTAAGAAAGAGATGAGATGTGACTAAAATTAGTTTAGTGCGATTTACAACAGAATCGGCACCATTACCGACCAATCACTGTATCTTATCATCATCAACCCCCTTCTCTGTCTACGGGCCTGCTCGTACAGCCCTTAAACGAGCTTGTGACAGTAAGTTCACATGTTATATAAACTAGGTCAATATTAGTAGTATTGTACTGTACCGTGTGCAGGCGGCACGGCGGTGGACCCGGAGTCCGGTCTGGCGGACGTGGCGCACGTGTACCAGGCCCGCGACGGCACCAAGTACACGGTGGTGCTCACGCAGACGGACATCGTCGCGCAGAAGAACTCCTACTACAAGATGCAGGTGTTAAAGATGCAGAGCAGCGATGATAAACCACATAAGTAAGACATCCATCTATACTTTTGTCTAGACAGTGCACTTTTCAACAATGTGGTGTATGTATTACAAGAAGAAAAATGCATATGAAGAAAATTACGTAAATATGCTACGATTTTTTTCAAATTCCTAATTAGACCTTTACGACATGACATTAGTGTAAATAATTCATGTTTTATCTGTGTGTTTTATATTTAAGGTACTGGTTATTCCGGTCGTGGGGTCGAATCGGCACGACCATCGGTGGTAGCAAAGTGGAGCAATTTAGTAGCGCCAAACTAGCTGTTAATAAGTTTGAAACTATATATGAAGAGAAAACAGAAAACCCCTGGGAAATGAGACATGATTTCATGAAGGTACTGTACATTTACATTACACATTTAAAATACTCACCTACTATACTACCAGCTTTTCTGCTGAGTTGAAAATATTGCACAATTAGACTGGGAGATACTGGCACAAATTTCCTGGTCAATTGTACCAGTATGGCGATCCTTCAGGGGTCTAATTACGAAATGACGAAAAGGAAAATGATGGTCATAGCGCTGAGCCAAGGCGGCCATTTGGAATCGTCGGAAAAGTATGGCATGGTTATTTTCATGAATGACTATTCGATGATGATTAGCTATGCAAAAATTAAAACGCTTACTGATGTTAGGGATGGACGTTATCTCTGTAATGGATATCGACATTGATATATTAATAGAAGTGGAATGTATTTACGACACGGGTTTACCAGAATACCATAACTATAATTACAAAAAAAAGGGTAGAAATATGTTTCAAATTAAATACCTAGTAGATGGGGATTGACAATGTTGTGTGCTATTGCAGAATAAATGTATTTTGTTCCTTCTTCTCTTTCTCCCTTTCCAATTATGTATATTACGTATGTATTTACAAACAAAAAGTAGTATATGTATTATTATCAGTTATCTAGTTTCCATAGTACAAGCTCTGCTTAGTTTGGGATGAGATGACCATGTGAGACGAATGTCCCAGGTTTTTTTATACCACTAAGGTGGCACACAAGCATACGGCCCACCTGATGGTAAGCAGTTACCGTAGCCTATGGATGCTTGCAACACCAGGAGTATTACTCGCGCGGAGTCGCGAGTTGCCGACCCTGAAGAAATCTCTTCACTCACACCCTTTTTGAAGAACCCCGTGCTGTACTCCAATGGGAAAACCACGGCGGAGAGCTCATTCCACAATCTGAGCGTCCGCGGAAGAAAACTTCTCTAAAGGGAAAATATTTTTATTTTATTTATATCAATATCTGCTTTAATTCGTCACCAAAACAAACTCTTACTCTACCGTCTACTCGTACCAATGCAGGAAACCGAGCTCCTCTTCACAGAATGTGCCATAACCACAACCAAATATTTCTATCAGTAGATATATTTCATGAAAAACGAGTCTCTGTTAAAAGAATAATTACACAGTTGCTGGAAAATTAATAGTTTCAACATATATAGTAAAAAAGAAACAAAAACTAATAATATTATAATTATATTGTGTAGCAAATTATGTATAATTCTATATTGAAAAATAACATGGTTAAAGGAAATTCTGGTATAGGTATATTATTAAATTTTTAATATATAATACATATTTAAAGTTAATTATATTTTTATTTTCATATGGAGTATACATATAAGTATTGATATTTAATATACTAAGTACGTATTATTTTTATATATCAAAGTAGAACTTCCCTTTTTAAATATTCTCTTACAAAGGCACATAATGTATAACTCTGTCCAAATAAATATACACACTACTACCATATTTACAGAGAAATTCAACGTATACACCACAGTTTTATATCTTTTATGTTTTAGTGATAAGCGCATTAGGAAATAAGTTTAATAAGTTATACCTATATTTACTTTAAAAATTGTTAACTTGTTTCTGTTGCTTGTCCAAATAAATAAATATCTTCTAAAAATTTCGATACGATTGTTTTTCATTGGCCCATTCCTAATGTGCACTTCTTCGATAGCCAGCGACAAAGTGACGGTCGTATGCGTTGAGTCGCCCACAAAATCGCTGACAAAACTCGCCGAGAAACTCACCGCGAATATCGCGGCTCAAAAAGTAGCTCATGTGCGGGCTTCCTTAAGTTATGAAACGTTCAGTAGTTAATATTCTGACACGTTCGGTATAGTGGACGAAAGAGAAAGACGCTATAACACTGATTTAGCTATAAGGCGATTATGAATCCCTCTTATTCATAATCGCCTTAAGCTGAATATGTATGTATGTAATGAATAATATATACTGTATATGTACTGAATAAATATGTTAAAAATAATCAGTAACAATTTTTCTAAATTTACAGGTGCCAGGCAGGTACTTCCCTCTGGACGTAGACTACAGCGATGGAACGGACGACGCCAAATTGGATCTCGAAGTGGACGCCAAGTCCAAACTCCCTGAACCGGTGCAGAAGCTCATTATCAAAATATTCGATGTCAAATATATGAAGAAAACAATGTTGGAGTTTGAGGTAATGTTTATGAAAAACTGATGCTAGCTACTTAAATAGTTCTTTGTTTTGTATTGTATATTTAATAATTTGTATCAATTATAAATAAAATGATATCAAGATACATGCTATGTATGGATATATAAGGGTCCTAATAAATTAGTGAATTTCCTCTTGAAGGATGAATGTATAGGTCATTAGTAATCATTTCCCTCGGATTATTTTTCTAATATTATTTATTGATTACTAATGATCTATACATTCATCCCTCAAGAGGAAATTCACTAATTTATTAGGACCTCTGCGCAATATTTAGAAATGTATCCAAAACGAGATAACATCACAAGATTTGCAATAATTAAAAATATAGATTCTAAATGGATGTGAACACGATAGTTGTTCTTGAAATTACGCTAGACAGGTTCTCTTCGCGCACTGCTTTAATTCGACTAAATCATCTATGGTATGAATAGCTATTAACAAATTTTCTTTTTTTAGCTGGATACCGAAAAGATGCCGTTAGGAAAACTTTCTAAAAATCAACTGAAATCTGGTTATAAAGTACTATCAGAATTACTCAAGCTTATTGAAAAGGGAAAAACAAGTCAAAGCAAAATCATTGATGCCACTAACAGGTATGATGGAAATGTTATCATTACAGATTACATACAATTTCACGAGGATAGGACGATCCCATTTAGTGCAGTGAGCTCTAATTTAATAAAAACAATATTATGATTGCACATCATTATAATACATATGTATATGTCATCTGTTGGTAAAACGGTGCCGCCCACTGACACGCTTTAATAGTATGGAATCTGTTGAGCAAGCCGTCTCTAAGGGGGCCAGTTTTTTTCCAATGCTCTGTGGCGCCACTATACTATGATATTTACGTTTTTTTACAGATTTTTCACATTAATACCCCATGATTTTGGTGTAAAAAATGCTCCGTTGCTGGACAACGTAGAAACGATTAAAACTAAAACAGAAATGCTGGACAATCTTCTAGAGATAGAGATTGCTTATAGCTTGCTGAAATCAGGTAAATCCGTACTTCTACACATCTCGCTTTGTCTTACTGACAATTTTCGGAAATTAGTCAACATATAACCAAATATAGTTCAACTGTTCCTTTCAGTGTCTATGTTTTGTGTTTTTGAGTGCAGAAGGTGACGAGTCTGTCGGTGTAATCGATGCCCATTTCCTGAAGCTGAAGTGCGACATCGCGCCCATCCTGAAGGAGTCGCCCGAATACCAACTCATCTCGGAATATTTACGCAACACGCACGCTTCCACACATTCCCATTACAAACTAGAAATTGAAGAGGTTTGTATAATTAAAAACTGAGATACAACCCCTAGTTTAGGAGTTAGAGCTCACCACTAATCTGTTGACAGTTTTTTGGCAATAAATTACATATCATTTGAAAAAAAAATTAAGATTTTAAACAGTTCTACTAATATTATAAGTATTAACCTGAAATAACACAGGATACATTTTAGCTTGGGAAACCATTAGATCTCTAGAAATCGCGGGTGAAAACTAGTGTGCTCATTATTATTATTTTATTCGAAAGTAATGGTTTGCACCATTGCTTTCGAATAAAATTGAGTGGGCCCAAAATACTCATAATTATTTAAATATCGGACTCTAAGCAAGCTTTATAGTATCGTCGAAACATATAACAACTATAAATCTTATACATAATTTCCACAAACTGTGGATAAAATGAGGTCTTATTAAAAATAAGAATTTTATATACTTTTATTTATAATTATCACATCTAACTGGCCGGTAACGAATGCAGGTATTCAAAGTGGTGCGCGAGGGTGAGGACAAGAGATTCAAGCCATTCAAGAAGCTACACAACAGACGACTGCTGTGGCACGGTTCACGTATCACCAACTTTGCTGGCATACTTTCACAAGGTATGCCCATATTTACTCAAATACAAGATATAAAACATGTATATTGTAAGAAGTGTAAAATTTTCCCCATGAAACCATATAAGATGAATCAAGGTGCAAGGAAGTAGTTTGTAGTAAGTGTTTCCGGATAAAACTATATTTCTTTAAGAAAACGAATTAGTGGCATTGACTAATAAGTCTACTATATCGAATGAGAGAGATGGAACTAAGCGCCTTCTCGTATTACTTACTAGTGTCCGACTGAAGCTTCGGCCATAATGGGCCGAAGTTTCGCCGAAGACGAAGGTTTCCAGTAAGTGTCAATATTGAACGCTGTTACGAATGCGCAAGAGATTATTATTATTTTAGACAAGCTGCGAGTTAATTTTAATCATCTCGATACGCTTTTAATATAGTCTTTATAAACTTTAAAAAAATCGTTATTTTGTTAATTTTTAGCCAATCTTTAACGGTATTGTGTGGTAATAGCCGCTTAATCATTACCAGTAATTGACCATTATATTCCCCGGCAGGTCTCCGCATAGCGCCACCAGAAGCACCAGTCACAGGTTACATGTTTGGCAAGGGCATATACTTTGCGGACATGGTGTCCAAATCGGCTAACTACTGTTACACTAGCACCACCAACCCTATCGGTGTTCTGATGCTCTGCGAGGTCGCTCTAGGGACCATGTAAGTTTTATAATTTAAACGATATATATTTCATTATTTTACGACCACGAAATACTGCACCCCATAAACAGATTTCTGGGTCTGAAAATTTGTTATGCTAATGTTTTATCAACAAATTGAGGTAACCTCACCTAAGGAATCTGACAATCTCCTTTGACAAATAACTAGACCGTACCATGTATAACGCATGGGTGCATTTCACCCTGTGACCACTATTAGTTACTCTATTACTGATGGTGATAAACAGAGATGGATATACTTTAGTCAGTCATTAATATCTAATAAATGTCTCTGAGTACGTTAAGCATATAATAAATCTGACGAATATTATAAAACAATACAGGCAGGAGTGCTACGCGGCGCGGAACGTGAAGCTGTCCCCGCACGAGCACTCGGCGTGGGGCGTGGGCCGCACGCAGCCGGACCCCGCGCTGAGCCGCACCCTCGACGACGTGCTAGTGCCGCTCGGCACGCCACTCACATCGCCCACTGACACGTCTTTGCTATACAATGAGTATCCTTTACAAATACATTATATTATCCGTTTGAGATGGTTAAAGAAAAGTAAGTTCAGTTGCTCCATAACACTCAATATTTGGTGGCTACATATCCGCTTTATCTATACACTAGCAAAACAGAGCCTTAGGCGATTATCACACTACCCCGCGCCTACGCGCGTAGGTGCATTAAACGCACCTACGCGTGTACTTGCGGAAGTCCAGATCTGCATCATCGTGCGGGTTTTTTACGCACTCACGCGCGTAGTTGCGTTCTGTGGATTCACGGCGGCTCAGTGGGCCTACTACGAAAAACGATACACGATAGTCCGATCATCGTTGTCAATCAATTAGCCAATAGAATTGGTCAAAATTTACGTCTCGTCAGTTTTACTGCAATTCTATTGGTTAATATTTGACAACTATGATCGGAGTATCGTGTATCGTTTTTCGTAGTAGGCCCTCTAACTCATTCCATACAAAATCACGCACGGCACTGAGACTCGGTGTGCCATACCTTGCGTCTCGCCGCGCACCTACGCGCGTGGGTGCGGGCCGAGACGCATGTAGGTGCGTGATCTGTATGAACGCGCGTAGATGCATTTTCAGTGTATTGGACTGTGCGTCTTTTCTATACAAACGGAGATACTTACAAGCAACGTTAAGAGAGGCATTGACGCGCTACGCTGCGTGGTGCGTGGCAGTGTGATAACCGCCTTAACCGCTGGGGCTACAAACGCGAATTTTTGCACACAGGTTCCCTTTATAACGTAGGCATACTAAAAAGGGGTTTTTGGTTGATGATGAAGGGGATGTGGGGAGATTTTGTTTGCTAAATTTTAGATACAGATAAAGATATTTATTTGCGAGAATATGGTAACAAATGGTATGATATTAATTATATAGTATCACATATTCTGCCAGTTTTGGCATGCTAAAATGCAGCTTGCAGGCATGCTTCATTAAAAAAAAATACAATTAAAAATTATATACAAATGTCCTACTTCATAAAATTAAATAAAATGTCGAAATTTTTTTTTTCCTTGCACATTCCTTATACATTTGAAACTAAAAGACACTATTTTGATGGGATTCCTCCACTGATAAAGCTTTTTTATATTAGATGGGCTTTCGCTTGATTACAATCACTCCGCGCTTGCCTATGAGGTACCTGTTCACTCTGGCCTGAATAAACCCATGTTGGAATGTATCTGGAAACACGTTGTCCGAGAGAGCATTTCACAGCTTGGCCGTGATTATGAGGAAAGAGGAAGCGAAACGCTTGGTACGGCAAGAAGGAATGTCGACAACAAAGCGGTGAGACCCTCCCGACGCCTAATGGTCCGATAGAAGAATGGGGATGAAGGGACAAGATTACGGAGCTCTTGATCGCATTCGCCGTAGAACAATCTGTAGAAATCCGACAAACTTGCAGACCGATTTTGTCCAGGTTTTATCCAGGTCAATTATCCTTCGATTGCGTCTATCTAACGAGTCCAAAGTGGCAAGTTGATAGTGGGCTGAGCCATGCCACAGATGAGAACAGTATTTCATGAATGGTCGAAGTTAGCTTTGTATAGATTTATAAGCTGTTCCTTTGTGAAGTACAGTCTTACCTTATTAAGGATACCTTGTTTTTTGGCAACAGTCTTAACCTTTGCCTCAATGGATCGTCCGAAATTAAGGTCAGAGGATCAGAGGATAAATTGAGACCTAAAAGATCTATGTAGGTGGTTGGATATCGGTACAGATACATCATGAAATGTGGGAGTCAGGTGGAAGAGACTCCTCATGACAGAAAAATGACAAGCCTGTGTTTTAGAGGAATTGGACTCGACCCTAGTAGCGGTACTCCAATCGGATACAATTTGCAGAGCCGAGTTTAACCTCATAACCATACTCTCTCTGAGAGACTTGGTTGCGGTCCTACTAGCTCCGTGAATTTGATAGTGGGTTGGATACATATCTCTCTGTGACAGTGCTATCATCTGCATAAGATAGATACTGAGTGTGAACATTACATTAATACCTCAGAGTATATAAATACTACGTACAACAGAGAGACAGCGCCCATACTTCAAAAGTTACCACCATAACTCGCGCAAGTACAGCGCCGGTGGCGAGATTGGGGTACTAATTCCTATTCTGGGTTTGTAAGTGACTACAGCAATGTTTGTTTTTCAGTAAATGACAACAGATGACACTGTTGAAAGAATTTAATTTTAAAGAACAATGGGCACATTCGTTTTTTTTTTGTTTTTGTGTAAGAGAGGATTTTCCCAAACTAATCCATACTTTTGTTCAAAAAAGAGAAGAATTCCATACATTAAGTCCTAAACTAATCCAAAGGATTATTATTATGTTATTCAATTCTAAAAATACTGATTTTAAGTTGCATCTTACTCCACGGGTAATTGAGACAATTCCCAAAATACTCTAGCTATTGTTCATCAACAATTCGCAAACTCCTCCATCGAAATTATCGAATTATTACTAAATATTAAGATGCATTATACCACATAAGATGTTATGAAGAAGTCACAGTATTTATAAGCATAATAACAAAATCATGCTTATTGAACTTTCCTTTATATTGTACTAGCTTCTGCCCCATGGTTTCACCCGCGTTCCCGAGGGATATATTATTTTCCCGGGATAAAAAGTATTCTATGTATATGTTAATCCAGAATACATTCTATCTGTATACCAAATTTCATCCAAATCCATTCAGATGAATGAATCTAAGCTTGTTTTAAAAAGAGTAATTACAGATTTTATTTCCGTCTCTTCTCAGCAAACCTTCAGAACCGGTAGTATTAGAGTCAGACTTTTCATAATTGCCTGTGCAGATCTATTTGAATAAATGATTTTGAATTTTGAGATGTTGACGCATGATTGAGGGACAAACATCCAAACCCACAAAATTTCGCGTTTATAATATTTGTGAGATGAGATTAGAGTGACTAGATTTACTCGCTTTTCCCGAACTCTGTCTCTATTCTCTAGTCACTCAAAAATAATTTTTATTCAAATATAATACTAGGATAACATAAGCTAAAAGAGTTCTCTCTAATGCCTTCCAAAATTGGTAAAAAATCCTGGTCCCATATTTTCCCAAGTTTAAAATATATATACAGGATATCCGGACATGCGTCGAGCGCCACTCGTGACATCTACACTAATAAAGTTAGTGTAGAGGATTTCGATAATTTTGCTAGCAGTGGAAAAAATAGACGACCAAGCGACTAACACACACATTTATTTTCTTTCTGATATATTATAATAGTTTTTATAAACAAAAAAATACAATAGAAAATACCATAAATTAATCTAACAAAGTAGTTTTCAATAGTTAGTGATGTTAATAGAGATAATCTACAAAAATACAAATCTTTTTTGTATTTTTGTTTGTAATGAATAAACTCAAAAACGAATGGAACGATTTAAAAAAATCTTTCACCAGTCGAATCATATTGTCATTTATCACGGAGTGACATAGGATATGTGTAGGCTTCGGCCTCGGACCCATACGAGATCGTTAACCCGGCCCCAGGATGGCCAGAGTGACTTCTCTGGTTCTCACTGGGGTAATTCTCATCCGATGCGTCCACGTCGTGGGGCTGGACACCACTCGCTTCAGTAGGCCGGAGTGAAATGGTTACTGAGTTCGGATGGGGACCTAGACCCATGAGGTATAACATGGAACCCATGCCTAGGGTTACGGGTGAAGACCTCAACGGTGGAGAGGGCGGAGACGTTGTCGTTACGGCCAAACCAGCGGAAGAGGCGGGCCACAGGGGCTTAGTGCCTGAATCCTGATGGAGGGCAGCAGTAACCATCAGTACCTAAGTGAGGCGTAAGGATAAAAGGTTCCGAACCGGCTCATTCATGGACTATTATAGCCATTGAGGTTATAATACTGCGATGTAGAAAGCAAGGGGAAACTACTACATTAATTATCCCAAGAAAGTTGTAAAGATGGAAAAACAAGTGCATAGAAAGAGACCGCCTAGCGATCCGCGTAGCGACCGGCGCGCTGTGCTTTCCGGGGCTCAGGGTGTGAAATTGGCTACCGGCCATCTGGATGCAGGCAACCAGGCATCCCATGGAAAATATGCTACTGGAAGAAGCATGAAATTGCGGCAACAGCATCGTTTCGGTACATGGAACGTACGTGGTCTTCTTGAAGATGGAAAGCTTCACATCTTGGAACGTGAACTTGAACGGTGCCAATTAACAATAACGGGATTAAGCGAGACACACTGGAAAGATAGTGGCCACTTCGACTCAGAGAAACACACCATCTACTTCTCCGGTAGTGATAAAAGTAGCTTCGCTGGAGTGGCCATCGCAGTCTCAAAGCGATGGAAGAGTGCTGTCCTTGGGTATAATCCAGTGAATGATCGAATTATATCTATAAAACTCAGTGCATCACCGACCCCTCTTAACATCATTCAAATTTATGCTCCCACGAGTTCAACCAGGGATGAAGAAATAGAAGATTTCTACAACAAACTTGAATCTACTATGACAGAAATACCTAAAAGAGAGCTCTTAATCATCATTGGTGACTTTAATGCCAAAGTGGGAACTACAATTATGGACACGGGTATCCGAAATATTGTGGGAAACTATGGTCTTGGCGTCCGCAACCCTAGGGGAGATCGCCTAATAGAATTCGCGGCGAATAACAACCTGACCATAATGAATAAAATATTTAAACATCATTTGAGACGCCTTTACACCTGGACATCCCCTGATGGAAAATACCGCAACCAAATCGACTACATTCTTATTAGATCCAGGTGGAGAAGTTCTATCACCAATACTCACACCTTACCTGGAGCCGATTGCCACTCAGATCACCAACTGCTGATAGGTAACTTCCGGCTGAAGCTTCAAAAAGCGAGACAAATTAACACAACCAGAAGAATGGAAGTCACAGATCGAGATTTCTTCACTAAATCGATTGAGGGGAAGCATTCTAATTGGCAAGCACAAGTAGACGAGGATTCTAATTCCTTGTGGCAAGTTGCCAAGAAATATATCATAGACGCAGTGGAATCCCAGCCTCGATGTCCTCCAGTAAAAAGACAGCACTGGATGTCAATGGACACATGGAACTTAGTAGAAGAGCGAGTATTGACAAACTAAATTCCAAAAACGCCATCATACAGGCTGCATGTCGACGAGACCGCAACGACGCCTTAGGAAAGATATGTGAAGAACTTGAACGTCATTCGGATAAATATCAAACTAAGGATCTCCATGACAAGGTGCGATACTTGACACGCCAGTTTAAACCTAAAACGTGGGCAATAGAAAACGCTGCCGGTATGACAATTACGGAAGTAAGGGACATCGTGAATGTTTGGAAGGACTATTGTAAACAACTCTTTGCTAAAAATCATTCGACAACAAACTTCAGATGTACCCCAGGCTATTACGATGAGCGGGAACCTAACATCTTGCGGGACGAGGTACGTGCTGCTATAAATCACCTCAAACGAAACAAGGCCATAGGAGTTGATGAAATCCCTATTGAAATTATCCAAGCTATGGGAGAACCTGGTGTTGATATCATGTTCACAATTTGTTGCCAAATATGGAATACCGGGTTATGGCCTGACGATTGGTCGCATTCTGTATTTATACCCCTACATAAGAAAGGGTCAACAAAAAAATGCAACAATTACAGGTTGATATCTCTCATATCTCATGCAAGTAAGGTAATGCTACATATCCTCAACACGCGACTACAAGCCTATGTCTCGCCACAAATTGCACCTGAACAAGCAGGGTTTGTAAAAGGGAGGGGCACTCGTGAACAAATCTTCATACTACGACAGATCATTGAAAAGGCCAGGGAATTTAATACACCTCTGTTCATTTGCTTTGTGGACTTTCGCAAAGCATTTGACAGTGATATGGGAACGGCTATGGGAAATTCTTTTGGAAATGGGCGTACCCCAGCATCTTACATTCCTCATTCGGCATTTATATGAAGATGGTGTGGCGGCGGTTCGTGTTGATGACTTCCACTCAGACAAATTTAAAACCGAAGCTGGAGTTCGACAAGGGTGTATTTTGTCACCGCTATTATTTAATTGTTATACCGAATACATCATGCGGATCGTCCTAGAGGGATGGACAAAGGTGTATCAATTGGAGGTCGGCTGATAAATAATTTACGCTACGCTGATGACACTACTCTTCTTACTCAAACTCAAGAAGATATGGAGAACCTCTTAGCACGGTTAGAAACCACTAGTCTCCAATTCGGACTTGCAATAAACAGAGACAAGACGAAAATGTTAATAGTGGACCGGGTCGAACTTAATAGAATGGATGTACTAAATGTAGCAAATTGCGAAGTTGTACAAAGCTACATCTACCTCGGCTTTACTATTTCCAATATAGGAGGCTGTGAAGAAGAGATCAGAAGACGATGTGCAATTACAAGATCGGCCGTAGAAAGACTGGGAAAGATCTGGAAAGACAGAAGGATAACTAAGAAAACAAAGGTTCGACTAATGCGATGCCTTGTCTTTCCAATCTTTCTCTATGGCGCTGAAACTTGGTCCTTAAGACTGCAAGATCGCCGGAAAATCGACGCACTGGAGATGTGGTGTTGGAGACGCCTCCTGAAAATTCCGTGGACGGCCTTTCGTACCAATAACTCGATCCTCAAGGAGCTTCGAATAACAGATAGGCTTTCGTCGACTGTGCAGCTTCGAATTCTCAAGTTCTTTGGTCACATCTCCAGAAACGAATACTCGATGGAGAGACTTGTTGTCCAGGGTCAGGTTGAAGGCAAACGATCTCGTGGCCGATCACCCACTCGTTGGACTGATCTTATCAGGACGGTAACCCAATCTACCATGGTACAGTGTTCTCGCAGCGCTACGAACCGCCATAAATGAAGAAGCATTGCAAAAGCAGTAACCCAAGTAAAGGAGAACATTGACGTTGAAGACCCTCCATGTACACCATCTTTTGCAACCACGACCACTCTGACAAGAGTGCCCGACTGAGAAGACATAGGATATATATTTTTTTTAATTAGGAACCCTGCGAAATTTCGAAAAGACCTTGCTTGAAACTGCAGAATGAAAATATAGTCATTTATATTTGCACACGAATTTCCGATCACTCTGGTGAGAATATTCCATTTTGTTCGTAGTCCTACTTGAGGGCGCCAGGGTATTGCTTGCACCCGGGCGCTATATAGGCTAGAGCCGGCCCTGATTAGGGAACGATTAAAAATAGGTCAAGATAGCAATTTCTAAATCTACTATAAGTTTTAAAAATCACTTTAATACCAAGCGAGCGAAGCGTCTCCGTTTCAGCTTGGACAAAAATGCTTTCGTATGTATGTCCAGGTCGCATTTCTCAACCGATTGTCCAGAAATTTTCTGAGCAGGTTCAGTAATTTACGAATGGCTTTAATCCTTTTGTCCATATAAAAGACTTATAAGTTGTTCTTATTTGATATTTTGTTGAATAAATGAAACTACAATAACTTTTCCAGCACTAGATACAGACTTAACCTCATAAAAACAAATGAAATACAATTGGGACGAAACTGCCCATTGTACTTTAAAAAAAAAACGTTGTAGATTTCAAAATATTTAGACTATATTTATTTATCGTTGTAGTCTCTGCTTATTAGAAACAGATTATTATTAGATTTATTTTATTATTATTTGATTGTTTTGGTTTTAGACGATGAAATGAAATAAAAATAATCGACGCTTAGGCCATCTATGTAAGGTCGAAAGATTTAAATAAAATAACATAAATATCAAATAATAAAAAAAAACGAGTTTTAAACATTAATTTAATTAAATTATGTAAATAATTATCATCAAATTCTATTTCCTTGCAATAAAGCTCAATAAAAAGTAATTTAATAGCGTTTTGACTAAGAATTAATTTTCAATCAGTCCATACGATGTTTGTAGCGACATCTTTACGTGTGAATTCTACACTAATTATAAAATGTATGTGATTGACCAGACATGTTAATACGCAGCAAGAACAGCGTAGCTGAGATAATAGATCCCTGAGGAACACCTGCATTGACCGCCTTTAGATCTGACAAATCGCTCGAACCACTCGAATAAACCGCCCACTCAGTAAATCTGAGATTCAAGCTCAGAAACTAGTAGACAATCCATATGAGGGAAGCTTGCTGAGCAGACTATAATGTCAGACCCTGTCGAAAGCCTTCGAGATATCCAGTGAAACTGAAACTGCAAATGCTTTACCTTCCTTCTCACTGCCCAGAGGTGAGTGGAAAGCACTAGAAATAGATCAGGACGAAAGCCGAATTGGCGATCACGCACAAGATCATTTTTTCCAGTTAGCCAAGAAGTTTGGCGCTAGTTCGACGGGTCTGCACGGCTACACTTTTTGTGTATAGGTTGGACTTTTGCAAGCTTCCAGGACTTGGGTACAAAGCCTGTTTTCAGAGAGATTTTGAATAGACATTTGAGAATGGGAGACAACTCAAAGGCACAAGTCTTTAATACTACCACCGGGATCTTGCAGGACCACTGGCCTTACTCGCGTCTAGTTCACGCAGCACTTTGAGTACTTATCTCTCAAATGATAAACTAAAACTAAGGAAGTAATTAATGACTTTAATATCCGAAATATCCGTTCGTTAATCTGGGATTGTATCCGCAGTAGAAATAACTATGATGATTGCAATATATAAGGAGTTCATTCACTATAAAGTTTCTGTCCCGGTCTGAAAAATTCGTAGATCCGGGACTGCCCGTCTCTATCTAGACCGCTTTCTATTAATACCTTCTTTATACAATTTTATAAATAAATTTCCTTAGCACCATTTCAGATTCATTGTATACGATGTCGCCCAAGTCAATGTAAAGTACTTGCTACAAGTTAAGTTTAAATACTAGAATGCAATGTGAATGCATTCAACAAATTAGTATTTTTTTAATTTTTCAAGTTGTATTGTGAAATGTACGATTATTTGGCATGTGATATGACAGCCCAAACAGTCCAAGCAGATTATTGCATTTATTATGTTTCATTATTTTGAATTATTATTTTGATTTAATAATATTTTGAAAATAAAACATTACGTATCTTTTTGGAATAGTATTGATAAATCGTAGCATCTGTTTATAATTTTAACATTCCTTCATTTCAAGGAGTAAATTTGACAGTATTGTTTTAATATTGCATTGTTTTCTTTTTTTACGTAATAAGTAATGTTGAGTAGTGGTAAAATTATTATAATTATTAACACTAGGTATGGCCTTCTTTGAAAACTAACACTATGTACAGTATTACCCAACTTATATGGCGCGTCGTGAATCTTCGTTGGCACAGAAAAGAAAGTATGGCTTAACAAAAGAATGCTTAAAACTTACAATCAACCTTAGATCACTACTATAAGGTTCATAATGCAGCTGTTAGTTCCGTCTCACTCGCAAGTCACGCCCCTCCGCACGGCGCGCGCTAACATAACGGCAGCTGTCGGCCAATAGCGTTTCCCGCGCTTTGAAAATGTATCTTCTGCGCAGGTACATCGGTAAGCCATATTAATTGGGTACTACTGTACCTATTAATGTAGGTCTGTATGTTTATTAAAAAAAATGAATATTATAAGTTGATTATAAGTATTGGAACTAATAATCATCTTTCGTGTAATGTTTCTTAATGTTCCTTATGATATAACAAATGATATTTGTTTTTGGTTTCTGCCGAAACAAAGGAATTATGAGAGAGAAAGCCAAACATTGGTTATAAAAGTTATATGTTTTTTGGTTATTTTTAATTACCTTTTAGGCGCCGACCCCACAGAGATAGTTATACGTTTGCGTTTCGCAGTCACTGTGATCTATGCGGCGCCTATAAAAGTAAAAAAAAGTGTATGACTGTGATCGGTAGCAAATATTGCAGAACTCTAAGACTGCTTGTTCTGTGCACAATTGGGTACTTTCCTGGGTAAAAAATATATAATTCTATTTAGTCCGTCAATCAAACAAAAAATAATGAAGAGAATGTTTTGAAATGTGACGTCACGCGGAACTTAACGGACTATATCTTCATAATTTTTTGTTTGATTGACGAGAATAAAATACGTGTCCAATAGTTTTTGATAATCGACCTGACGGACTAAATATATTTTTTTATAAAGTAGCCAATTGTGAATGCGTAACGCAGAACTCTAGAAATCTGTGGCATCGGCTCTTTAATCTCATAATTTGAATAATGGATCTTAAAATTATCGTTAATTATTATTTTGTTTACTTATACCTATAAATGGCTGTACCAATTTGATATATTAAATACGACATTTTATTGTATTATTATGTTTTCTTTCAAAGTTATAATCCAAATCCACCTGCATGAATAAATAATTCTTATGCCTTAGGAATATATCGGCGAGGAGGTAAATTATGTAAGATGTCTTGAATTATTACGCAACGCAATAATTCAATGGTAAGATAACTTTATTGCAATCAGTTACTATTTGAAACGAAGAGGATTGTTTTGAATTTGAAAAATAAGCATAGAGTTTACTTTAGCGAAAACAGTTGATCAGGTAATTTCACGGTAATTTCTACTGCTTCTTTCAGATATCTCTTCTTTCTTCTTAGTTTTAAGTTTGGAAACCAAATCCAAATTAGAACTTATCTCTGCCAGTGTCGAGTTATATTATAATTTCCAGTCACAATAAATAACTTTCACAGTTCACATATTATTATAGTCCTCAGTCATTCACCGTTCATAATATATAAATACTACGTACAAATAAAACTCATGTTTTACTAATATAGAATGCTGTGCTACAATTATGGTCATCGTACTAAAACTCTTCACGGATATTTTGAGACAACTCTTATCCCACCAAAAACATTCTGTAAAAAACTAGCCAAGTCTCGATGGAGCTGCTTGTTTATCTCTAAAAAGTAATGAAATCTAGACAAAGTCGTGCCAAGTCTAAGGTTCCTTACTGCGATTTCTTTATTATTATAGTTAATGTTGTGTTTCTGCGTTCTGGTCTTATCCAGAGGTTCTCAAATAGGGGCCTGAAAATGCGGCGAAATAGTTCCAGTAAAGGATGGTACGGCAGTGTTTGCTTTGCGCTCGACTTGGCGGGGGCACTGCCGTGCCCTCCGATAAATATTATATGTCTGTGAGACAACTTGAAAAGTCACGATACACATAATTCATTTCACATCACTGGTGCACATGGATTGATCTTTATTGGATAAAATACCACCGATAACCGATAAGGCTACTAGCCTTAAGCAAGATGCCTATCGGGCCTGGATTAAAGCGCATACTCGGAACGATCCGGATAAATCTAAAATGAGAAAAATATACAATTCTGCCTCTTGGTCCAACAAGAAGCAAATTGCCAGAGCGAAGTTCCAGCACATAGGCAGGCAGGATTGGCGATCGGCTTGCAGGCTTCCCTTCTGGGAGTCGAGCATTCTGGTCGCTCGCCAAGGCAGTCGAAGGTAACTTCTGTCGGTCGTCGCTACCATCGCTGCTCACACCGGATGACTCTGGCCCACACTGCAAAGGAGAAAGCTGGCAGCTCTCTTTGCAGCTAATTTGACACTTGACGACGGGGGAGCCACACCGCCTACCATCCTGCGGTGTAAAAGCTCTATGCCGGAAATCCGCTTCTCTCAAATTGCGGTCCGACGAGCTCTGTCCTCCCTTGACGTCCGAAAGTCGAGTGGGCCGGATGGTATTCCCGCCATTGTGCTAAGGACGTGTGCTCCAGAGTTGACTCCTGTGTTGACGCGCCTATTCAGGGTTTCCTATACCGCCGGACGTGTTCCTTCTTCGTGGAAGACCGCCCTAGTACATCCGATTCCTAAAAAGGGTGATCGAACAGATCCGTCAAACTACAGGCCTATAGCGATAACCTCCCTTCTCTCTAAGGTGATGGAGCGGGTCATCAATACTCAGCTGCTCGGGTACCTAGAGGAGCACCAGCTGATAAGCGACAGCCAATACGGCTTCCGACATGGTCGTTCAGCTGGAGACCTTCTTGTTTACCTGACGCACCGATGGGCTGAAGCCATAGAGAGTAAAGGCGAGGCTTTGGCAGTTGGCCTAGATATTGCTAAGGCCTTCGACCGGGTCTGGCACAGGGCACTTCTATCGAAGCTACCGTCATATGGAATTCCCGAGGGTTTGTGCACTTGGGTGACCACCTTTCTTGCTGATCGGAGCATCAAGGTCGCTGTTGACGGATGTTGCTCCGACATCAAGAACATTAATGCTGGCGTACCACAAGGCTGCGTGCTATCGCCAACACTGTTCATCCTGCATATCAATGATATGCTGAAAATTCCCAGCATTCACTGCTATGCGGATGACAGCACTGGTGATGCCCAATATACTGGCCGTGCTAACATCCCTCGGTCCATGGTGGAGGAAAGCCGAATACAACTTGTGTCTGAAGTCGAGACCTCTTTGGAGCGGGTCTCAGAATGGGGAAGACTTAATCTAGTCCGTTTCAACCCTTCGAAGACACAGGTTTGCGCGTTCTCCGCGAAAAAAACCCCATTCGTAGCTGCACCAAAGTTTGAAGACACTCCTCTCATCATCTCAAAGAGTATCGGGATCCTCGGTGTCGACATTGCGAGTGATGTCGAGTTTCGAGGTCATTTGGAAAGTAAAGCCAAACTTCAAAAAAGCTGGGTGTGCTTAATAGGTCTAAGTGGTACTTTACACCACTCCAGCGGCTGCAACTATATAAAGCGCAGGTTAGGCCGCATATGGAGTACTGCTCACTTCTCTGGGCAGGCGCACCCGCTTACCAGCTCGATCCACTTGCTTCGGTGCAAAGGAGGGCCACACGTATAGTTGGCGATCACGAACTCACTGGCGGTTTGGAACCTCTCAGCCTTCGGAGAGACAATGGCTCTTTGTGTGTTCTACCGTCTATATAATGGGGAGTGTTCTCAATAAGTTTTTGACCTGGTGCCATCATCACCTTTTTACCACCGCACCGCTCGCCGGCGATGTGGAGTTCATCTTCATATCCTCGAGCCGCCTCGATCGTCCACACAACGGTTCAGTCGGACGTTCCTGCTGCGGACCATTGGGATGTGGAATGAGCTCCCCATTACGGTTTTCCCTCAGCGCTACGATATGGGGTTCTTCAAAAAGGGTATAAAAAGAGCTCTTCAAGGTCGGCAACACATCGGCAATCCCCCTGGTATTGCAAATGTCCATAGGCGGCGGTGACCACTTACCATCAGGTGGACCGTCTGCCTGTTTGTCAACCTAATGACATAAAAAAAAAGATAATATGCAATAAAACTCAAAATACACGAATTCATGAAAATAAAAATGAAAACATTACGTCACTCTGCATGTTCCCGCCAAAAGTCCACACTGTTCACAGAATATTCAATAGTCACACACAGTCCACAGAATATTCAATAGTACTACGTACAGAAAACCCACTTCGAAAACGACATTTAAATAAAAAGCGTCTCTTGAAACGACGTAATAAGGCGCAATCCAGATCGCGCAGCGCTGCGCGCCTAAAATTATATTCACCTACAACTTCCCTCTCTTGCTATCGTATAACTCTATCCTGTATGACGCGGCACGTGTTACGGTAGGGTTGTCTAATGACGTATTATGAATCTTCAATATTTCCTTATCGGTTATGTATGTATTGTCTGGCATACGAAAGTAGAACCTGAAAAAGCGCGGCAAATTTAAAAAACTAGATGTGGTATTACTAAATATAGTAGGAATAAATTGTTTTCATACTTTACAAAAAAATATATATAAATATTAAATTATGTTTGATTTTCCTAAGTAATAATAAATAAATAAAAATAAAATAAAATAAAAATATTTTTTTTTTTTTTTTTTTTTTTTTATTATTATTTATTTATTATTATATAATTTCTTTGCTCCCGCTTCGCAGTCCGTAATATGTGGTCCATAGATAATACACTATACTGGAGTCGTAGAAAGAGAATAGTATCGTAGAAAAAAAAAATATCCTGGGATATTCCTCACAAATCGTTATCTGATCCCAAACTAAGCGTACTATAGGTATATATTCAAATTCAAAAATTGTGGAATTTTATTTTTCTAGTTTTTATTTATTTTACCTTCGTAGAACAATATGGATAGATGTTTCAGTGATTAGCTGGTTGGTTTTGTCCTAAGTAGTGAGATAGGAAGGTTGGGACCTTCCTATCTCACTACTTAGGACACTAACCGTTCTTTCTGCGATTACACGTTCCTAGTTATGAAATAGGAAATAGGATGGTCTAATAGCTGCTTTATGGAAAGCAGACTTTGTCTTGTTGTGTGGCGAGGCGAGTGTTCATTGGTGTGAAACGGAAAGTTTATTGACTTTTTATCGCCAAGTTACTGGAAATTATGATATGATTATTCAGCTTAATGAGTCACTTATTTTACAAAGGAGAATGGGCGAAATGGTCTAGGGTGCGGCCACTGCCGAAACCATTGTCAATCGATAGGTTTTATTATAACGAACAAAAAATATTGCGACTGCAATACCTTATGAAATTCAAGTTATATTCAAAATTCTATTGATTTAAGAGCTTGTTTTTCTCTTTTCAGTTAATTTATGTTTTACGCAGTCGGGTTTTTTGTTTCTTTTAATAATTTAATTTATTTCAGACTTTTTAGTTTTATACAGAATGAGTTGTATGTATTAGTAAGTAAATGAGCGGTACGGTAAAGTAACACTAACAACCGTCGCAACTCTGTGTGTTACGTACGGTAAGCGTTCAGTACCTACTGTCCTTGCATTAAACGTGGTTTTTTGCAGTTTACGTCAAAATGGTAGCATAAAAGTATTACAATATATACATATATGGAATGGTCTATTTACAAGCTTTCATTTGATACCCATATTGTTATAATATCGAAACTTTTATTTTTAATACCCCCCCTATTTTTTTATTCTTAGGCGCTATATAAAAATAATATACCCTATGACACTCCCCCAGTCAAGACGAATCTAACGACACCTCATATGCTTAAATCCATCAAGCCGTTTAGGCTGCAGAGCGGCACAAAGAAATAGACATACATACATACATACACTCGAAAAACATAACCCTCCTTCCGGGTCAGTCGGGTAAAAAGGTACGTACAGGCTATACAGGTGACTTATCACGTTTTGACCGCAACCTACTCTTTTATTGATTGTATATACTGTACTGATAGGTGATGTATTCTGAAGACACATTAATACCTAATTATCCTTTGCTTCCATATAAACTCGCAAATTTTCACATTTAGAGAGTAACTCTAAATGTGAAAATTGAATGGTTGAGCCATGCGGATCTGAAAGAGAAAAAATATATTTCATGATACATGCATGACTCATGCAAAAAAATATTTGATTAATCAACATTTTGACATGACATAATCGTCGTTATTTGTAAATTATTATTTCCGCGTCAGGCGAATTCAAAACAATTACTTTTTATGTATCAAACTTACCTATAAATATAACTATGAATGGTTCTTTATGAAAACTACAAAAAATAAAACACGCTATTTAAAGTGGTAAAATTTATAAAATGTTGGTATCCCCATCAACTTATAATCCGACTATTTACGAATGACACATAGTACCATAGTTAACCACCCCACAATAACAAACCTCACACTTTGGTCGGTTAGCACTAAAAACAAATTTTGTTGATCATCGTATTTCGACATTTGCATGATATTGAGAGAAAATACACTTGAGTATAGTAATCCTTTGATTTCCTTACTGTATCAGTTAAAAAAATCTACATACCGATGAAAGGTTATGTTTGGTTAATTTCGTTCACTACGGCTTTTACAGTCAATTACACAACAATTCACCATCACTGCACACTAAACAATATATTTGAGAATATAAAAAAGTCACAAATAACATTCAATTAGCACATTTCACAGCTCTCATCAACAAATATCTTTTGCAACCAGAAACTTGCTTGCCATCAACGAGTTCAACGACACCGATTTTGACACTGATGTCAAGAATAGAAACCTATACGCGAGATAGGGACAAAAAAATATGCTCAGTCCTGCTCTCACATACACGTTTTGCCATATACATATCTCGTTTTCGTAATTATTATTATTTTAGTGACCAATCTACCTAATCCTTAATCTAAGCTTGCCATCAACGAGTTCAACGACACCGATTTTGACACTGATGTCAAGAATAGAAACCTATACGCGAGATAGGGACAAAAAAATATGCTCAGTCCTGCTCTCACATACACGTTTTGCCATATACATATCTCGTTTTCGTAATTATTATTATTTTAGTGACCAATCTACCTAATCCTTAATCTAAGTGTTCGAGCTTTCATTTCATTAGAAAACACACCATAGAAAGTTATTTTATTTCTATGAAACACACCCTAATGCAGCGTTGCCATTAGGGTACGCACTAGTACTCATTGCGTACTATTTCGTTAGGTAGCGTTCTCAGGTACTCTCCACCAATTTGCGTACTATTTTATGACGAGTTTTCTTATGATACCTCTATGATCAAAATATTTGTCGAACTGTTGATAATTCGAACCAATTTGAATCTTAAGTAACACAATTTGACAGGTATTTTGACCATAGAGAAATCTTAAGAAAACTCCTCATTTTCAAGCCAAAAGATTCCAATTTTCAAAATAAAAAAAGTTAAATAATTTTATTTTCTTCTTCCTTTTTTTTTCTTTCATGTTTCGTCCTATGATCATCATTCTGTGTTACTATTTGTGGTTTCGCTGGCTTGTTTTTGTTATTTCGTGGTTCCTTCGGTTTCGGTGTGCAAACGGCACTTAGAAAATGTAATTAATAAACTTACTTTATCTGACTCTGTTCTCCATACAAAAACGTTATTGGCATTCAAATCTTTCCTGAAACGTTTGCTTGCTGAGAAAGCGTTTTATACCGTAGAAGAATTTTTGACATAGTGGCAGAAATGTATTTTTATTTCTTTTTGTATGAATGAATTTTTTATATTGTACTTGGAAATTATTACTTTTTAATTTGATATTATTTAAATTCGAAATTATGTAACGAAATGTAAAAATTATGACTACAAGTCATAATTTTTATCATCTTAAATATTACTAATAAATATGTTTATCTGTTTATCTGAGAAAATAATTTTTTTATTCACTGCGTACTCAAAAGTTAAGTTTCGTACTATTTTTACGTTCTGTGCGTACGCTGACGTGAAGTCACTCTGGCAACGCTGCCCTAATGCGTAGTTAGTAGGTAGAACTTATCACCTATCTATCTCTCTGTTTATGAGTTTGAGTAGCACGAGCACAAGGAAATAAATAAAACAAAAATGACTGAATTACCTTATCAAGTGGAGTACGCTAAAAGTGGGAAAGCAGGTTGTAAAGGATGTAAACAGAAGATAGATCAAGGAACCTTGCGTATTGCCGTCATGGTTCAGGTACGTATACGCGCTTGATATGCGCCGGTTAATGTTTTGAAAACTTGGTTGTTGTATTTTCATAAACTTAAAAAAGTAATTAAGTATATTAAATCTAAATCTATCTAAATATATCATGAATACGTTTCATATCACATCCGACGTGCAATAATAATAATTTAATAATAATGATAATAATTTATTTCTCTATAGTTACATTAAATCGACACAATTAATTGGCTTACAATGGTATTCATAATGACTCTTTAAGGGTCACGTCAGTATCTGTACTAGTAACATATTACTGTATTACAGACACCAGCGCCTTCCTGAAGGTATATCTAGTAGGTAGTAGACATTGTGTATATCAATGATATTATAATAAAAAGAGGTAGATATCGCATTAACGCACGCTAATTGTTGCAGACAAATTCAGACAATTGTCGTAATTATGCTTAGCGGCTACATATAGCTATCTCTTTCTGTACCATACGTTCCGTATTATCTATCGCATTCACCTAATTCAACAATAACTGAACGCCGCTTAGTATGGGGGTAGCATATCTATATTATAATATCATTGGTGTATATGCCAACATTCAATTACACTTTCAATTTTACAAAAATAAAGATAACCAAAAAATAACAAAACAAGACATTATATAAATATGTAATCATTCTAAGTTCTAAATGTATGGAATGGAATTTATTTCTGCCACTAACGGTTGTAAATAAACTAGACATATTATTCTCAATTATAGCATGCAGTAAGTGCGTGCACCAATACCCTGATAAAATGCTTATTGTGGTGCAATGCCTAATAATATTACAATTTACAAGAGCTGGTGGAGACTTCGACAGGCCAGCTGGTGTGGTTGGTTAAGACTGGTTAAGATTCCACCTATCGCGCTGCAGGTCGTGGGTTTGATTCCCATACAGGACATGCATTTGTGTGCATGAATATGTATGTATGTCCTGAGTTTGGGTGTAATTATGTATATCATGTAAGTTATCTGGTTTCCATAGTACAAGCTCTGCTTAGTTTGGGATCAGATGACCGTGTGTGAGGAATGTCCCTGGATAAAAAAAAAGATGTGCTTTTTTAAAATTACTCAATAAATTAAAAATAGTTTTGACTGTTGTGACTTGAAAACTTTTAAACCCAGACAAAAAATGTAACCCCACCCAGATGCTCTCCAGACACCCTCTAAACTAGGCCAAATCTGGGGAAACCCAGACGGATGACCCAATCTTAGTTAAAGGCAGTTTAGGGGGGAGGGAGGTACTGTACACCTGAGGAAAAGTATAGTTTTAGAGAAAAACCAGTTTGAAATTTTTAAAAAGCTATTTTATAATTCATCAACAAAGTTTAGCACGTCTCGGCGCCATTGCGTAACAAAAACGCAGGGATCTATGCCAGCCTTACTAGCTGCGGCTTGCACGCTGCTTGTGCAGCTGGTGGAGACTGCTCTCCCTCCGTGCCTCCGGCTTTATAAAAACACTATAGGGGTGAGACTAACAAGTACCACATAAGAGTTGGGGTTGGCTGATTCGGTTTTAAATCGTATTTGAATCTAATCTATCCTACTTTGTTTTAATAAATGTATTTTGAATTGTATTTTAAATACAAATGGTAATACTGTATTTTATTTACATAGTTAACTTGAATATATTTTGTATTTCATATTTTAAATACATGCAAGAAAGTTTTTTGTAATATATATATGTCGGAGTCAGTGACAGCCAAGCGATACAAACACCACGATTAGGGTTCAGTAGTATCGGGATTCGGTGGGCGCAGTGCAGGCAATAAAACAACGTTATACCATCGCTTCGTAAAAGTCCCGTATGAGGAGAAGAAGCGACGCAACAAACTCCTCACGGGCCCAATGTGTTTATTACGTTATTGTTACGACATAATATTACAATTAAATAATCACTTCACTTCACTTTACTTCACTTCACACATGTATAGTCTTAAATAATTACAAGCTACAGAACCGGCTGTAACAATGATTACACTGAGATGTGTACAGCTCGAGCACTTGTGATAAACTAACTATCCTAAAAGCAATACGCATCCCCTTATAAACTCCGTTATTCACGTTATAGTCAAATCAATGTTCTTAATATTACGCATACCCTCATTAACTCTGTTATTTTCGTCAAAGTCAAATCAGTGTTGCTACTATTTTACCCAACCCTTGTACCACGATAATATCGTAATCCAACTGAGTCCGACCAACGATCTAACTCTCCGACACGGCCATCCTGCGAATCACACGTCCTCGTGTGAAAAGCTCTACCAGATGTACCTGAAACTAAAGTCCAGCACAGTAACTGATAATTTCACTGGGCCATTCCTGCCTAAACTTTCAAGCCATTTTTGCTATCAATCGCTTCAGTTTAATCATTATACTAACGCTTACTCATACTAATGAATGATACAGTTCCAATCTCTAAAGTCAACACAGGTAAGCAGTAAGCACAGTTTAGACAATCCAAATTTAACGATTACCAAGATCAACAGCCATACGGCTCCACCAAGCATGTTTGCTACCTACGTACTTACCCAAGGGAGACAGTTTTAACTTTATAGTCTTAGCTTCTAGGCAAGAATAGACTGTACTACATTACCCAAAGCCATTGCTTATAGAATATTCACGGACTACTCTGTCTCCACGGAAATTCGAAATCTATGGTCTCCACGCTGTACAATAAACCATCTCATTATGTATTTTGGAAACAGCCACCGCGCCGTTAATAGTCTAAATGGCCTCCACGCCTTCCATCTAACTGGCCACCACGCCTTCTAGATAGCCACCTCGCCTTCTAGATAAAACCATCCAAATGGCCACCACGCCTTCTAGATTACTACTAATTCTGGCAAAAAGCATACAGCCTCCCGGATGGTAGCCGGGTACCGCAGCCTTTGGACGCGTGCAACACCAGGGGTATCACACGCGCGTGCCGACTCTGCAGAAATCTCTTCTAGATTACCACTAATTCTGGCAAAAAGCATACGGCCTCCCGGATGGTAGCCGGTTATCGCAGCCTTTGGACGCTTGCAACACAAGGGGTATCACTCGCGTGTGCCGACTATGCGGAAATCTCTTCACCTCTCCTTTCAAATGGCCACCTAGCCTTCCGGATAACACCGTCTAAATGGCCACCTCGCCTCATTTAGACAATACCGTGTATATGGCCACCTCACCGTTCAGACAACCTAACCTAACATAGAACCATAACAGTCAACACAACGTTGACAAAGATCTCACTATCATTTCCATCCAATAAATATGGATCCACCTCGGCAAAGGTTCTAGATTTTGTTTGATTCCACCAATGATTTTCCGAGCGAGCTTAAACGAGCTATGCTCGGGATTTCTTTATGTGACAGGGTCCGCAATGAGGACATTCGTAAGAGAACAAAAACGACAGATATAGCTCGTAGAGTTAGTAAGCTGAAGTTGCAATGGGCAGGCCACATCGCTCGAAGAGCCGATAACCGCTGTGGAAGAAAGGTTCTCAAGTGGCGACCACGTACTAGAAAGCGCCGAGTGGGACGCCCTCCCACCAGGTGGACCGACGACCTGGTTAGAGTCGCTTGGCACCGCTGGATGCAAGCGGCCCAAAACCCTTCAAAGTGGAAGTCAATGGGGGTGGCCTATGTTCAGCAGTGGACATCCATAGGCTGATATGATGAATGATTTTCCATCAAAATAATCTTTCACAGAAAATCATGTCACTATAGCCTTCTTGTCTTTCAAATCTTGCTTTATCAAGTTTGCGTTAGCATTTAGCACTATCTATCAGCCTGTTCTTCTAAAATAACTCAAATTCACTATCGGCCAACGTTAATAAATTTAGGGTTCTAGTTACTCTACTTATCACCAACTCAAGTAGAATGCCTGAATGACTAAGAATTTCGCTATTTATAGACAGCCGACAATATGAACTCGTTTTACCACAATCCTTATCACCTCTGGTACGACAAATTTCACTCTCAAGATGAAGCCAGGGCTTCTGATACTGCATTTTACTTCACTTAAAGCTTCCTACTATGCATTAGGCTTTTTTTTTTTTTTTTTACTGTTAATAGGCCTGTGTTTGACCGCAATCTCACCATGGTAAGTGATGATGCGGCCGAAGGTGGTAAGCACACAAAGCCTAGAAGGAGCTGGCTCTCAAGTGCAGCTGTCGGAACACACCGAAAGGTGCTTGGCGACAGATTTTCAACTTGAGGGTGGTAGCCAGCCAGACGGGTACTACAATGTACCCTACCACCGTGCTATGGTTTCCTCACGATGTTTTCCGTCACCGAAAGCTCAAGCTCATTGTAGGATTCGAACCCGGGACCTTCGTCTCGGTATCCGACGTCACTACCACTGAGCTATCATCGCCTTAAAATAAATCTCTACTAGGGCTTTACAAACTTTGAGAACGACATCTAACTGTGTTTATCTTTACATTGATTCTTCATAAGCTCTACATGAGCTCTATATTGAACTCTACATTAGACTCCATTCTAAATTATAGAAGTCGTTAAAACCATGAATTAGCTATTCGAATTCAAAAGATTCGCATCTATATTGGGATAGTAACAATACTAGGATCGCATTAAACACAAGGACCAGTCCGTCAACCCTGACTCAACAACCAAAAGCTAACTATCTCAGCCACGGTGCTACCCCTCGCGAAGGGTATAGGTACTGCGCATAAAAAGCTATAGCAATCCGAAACATTTACTAAGCGGTATCAGTGTAATTCTTATTATCGCTACTCAAAATATCTAAATCAGGAGGAAACTATTGATTGGCAACTCTTTTGACTCCGCGTCTGACTAATGCGATATAAACTACCAATTACCACCGTTACAGACCAAATACAAAAGTCAGTTTTTGAAATTAACTTTACGACTAATGAGGTTCATTGAGTCATGACCATCTTTTGGAACTTCACGAGTATTTCTCTAACGTAGTTGTGTTCAATAATCTCTTACAGCTGAATAACAATCGCATTATCAAAGTAAATGAATTCAAAACTAATCAAAATATCGTATTGGCAAGAGGCAATAAGTTTGTTAATGTGAACCTTCTCAGTTGACTCTACTAGTGCTCTACACTTTCCTTTTTAACAAAAAATAAAAACTGTCCAGAACTGAACGTAGGTAGTCTACCACTATGCTAAGTTAGTTACCGTAGCACTTAACCAAAATTAAAATCAAAATAAAAAGGTAATGTATTCAGTTTAGACCCTGTTGCCTACTTATGAACGTTAAACAGCCACATATAGTTGAATCTACCTCATCTGTACTACACTATCTTTCAATTGACCAGTGACAGCAAAACGCTCAATCCTTTGACTGTTTGATGATCCGCGCGGGCGAGGAAAACAATAGAAATCAATTGTTATTTTTCAACCGCAAGTCAAGGGTAGCAATACTAATGCCTAAAGTCATAGCTTACAGTGAAAGAGAGACAAGTCAAATAACGAACACTATTGAAGTGAACTAATCGATTCACTTCACGGACTACTTAAGTTTACTCAAGAGATACCAATTTCTATCAGGTTAAGTCTACCTAATAGTTAATGGTAAAGTCAACTTTACTAAGACTGATATAATTTCACTCCAAAATGCAACGATATTATAATAAAAAGAGGTAGATATCGCATTAACGCACGCTAATTGTTGCAGACAAATTCAGACAATTGTCGTAATTTTGCCTAGCGGCTATATATAGCTATCTCTTTCTGTACCATATGTTCCGTATTATCTATCGCATTCAACTTATTCAACAATAACTGAACGCCGCTTATTATGAGGGTAGCATATCTCTATTATAATATCATTGCCAAAATGGTCTTCTGTTTCATCTAGTTTATCTGGTACTACCTAATTGGCATTAGTCTAAACCTATCGTGGGATTATATGACGTAGGAGATTAAAACATTGTGTAATTTAAACGACCTAGAAATATTGAGACATTACATAACCCTACATGACCTTCACTATGTGAATAAATATCAGGGACATAAACAAAGGACATTGCCAACCGCATATTGTACCAGCACAGTACATCACTATCAAGGGACTCACAAAACTCCTAGTTAGTTGCTTGACTACACTATTAACCATCACAATTTATTTGTACCTACATTTTTCAAATCTGAAATCATCATGAAACTAAAACGAAGCTTTAAAAACCATGTTGTTGACATTAAGCCATTATTATACAGAAGACGCCACACATCACAACTATGTTCCGTTCAAGTGAGGCCATCCGGCCACAATTGTTGTTGTAGAATCATAAACGAAACGCGTAAGCGCCTTGAAAATCATGGTGTTTGCGAGAAAAATTTACCTAAAAGCGTTCTGATAGTGTTTCTACTGTCTGCCTAGACGACTAATTTATTGTTTCAGCGCTAAAGAGAACTTTAGTTCACTCTAAAAAAAATAGGAAATAACCTTTGCTTATGATAGCCTCTCTATACGTAGTAATAATAGCTCAATGGTGGTTGATAGTTTTCTATTGTCTAGTTAAAACAATATTGATTAGCACCGTATCAACGCCTAGTCTCATTTGCGAACCAACGTAAACAAGGATAATTATAAAAGCATACCGTCACGTTACACTAACAACACATCTCGTTAACGCTTCAACACAAACTACGATAATAAACCACGTAGCCTAGGTGCGGCTCATCTTATTAAGCAAGTATAAATCAAATCATTTGGTGCCTATTTTATCTGACTATCCCTATAGACCATAATCTCTATGTCTGCTAAACACTACCAGTTCCGTAATAATAATTATACCCGTGATTATCCCCGTGACCAAAACACAAAATAATAGTTCAAGAAAGACGACACACACTTAAATCCAATTAAAACGCTAACCAACTAAATTCTCAACAACACTGGGTACTTGTACCTCAGGTACCTTCGTTATCTATTAGCAAACAACATGAAATCGACTCACAGAAAATAGTCATCTGTTCCGCCTGGTTGCTGATGCAGCACAGGTCCACCCGACGCTGGTTACTACCGTTGCTCACTGCACAGGTGTTGCTACCAACCGCGCTGCCGTGGCCACGAACGCTTTTGACTGCAGTGAAGTTGTAGGCACGAGAGCAGTTATTTGTAAAGAAGCCAGCATCACCACATCTGTATTATTAATGATAAATCAATCAAATCTGATCAAGATGTTGCTGCCGCTTTTGAGACTTTCTTCACCAATATTCCAGTTTCGACTACCAAGTCTCTTAATTCTTCTCCCACCCTCGCTGTATCTTTACTTAGGAAAAATGTAACAGAATGTACTGTTGACTTTAAATTCTCAACTGTTACTTCTAGTGATATAATTAAAGCTAACAAATCTCTAAATTTGAAAAACACTGTTGATCTATGGGGGCTTTCAGTTAAACTTATTAATTCTATAATTGATTGTATTGCACCTCATTTAGCTGTTATTTTTAATAAATGTATTGATTGTGGTGAGTTTCCTGATCTTATGAAACATAGTAAAGTAGTGCCCGTATTTAAATCCGGTAGTACATCCGACCCCACAAATTTTAGACCAATTTCCATACTACCGACATTCAGTAAAGCAATGATATTATACTAGAGATATGCTACCCTCATACTAAGCGGCGAGAAAATTATACTTAATCAATTGATGGTACATTTCAATAGTAATAGACTGCTTCACAGTAAACAATTTGGTTTCACTAGGGGTCGCTCAACAACCGATGCTGGTGTTGAACTTATTCAACATATTTTTGACGCCTGGGAAAATTCACGAGACACCCTCGGTGTTTTTTGTGACTTATCCAAGGCTTTTGATTGCGTCCATCATAAAATACTGATCAGCAAATTACATCACTACGGCGTTAGAGACACTGCACTTGATCTTTTGATTTCTTACTTATGTGACAGAATTCAAAAGGTTGAAGTTAATGGTAAAGTATCCCCTGGGTCATCAGTAACTATGGGTGTACCACAAGGTTCTATCCTTGGACCTTTTCTATTTCTCATTTACATCAACGACTTACCATATCTTGTAGAAAAAAAACATGAGATAGTATTGTTTGCTGATGACACTTCACTTCTTTACAAAGTGAATAGACATGATTTTAATTCTGACGACGTGAACAATGCTCTTTCTGAAGTCGTTGATTGGTTTACTATTAATAATTTATTGCTAAATGAAAAAAAACAAAATGTATCAGATTCAGTCTACCCAATGTGAGACATTCGGACACAAATATTGTAATTAAAGGCGAAAAACTGGATCTTGTTGAAACAACTGTATTTTTAGGTATCACTTTAGATAATAAGTTACAATGGAGCCCTCACATTTGTAAATTGGTGGTAAATTGGTGGATAGTTCTGCAGCTTATGCAGTGAGAAAAAATCGCGCTCACACTGACGAATCTACGGCAAAATTAGTTTATTTCAGTTACTTTCACAGTTTGATGTTTTACGGTATCCTCCTCTGGGGTAGTGGTGCCGAAATCAATAGAATTTTTATACTGCAGAAGAAGGCTGTCCGTGCAATATATAAAATAAGGCCTAGAGATTCTTTGAGAGACAAGTTTAAATCTATTAATATAATGACAGTGTCGTCACAGTACATATATGAAAATCTTATTCATGTGAGGAAAAACTTAAATAACTTTCCTAAGAATAGTGACACTCATAGTTTGAACACTAGAAATAAGCACAAACTTGTTTAACTCGGCTCAGCAAAGTCCTTAACTCTTTCAAGGGGCAATGTATACGTTTCTATAATAAAGTACCCAAAGAAATCCAAGAGCTACCTATACATAGATTCAAAAAGATAGTTAAACAGAAGTTATGCACGAAAGGGTACTATAAAGTTTCTGATTTTGTAGATGACAAGAATGCATTTGAATGAATTGTTCGCTTCGCAGGCTATTGTTATATATATTTTGTAATTGTAATACTTCTATTTACATATTTAAAAAAAAAAACACTTGTGAGTTTCTTGCCGGAGTCTTCTCAGTTCAAGTTGTATTTGGAACCGGTGTAGAGCCATTTGTTAACGTTCACAAGTGCCTTATCAGGGCCTAAATTGAATAAATGCTTTTTGAATTTGAATTTGAAAATTTGAATTTGTAACATGTAACACCAAAAGCATTTGATCGCAGCTTAGACAAAAATGATGGATAAAGTGAAAGAACGATCACATGACCTGGTTTTCCCACACTCGAAGTACCGCAGACAACCGCGCAGCATTGAATCACCACCATCTAGCTGTTATCATGTCGCTTATAAGCACGCGCATCTCATGATCCATATAGTTACTCGGTTACTTGGCTATAGAAACGATGCCACCAAACTTGATTCAAAGTCTTCATTCTTGACGTCATCCCTCGCTTGGCAAAATCCTCTATTTGACACGTGTTCGGGGTTCTCAAGCACATAGCAGTGGTCAAAGTATGTGGTAACAATCCAAGTATGGTTTTATTGCCCGTCTTTATCCCACGACTGATGTCGGAGTCCGCGACAGCCAAGCGATACAAAAACCACGATTAGGGTTCAGTAGTATCGGGATTCGGTGGGCGCAGTGCAGGCAATAAAACAACGTTATACCATCGCTTCGTAAAAGTCCCGTATGAGGAGAAGAAGCGACGCAACAAACTCCTCACGGGCCCAATGTGTTTATTACGTTATTGTTACGACATAATATTACAATTAAATAATCACTTCACTTCACTTTACTTCACTTCACACATGTATAGTCTTAAATAATTACAAGCTATAGAACCGGCTGTAACAATGATTACACTGAGATGTGTACAGCTCGAGCACTTGTGATAAACTAACTATCCTAAAAGCAATACGCATCCCCTTATAAACTCCGTTATTCACGTTATAGTCAAATCAATGTTCTTAATATTACGCATACCCTCATTAACTCTGTTATTTTCGTCAAAGTCAAATCAGTGTTGCTACTATTTTACCCAACCCTTGTACCACGATAATATCGTAATCCAACTGAGTCCGACCAACGATCTAACTCTCCGACATATTTTTTTTTTATTTATAATAAATGATAAGTACAAAAATAAATATAACAGCCACTACTTTCCAAACTATTAAGTTTGATGGCGAGACACACTCTTTACAGGTTATTATTATACCTACCATTATTAAAAAATACATACAAGAAAGGCATTTACATGCAACATATAACAACATGTATATAATTTAACTAAAATTACACTAAGAACTCCACTTGCAAGTAAATAGTATCCCCCCCCTTGTTGAAGCCACCCACCCACCTACATAATTTATTTGAAAAAATGGTATAATCTAGTTTCATCAATTATTTAATGTTAGTTAGAATTCATGGAAAATTTAAATTTTAATTGAAAACAAACAAAATATTTTTTTTTTTTTTTATTGTTTATAGGCCTGTGTTTGACCGCAATCTCACCATGGTAAGTGATGATGCGGCCGAAGGTGGTTAGCACACAAAGCCTAGAAGGAACTGGCTCTCAAGTGCAGCTATCGGAACACACCGAAAGGTGCTTGGCGACAGATTTTCAACATGAGGGTGGTAGCCAGCCAGGCGGGTACTACAAAGTACCCTACCACCGTGCTATGGTTTCCTCACGATGTTTTCCTTCACCGAAAGCTCAAGCTCATTGTAGGATTCGAACCCGGGACCTTCATCTCGGTATCCGACGTCACTACCACTGAGCTAAAAAAAATAAAATGATTTATGTAATTTGTTAAGTAAACCTTTACATGCAGGATTCCATACTTATTTGCCTAAAAACTATACCTACTGTTTATATTGTTTATTGGGGAAAAAGGTTACAATGGAGTCCCTAGGGAGTACAGCATGGGGGTCTCCAAGAAGGGTGTAATGAGATATTTGCAGGGTCCGCAATGCGCAAGTGATACCCCTGGTGTTGCTATAGGCTATGGTAACTGCTTACCATCAGGCGGGCCATATGCATGTTTGCTACCATAGTGGTATAAATAAAAATTGACTGACTTGTTGGCAATAGACATAAATGTCATCTTAATCTTATCTCTTAATTTACAGTGTATTGTCAAGTTTCTTTTATCCTATTTTTATTTCTTCAGTCTGCATTTCGCGACGGGAAGCAGCCCAATTGGCATCATGAAGATTGCTTCTTTTCCAAACAACATCCTGTAACCTTCAGTGACATTGCAAATTTTAATAAACTAACAAATGATGATCAAAAAAGGATCAAATCTAAAATAGGTGAGATCATTATTACGGTTCCCTTGAAGTGCCACTCTGTCTGATGCTATTGATTTGAAATTTGGAATAGTTATAAATATTGCTTACCCAATTTTATAGAAATTAAATATTTTAAATAAATGTTTTAAGCATAGTGTTAGAATATTATAGAGTTAACAACTTTACTTTGTGTGAAGCATGTCTCAGATATTAAAAAAGGTACTCTGTGGTCGCAGTTTCCATATATATGTCACCGTATTTTTGTGAAAACCGTTAGATTGTAATCTACCTAGCGAGTTTGTAAACTCCCCGATATACATATTGTGAACTGTACCATACTGCTTACAATATTACGTATTCATTTCCGATAGTTTATAATCTATCCATGTCAAACCGTCATATTGCAAACGAACCTGCACTTGCCGACAGGGTTCACAATCTGTCCGATTTTATCACTCGTAATATTGTGAACCGTCCCTGATTGATGAGTCTTGGCGGTAGAGCGTTTTGTAGAATACTAGAATCAATATCCGATATTTTTAATTGGATATAGTTTCACAAATATAGTAAAAACACTTTACTTACACGAGAAATTGTATTAAAACATGAAAAGTATAACTCAGGCTACGAACAGTTATTTTTCACAGATACTTGAATTATCACTTAAATCCTAGGTTATTTTCACAAATAATTGTAACTTTATGATAACGTTCACTTATTTTTAACCCAAAATCTATTAAAACACAAAAAATATGTTTGTTTACGTTCGGTGATAAAAAATGACAGCTAGGTAAAGATGGCGGCGTGGGACACATGACGTTCAACCAATCAGCGCGCAAAGAGCATTCTGTCGGGTTCTAGTATGATGCCAGTTCACAATATAACGGTTTGTTGCGGATAGATTATAAACTATCGGAAATTAATACGTTATATTGTAAGCAGTATGATACAGTTCACAATATATCAGGTAGTTTATAATCTCGCTAGGTAGATTACAAACTAACGGTTTTCACAAAAATACGGTGACATATACATTACAGTTGCTTTACAGTCAGACAAAATGTCGATATTGATTCCTTGTCATATTCATTATATGTATTTTATTCAAACAATGTACGTGCATGTTATGTGAGTCTTAAAAGATTAAAATTATTTTTCCGGTCGGCAGAGCGCGCTGTTTCCACGATTTTACGGACACACTAGTTCCGTACGGCTACCGTGAGTTTTTACGCTAACGTAATCTACACCCGCTAGGAACTACGGTGAAACATTTTGTATGAATTGCTTCCAAAAGTGTCCACTAGAGGCAGAGCTCGTCATACAAAATATTAACCGTAGTCGCTAGCGAGTGTAGATTACGTTAGCGTTAGTGAGTTTTCGTTTGTTTATAGTTTTTTTAACTAGATTATTCACATTAATATCTTTTTGGGATGTTTCGGCTTTCGCTTATGTAATAAAACAAGCCGAGTGCGAGTCGGAATCGCGCCCGCTGGATTTGGTATAAAAATAAAATAATAATAATCATCTCAATTTTGTAGTTCTAGTACATATTCATATCTTTTTCGTTTTACTATAAAGTGTGTGTTAAAAAAAATTCGCAGATAAAAATTAAGTAGGTATTGTTAATCGGGAACATTATTCTATTTGTTTTTGCGTGATTGAGTCACATACATCAGAAAGTAAAAAAACACATTTTTAATAATATATTCGTGAGACGAGATATTAGGGAAATGAGATTCCGGGTAGGCCAGGTTAAAATAGATAGCAACTTCCTCAATAAATGGGACTACCTACCTAACATGAATTCAAAATCATTTATTTCAAATAGACCTTCGCAGGCACTGGCCCTGATTCTGTTGTTCACAACTAAACTAATTTTAATGTTATTGGTGAACAAAGAACATTTCTCTTTCTAACAAACAACATAAGAAAGGGATGTAAGAAATTTAGTACTGTCAAATTAGTCCAATGCTTGTTTTCAATATAATTTTACGCAAAATAAGACGGCAAAGATTAATTTGACAACTTAAAATATGTTCTATCCTTTTTCAATCATGTTCGTAAGAAAGAGATGAGATGTGACTAAAATTAGTTTAGTGCGATTTACAACAGAATCGGCACCATTTACGAATAGTCTGACTCTAATACACTAATACCGGTTCTGAAGGCTGCATTTGCTGAGAAGAGCCGGCAATAAACTCAGCAATTACTCTTTTCAAAACGAGCTTAGATTTATTACAATCTAATCGCACTGACAACAACCGACGCAAAAATATTCTTTCAGATTGTACTGGTACTTCCTGAGATTAGTGTGAGCTATTTTTAGTGTAGGCTAGGGCATGAATCTCGGAATCTCGGAATCTCGTAATATCGGAATCTCGGACCTTTTTTTCCGATATTACAATATCGGAATTGAGTGATCCAATATCGTAATATCGGAATCAGATATTTTTATCTATTTAAGTTTTTAAATAAAGCATTTAAGCGCGCCACAAGTTATGGTCGCATAGAGCTATAAAATTAACGTATCGTACTTCAATTTTGTCTACCAGTGTTCAAAATGAGCGTATTTTTTCAACAAAATACGAAGTACATTATCCATAAAAATGCGTGACGCTTTGTTTTTAGGAAAATATTAGCAAGAAAAACGAGCGTTTAAAAAACAAACATACATTGGTTATGATTCTGTTATTTACAACATAACTAATTTAGTCTTACTACATCTCTTTCTTCTGGCACGCAAGCCACTTCGTCAGAGCGGTCAGACCTGAACAAGCAGTTTGCGAAGATGGTACGTCGTGACCTTCGGAGCTCCAATACTCACCAAATTGAACAGGCAATAGAGCGAAACCGAGCGTCCAAAGTATTCACTCAGCAGCTTGGAAGGAGCCACCTGACGAAGCTGACGACGCATCATGGCAATACCGCATTTTCAAAGCCGGAGATTTTCGCTGAGATTGAAGACTTCTATAGCCAGCTGTATGCTTCACATGCCCCTCAGATGCAGCGTGACATTCACGATTCCAGAGCCACCCTGTCTCGACAATATACCGACGAACTACCAGACATCAGCCAGGACGAAATTGTGTTAGCTCTAAAACAGCTTAAAAATGGAAAAGCCCCGGGTGAAGACGGAGTTACTTCAGAACTTCTGAAGGCAGGAGGAATTCCTGTAATGAAGAAGAAGAAGATCGGTCATTAACTGCGGGAGAACTCCAAAGGCGTGACGGGAGTATTGTGGTTCTGTTTTTTAAGAAGGGAGATAAAACCCTTCTTAAAAACTATAGGCCCATCTCACTCCTGAGCCACGTCTACAAGCTGTTTTATAGAGTCATCACGAACCGTCTTGCCAGAAGACTCGACGAATTTCAGCCACCGGAGCAGGCCGGGTTTCGAGGAGGATTTGGTACCATAGACCACATCCACACAGTGAGACAGATTATACAGAAGTCTTAGGAGTATAATGGGCCCCTGTGTCTAGCCTTTGTGGACTATGAGAAGGCCTTTGACTCCGTCGAAACCTGGGCTGTTTTGGAATCCTTGCAGCGATTCCAAGTAGACTATCATTATATCGAAGTTCTGAGATGTCTTTATGATGCCGCAACCATGAGTGCCCAAGTACAGGACCAGCAGTCTAAACCCATCCAACTACATAGAGGAGTGAGACAGGGGGATGTCATATCCCCGAAATTGTTCACAAACGTATTGGAGGATATGTTTAAGACGCTGGACTGGAAAAGGATGGGCATAAACATAAACAGCGAATACATCTCACACTTACGATTTGCAGATGACATTGTCTTGATGACGGAGTCACTGCAGGAGCTACAACAGATGCTGGACGGCCTAGAATCAGGCTCGCGATGGCATGAACTTGGATAAAACCAAAGTCATGATTAAGATCACATTGATCCGGGATCAATCGTCGTAAATGGCCACCATCTCGAAGTTGTTCAGGAATATACCTACATCGGGCAGATTCTGCAATTAGGTAGAAACAACTTTGAGAGGGAAGCCAAGAGAAGGATCCAGCTGGGCTGGGCAGAGTTTGGGAAACTTCGTAGAGTCTTCTCGTCACCCAAACTTTATAACGAACTAGTTGTCCCCGAGGTTTCACCCGCGTTCCTGAGATCAAAAGTAGCCTATAAGACTCGGGGAGCTTCCTATAAGTGAAAAAGAAAACGAATCCGACCGGTAGTTCCACAGATTAGCCAGTTTAACCAAACAAAAAAACTCTTCCACTTTATAATATTAGTATAGATGGATAATTAGTGCAGTTTATAAGGAATATGTGCAATTTATAAGGAATATGTGCAAATTATAATAAAAATTTCTAACTCCGATATTAATATCGGAATTCCGATATTGAGATCCAATATCGGAAATCAATATCGGAATTGAAAAACCTTCCGATATTACATGCCCTAGGTAGGCATATTAATTTTATGATTTTATAACAAGTATGTTTCGTGGACGTATCAGCATGAGGCGGGAAAATGATTGATTGATATTTTTTTTTCAAGTTTTTATTGTATTTTACCTTCGTAAAACAATATGGCTAAATATTACAAAGATTCGCGAAAAAAAACGAATTTCCCGCCACACGCTGATACATCCACCTTAATGATTTCATTTTACTTGTTCAGAAAACTATAGTGTTGCTGTGATGCCAGACGAACCAGATGCAGGTGGCAAAGCAAAGAGCAAAGGGAAAAAAAGGGCAGCTGATAGTGGCAGCTCACAAGCCCTTAAAGATTACGGTATAGAGTATGCTAAAAGTAGCCGAGCTGCTTGCAGACACTGTGATATTAAAATCTGTAAGGTAATTGTTGCATTTCTCTTTTACTTACTGTCCCGCACTGTTTCAACCGCGTTCCGGGGATAAAAAGTAGCCTATGTCCTCCATACCGTAGGCTCCATACGTATCTGCATGCCAAATGCGTTCAAAGATTTTGGCACTTTCGGCCACCATTTTATTTGCAAATGGCGGTGCACGATAAAATCCATAATTGTTATAGTCAAACATCGAATCGCTTTATTAAAAAATACTCTTTATTTTACCAAGGTGATGCGTTATGGCATTTTGAGTTGCACAATACGTTTGATCTTTTACATTTACACACTGGCACGTTTTACAGAGCATCTTATAAAGCCTTGGCCCCCAAACTTAGAATCTTTTGTAGGAAGGTACTGATCTCCTTTAGAGACAGCTGAAAGTCGAGCACATCATCGGAATTAAGAATTTTCTTATGTGTGTTTATTATTCCGTGCTTCGTCCCTACTCTGTATAAACCATCATCTGTTTTATTTTGTACTTGTATCAGATCTCATGTAGAGCCAAGTTTAAATCTACACGTCCTTACTTTACAAGCCCTTACTTCACAAACTCTACACCTTGGTCAAAATATGTGGCTTGGCCGTTTCGCTACCGTCACATGGGCGTAAAGGGAAAAATTTTATTCACTGTTTATTACTTTTCTGTTATACAATAGTTCTTGTAGTAGCTTATTCATAAACAGTATACCCCTATTACGTGAGATGGTTTTAAAGCAAGTGTAGCAAAGCCCAGGTTTTTAATATATCCGTAATTTTCTAACGTCATAATAACAAAAAGAGCCAGGACTATACTACTAAATCTTCCCTAGACTTGGCTAAAACCATGTTCCATTATACCATGTTGTTAAGAAATAAAGGATCTGAATCTAAACCATCCCATGTAATAAGACAGCATAAATGAACTTACTGTCCGGTTTTATTTGCTTTTGGATTTTGAAAAACCCTGAAGTCAGCCAAAAGTCCCTGAACCCAGTCGGTATCTAGGTTTTATTATCGACTGCAGCGCCATCTGCCGGGCTGATTTGTGAATCTAAACCATCCAGGGCGCCACCCAAACGCATACAAAAAAAATCATTCACAGTAGAATTTTATATATACAGGTTGTTGTTTTGGTCAGCGACGAGCGACTCAGGGTCGATAATACAGGTGCTAAAAAAAATATTAAAAAAATACTTAATTTTTTTTTAATAATAAAAATAATTTTTTTTTTTTTTGAAAATCTTGTAATAAGCTAAAGTGTAGACATAATACTCAACGGGAGTGCGAGGCAGTAAAGGGGTGGGCCGATGGCGGCTTGGGCCTAGCTCTAGTCTGTGCACGTGCCGATTAACCATACTTTGCGGTAATTTTATTTCAAATTGAATAAGGTATTTCTCAACGCATTTACAGTATTTAATGGAATTAAGGCGCGGACTGACTACGATTTTGACAGCACTCGTTCTTCACTGGAATAAGGTTGAAAATGGAAAATCATAAATGTGTCGACTCTATGAAATGGACTATTATTTACGGGTTTTCTTTAGATTATACAGAATATACACATTAAATTGAATAAGTGTCCGGTTAACATTCTAATATAACTCTGTATCTTATATATTCTTAAAAATAAAATTTTTGTCATCGCTGAAAATACGGAGAATTTCGACGCGAAAGATTTTTTTAGACGTAACTTACGAATTTTTTTTTGGGAATATCAAAGCACTTTTTAATATTCTATTCGGTTAACATTTTTCTCAAAACCCTCTTCTGTCCACATTATTTTTTGTGTTAGGTATTTTCATTGCATTCCATTTTTGTGCATTTGAGCTTAGACCCCCCCTTAAGTCCATTTTTGGGGAATATATTTTTTGTACTACCGCTCCTGGGTCGCTTGTCGCCGACCAAAACAACACCCTGTATAGGAGATATAGATAATACAGAAATAACAATAATGTTACAGGGTGAAGTCCGTATAAGGAAGACTGTGTATGACACAGAAGTAGGTAGAAAGTATGGTGGCCAGCCACTGTGGCATCACGTTAATTGTTTCGCTGAGAAGAGAAGTGAACTCATGTTCTTCGCTGGCGGAGAGAGTCTACCTGGTTTCAAAGAACTGAATGAAGATGACCAGAAAATGGTCCAAGATGCAATAAAGTAAGTTTTGTCTAGGGATATGTACCCAAAGGGTCTAAATGGAATACAATAGTAGTGACTTTGTCAGTCCATCCGTCAGTCTTGACTGATTCTGGCTGCCTCTAACTCCTAAATCGAGTAAGATAGAGTCTTGAAATAAGAAGGATTCTCCGTCAAAGCGTCTCTCAAAAATATAAACTTATAAAAACACAATTTTATAGGCCATATAAAAAGGATGAGGTACCAATAAAAAAACTGAAAGCAGAACCAAAAGACGCTGAGGAGCTGAAAGAGGAAAAGCAAAAGGCAGCGTTGATTGAGAAACAGAACACGTTGTTCCAAGAAAATAGAAAAGCACTGAGTGAATTGTCAGAACTTGAAGTGCAATATTTACTTGATTTAAATGAACAAAAGGTGACTGGTGGGCCTAATGAAGTAAGTTGTTTTTATTTAGAACTAATTCATTTGTTTCATATTTCTTGAATAATATTAATAATTGGATTGGAATGTAAATATTATGTAATGAATCCAAGCTTGTTTATTGAGCCGGCAATAATTCTCAGTATATGCATCCTTCCGAACCGGTATTAGAGACAGACTATTGATACGTGCCTGCGAAGGTCTATATAGAACCACTTAGAAAAGATATTGAATGGATTTTACATTGGCTCAAGAAAGGAGTTTTGATATTGGGGGTAAAAACGACCTTAACTGTGAAAACGTAATTTCCAATGCATGGGTTTATAAAAAATGCTTTGGATATGGGCTTCATTGTTATCGTTATCTTCTTACTAATTACTAAAGAAAAAATAACCATGTGTGAGTTATGTCACAGGATATCTATTATTAATATTATTTAAAATAAATTTCAGCGACTTGACCATCTGGCCGACTGCTTGACCTTTGGAGCTCTCTTGCCCTGTCCTGAGTGTAAACATGGACAACTCGTGTTAGATTCATTTGGATACAAATGCACAGGTAAATAGTTATTTTGAAAAGGTGGACAGTCGCCGACCACTTTAACATAGGCTTCACATGCATGACGCATAACGTCCAATGTTCGGAAAAATTTACGTGTAATAAATGATGCAATAAACTATACACTATTAATAAATAAAGCCGACTTTTCATCATGGGATATAATATAATATAAATTACATCTTGAGAAATGATATTTTTCAACACACTCTCTCGTAAGGTGACAATGATAGCAAAATACAAGTCTGTTTTTTCCTCGCAAGTGTGTTGAAAAATGTCGTATGACACTCATGTGCATTGATTTACTACACTTTCGGCTCCCTTATACTAAATACCGCCTGGAGTGTTAATAATAAAATTTGCACACACGTATCATAATGTACTATTATCGCTCTTCATAGATTTTTTATATTACATCCCAAACCATAAATATTTTTCTGATAATAAATGTCACTTTACGAGCGAGTGTGTTGAAAAATACAGGAAAAAAAAATATCCAGTACGGAAATATTGCCAAATTAAACTTAAACGAGTTTTATGAAAAACCTATTTTTTATTTTTATATGTCTTAGTACAAAAAAATAAAGTTATCGGTACCGAAAGATGTCTAAATTGAAACTTTTTTTATGGTGAACGCGCAGCGGGCGGCCGCGGCGGGGGCAGCGGAACGTGGCACCTACTATCAGCTGTGCGCGGGTTATTTATCAGTTTCGAAAATGTCTAGCATTTTAAAGTTTTGACTGAGACCTGTAGTTATTTGAAGAGTAATTCCAATTATTCCTTCATGATTTCATGGGCTTGAGACCATCAAAATGCAAAAAATAAAGCATTATCAGTAAAATTAAGGCACTTATAAAAAAAACAATATAAATAATAAATTGAAAATTACTTAATGGTATGGTATGCATACTACTACTTAGGTACTTCTGCATTAAGGCGTATTAAAAAAAAAGGAATCAACTAAGTATTATTATCAGTCAAAAATAACCTATCACTAAACTTGTTAATTAAAAATAATTGCTTACCCCCACTAATCACTGTATTGTAATAATTGTTCAAAATCAAGTCCTCCTCTCTGTAGGCATAAACGTGCACGTTTGAATAAATGGCCATTTTGTTCAGAACACTTGTAACTTTTCACTTCATGAAAGGCGTTCATTATTTTTAACTTTAAGTCATTTAAATTCGTTCGTCTAGGACGTACCGCATCGTAGCTACCGGCTCTTGGATCTCGCCCAAAGAAATCAAAAATTGTTTCTTGAACTTCAACCGCCAGTCGAAGTCTGCCAGACCCTTGTGCGTGATTCGGGGTCCTGAACTGCCCGTGATCAAGCAGCCTTCAGTGGCTGCTAAAATGGTATTTTCATTAGGGACCGCGAGGCTACGGATACCATGGGCTTGCATACGAGGTATGCTCTCACTGACATACATTCGTCGTAATAAACTCGCACCATTAAGACATCGTGTCGTGATCGGACGGTGTAGGTACGTACGAAACACGCGCGGCGCGGTCCTTGCGCGGAAACGAAACACGTGACAACCTACGCGGCGCATGGGCATGCGCAGACTGTCGGTCGAGCACCGGCCGGCCAGGAAGGCCGGGAGGGAGTTTCACCCCCTCCGACACCCGCCGCGCGGCCGGGCGGCCACTACACGTTCTCATTGATATGATTACGAATAGAATGTCTATATTTGTCTGTTTTCAAGTAAAGTCAAAAAGAAAAAAAAAAGTATTGAATAAATAATGGAAATGTGTTCTATTACTGATACTGAACCACCGAAAAAAATATCCGTACTGCGTTTTCCTGTATAAGGTCCTAATAAATTAGTTAATTTCCTCTTGAGTGATGAATGTATTAGTAATTAGTAGTCAAAAAATAATCCGTGGGAAAATAACAAAATTCCGAAATTGAACTTAATATCAGTACAAAGTATTAATTTAACCATTTATCTAAAAAAAAACCCACGGATTGTTTTACTAATTGTAGTGTGTTATATTACTAATGACTTATACATTCATCACTCAAGAGGAAATTCACTAATTTATTAGGACCTATATATTATATTATATCCTATAGTGAAAAGCCGGCTTTAGGTGTAAGTCAAGTATGGTAATACAGTAGTACCCAACTAATACGGGTTACCGATGTACCTGCGCAGAAGATACATTTTCAAAGCGCGGGAAACGCTATTGGTCGGCAGCTGCCGCGGCGTGTGCGGAGTGGCGCCACTTGCGAGTGAGACGAAACTAACAGCTGCAGTGTATTACGAACCTTATAGTAGTGATCTAAGGTTGATTGTAAGTTGTAAGCATTCTTTCGTTAATCTTCGGGCCATACTTTCTTTTCTGTGCGAACGAAGATTCACGAAGCGCCTTATCAGTTGGGTACTACTGTACCTAGGTTTTAAATATGTCCGTCACTTTCTAATATCATATAAACAAAAAGAGCTGGGGCTATCTTAATACAAGACAGTCAGTCTTGTAATACCTTTGTAGGGTCTTTCACTTTTGAATTAATACTGATTCAGAAACGGGCGGTAAGACAATAAAGCACATTTTTATAATATTTGTTTTATTGAATTATAATACAATGACTTGTTTATTTCAGGTAATCTAACTGAATGGACAAAGTGTTCGTATGTCACTCAGGAACCAAAGAGAGAGTTATTGAAACTCACGATAGCTTACAACTTCAAACCAAACACTGATGTACGCTTGTTCTCGTCAGCACCACGGCCGGTGGTGATTGTTAAAGATGAGCCAAGCACAAGGTATAATTTGAGTATCTACTACTTTGAACATTGATCTTATTGCTTAACTGTGTTTTAAACACAAAAATGCATCGCTATTTTTAATAAATTACGGAATAAAGCACCAGGCACGTGTCGAAAAATGTTAAAGAAATTAATATATATGCCAATGTCAACAAACCCTTTGGTTTGTTGACATTGATTTTATATATTAATATTATTCTTCAACACACTTGCTCGTCAAGTGACTCATATTGCACCGCTTTTAGTTTCAAATGCACAATTTTTTTACTGTTTGCGAGCTTTTCGACGCGAGTTATCACAAATTATTCATGATTGTTGTAAAATTGTGCCATTCCTGATTAATTATGTCAGACATACCTGCGAATCGCTGTTTTAGGGGAGATTTGTCTTTTGGAAATGTATTTCCTTCTTCAGATTCGGAAAAAAACGGGACTGCGCAACACTAAGTACCTAATCAATATTTTATTTATTTGATTATTGTCAATTATAAGCCATAGGACCCACTCGCTAGTGGCGCCAACTGGTGGCCGTGCCCACAGAAACTGTAGCCCTCATTGGAATGTCTCCGATTCCCACCATATACCCCGGGGTATACCTTGCCTCAACAGATTACCACTTTTTACCATAAGAAAAAAACAATTTAGATGAGGCAGTCAAAACCGCCTTCAAATATTTTATTGATTCTCGCTTCCACGATGGTTTCAGCAATGGAATCAATGAACTACCTATAAAAAGGCGAAAGGGCATAAATAATATGAAATGAAAATTTTCGTTTTGCTTTTTCCATACAAAACGCCAATTTCATATGTGAGGACCTAATACTACTCGATATTTCAAAAGCCACAACGACATACAATATTAGGGACAAATAGATTATTAGCCTTTTGTTGTTTTTATATCTCGGAGAGTTTATATTTAATTCGACTAATACTGACTTTCCGTCAACAGTACTAAATCAGAAATGCCCGTTCCTCCACTGAAGAATTTACAGTTCTTCCTTTACGGAAAGTTGAAGAATAAAGAAGAAACCAAGCGACGTATATTAAAGCTAGGTGGTTTGGTGGTCAGTAAACTAACTGACACTGTGGTAGCCGTCGTCTCCACAAAGAAAGACGTCGAGAGAATGCCCGATAAAATGCAGGAGATTGAGAAACTTGATGTTGTGGTAATGTATATAAACTTACAAAAGAAAGACTATTTTAACTAGCTTTTCATGAGAAAATAGTAACCAACTATAATTAAGTTAAACGTATTTAATTTTGTAGGTTGTAGAAGACACATTTCTCGACTCGATAGATCCAAAAGGAACGATCGTCAACTCTCTGCAGGTTATCAAAGAAAACAACATCGCTCAATGGGGCGCAGACGTAAGTATACACGCATATAGCTGATTACTTCAGGTGGTTCTGAGGAATGCCTTCAACTGAACAGAACCGGCAAAAATCTGAACAAAGTTACATGTAGAAAATCTTTTTGGACAATTTTCTAACCATTTTTTTTTTTTTTGTGTACTTATGGTAAATTTTTTGTTTGTTCATGTTGTATACAGCCGGTGGCTCGACTGCCGCAAGATGTCGTCGATGGAAAGTCTATACCGAAATCTGGTAGCGTGTTTGTGAAGTCTTCTAAATCGGCGTCAGTCAAACTGAAAATTCAAGGTATTGAAATGATCCCTTATTATGACATGTGATCTTTTACGCCTACGTGGCCTCTCTCACAGAAATCGGAATACATAGGTAGTAGAAAACACAAGCCTGCGATGAGCTTGTCGCCACGTTGATGTCTTGACGGATATCTGCGACGCTAGCTGTGATTTAGTATTGTGCGGAACAACAGACATGAAACATCTGTTAAAAATGATGAAATACCATTTACCATTTTTAACAGATAATTAAGTAATTTCATAGTGATAACTCTTCTTCGAACTGTAATTTGGTAAATAATTAAATTTTTCATCGTTAGGACCATTTTAAGTTATAACCCTTTTTTTTCATAAATAACATCTTTATATAGCGATAAATTATGAAATCTGATATTATTCAATTTTGTCGGTTAGCACAGCTCTACATTGCTGCTAATGTTCTCAAATATCCGTAGCGTTCGTAATCGCACGAAACTTTGCTTTGGATCCCTTCTAAAGTCTTCTGCAAGATTATCTTAGACAGATTATCGAAGGCCGTAGAAACTCTTCTGTGCAATGAGCAGGCAGGCTTCCGCTCGATCCGCTCGTGTACCGACCAAATCAACACTCTTCGTATCATATTGGAACAAGCATCAGAATGGCAGAGGGAGTTTAATATTAAATAATAATACCTTACTTTCGTCTACTTCGAAAATGATTTTGGTACTTACGTTGAATTAGTCTAGCTTATGGTCTAAGCTACATAACATTGGTGTCCTTAGACGGACTTGTGACAGTAAGTTATATGATCACATATTATATAAACTAGGACAATAACAATAGTACATTATGTTACATGTGTGCAAATTACAGACGTGCGGCGTTTGTTCCATACAAACGTAATCCTCAGTTTCCTCTCTGGATAATGACACTAGAGCAATGATTATTTTACCATGCAATCTGTAGGTACCACTGTATGTTCCTCGTTTGTGTTTTTCTCCAAAAAATAATTATTATAAGAATTAGGAGCCTTCTAAAATCACAAAAAAATACCATTTTGAACGCCCTTATCAGACGTCCTGCGAACAAATTTGACGAATATTAAAAAACAAAAGAAAACCGTCAGACATAGCCAAAGCCCTTCTTATTATGATTTTTGAATTTTTTTTTTAAATCGATCCAGTTTTCAAGGAGAAAGCCAGGGATTACGAAATAGTGATTTCGTCTAATTTGAATAGGTATAATCGGTCCAAGCTATAGTTGTCTCTATCACCCTCGGGCGGGATAGCTCGGGCACAGCGCGACAGCAATAAAGATCCCACCAAAAACATTTATATGTAAAATGTTGCCGCCAAGACATATGGCTCGTATTGTCAAAAAGTCATCAGATCTCATGTAGAGCCAAGCTTATAACTCTACATGCACTTACTCTACAAGCCCTAACTTCACAAACTCTACACACCGTAGTCAAAATATGTGGCTTGGCCGTTTCGCTACCGTCACATGGGAATAAGGTGAAAAATGTATTCACTGTTCATTACTTTTTTGTTATTCAATAGTTCTTGTAGTACTGAAACGGCCAAGCCACATATTTTGACTACGGTGTGTAGAGTTTGTGAAGTTAGGGCTTGTAGAGTAAGTGCATGTAGAGTTATAAGCTTGGCTCTACATGAGATCTGATGACTTTTTGACAATACGAGCCATATGTCTTGGCGGCAACATTTTACATATAAATGTTTTTGGTGGGATTTCACTTCTTTTTGTAAGTTGCTTATGTTCTTTTTTTTGTTTGAAATTTCCAAGTTTTATAATTTTTTTGTTGTTTGTGTACTAATACAAGCTTACATACCAAATTTCAGCTTTCTAGGACTTCAGGAAGTACCCTATGAGTTTTGATGATCATCAGTGAGTCAGTGACGAAATCGGGGTTTTTTAGATATCAATAAAATCTAAAGTATAAAAGCTATGTTATTAAAATTTAATATGTTTAATAAGTTTACTATTGACATCATGTCCTGAGAATTTTGTTTATCTGGTATAATCCAAACCCAAGTTATGAGGGTTCAAAAAAACGACGAAGCGCTTCGAGAAAAGGTAGGTAGTGCCCTTTCGCTTCGCTTGGCTGTCTTGGCGGGGGGCACTTCCGTGCCCCCAGATATGTTAAAAACTTATTTTTAAAATTCTTGCAGCCATCCTTTCCTCTTAAGCGCGTGAGTCTCAGGCGAACGCGATTAGAGAGCCGAGAGTGTAATAATTAATGCAAACGCGTGTTATACGACGTTTTTCAACAACCTTGTGAGGAAAAATACAGATTTGTATACAGATGTCAATGAGAACGTCAAAAAATATGGCGCACAAGTTATTTTTTTGTCAGCGATTCTCTGCCAAACTGTTTTACCCGTTTAAATTAAGAATGCTTCGTCTACGCACATATCAATCGCATTGAGGTATAAACTTAACATAATCGGCATTATACTTAGTTTTTAGTATCTTAATGCAGCTTATTACGTACTAGTGCTTTTTACTTTACATTACCGCACAGGTTTATGATATGTATAATTCTGATTCAGTTAAGATTAATTCTTAATTTAAACGGATAAAACAGGTTGACAGCTCGTCGGTGTAAAAAAAAAACTGCGCGCCATGTTTTTTAACTTTTTCATTGTGTGGTTGATTATTATCAAAAAATCTACTCCAAGAAATAAAGTCTGTTTTATCCTCACAAGTGTTATTTTTTTTTTTTTTTATACGACTAAGTCGGTAAACAAGCATACGGCCCGCCTGATGGTAAGCGGTTACCGTAGCCATATGGACGCTTGCAACACACGAAGCATCGCTCACGCGTTACCGACCTTTCCCCCTCCCCTATGAGCTCTGGCGACCTTACTCACGCGCAGGAACACAACTTTACACAACATAAAGTTATTTGGCTGCGGTATTTTGTAAGGTGGAGGGTACTTCCCCAGTCGAGCTGCTCTTTGAGCGAATAAACGCTATGCTCTATCTCTCCAAAACGTGTTGTGAAACACGTCGTATGACACGCGTGTGCATTGATAATACACTCTCGGGGCTCTTATCACGTTCGTCTGCGGCTCACGCTTAATACCGCCTCGTCTGTAATTACCAACTTTGCACACATGTATCATAATGTACTATTATTTGTACACCACATAAAAAGTATACAAAAAGAAGGAATAACAATATGAGTAAACTGATAGTATTGTACTGTACCGTGTGCAGGCGGCACGGCGGTGGACCCGCAGTCCGGTCTGGCGGACGTGGCGCACGTGTACCAGGCCCGCGACGGCACCAAGTACACGGTGGTGCTCACGCAGACGGACATCGTCGCGCAGAAGAACTCCTACTACAAGATGCAGGTGTTAGAGGGCGATGCTGCACGGAAGTAAGACATCCAGCTTTACTTTTGCCTTAACAGTGCACTTTTCACGGATGTCGTCTTCGTGTATGCATTACAGGAAATATATACACTTGAACAGCAGAGTTATTGGTTTTGTTCTCTTTAGTACGCAAGTCAATAAATATCCTGGGATATAAAATTAAAGATGCATGTGAATTAATTTATTACGTCATTATTGTACTATTTAGGCTTCCGTACCCAAAGGGTGCCAAACGGGACCCTATTACTAAGCCTCCACTGTTCGTCCCTCCGTTCGTCCGTCCATCTATCTGTCTGTCCGTCTGTCAGTGCTGTACTGTATCTCATGAACCGTAATAGGTAGACAGTTAAAATTTTCACATAATATGTATTTCTCATGCCGCTATAAAAAATTTATAAAAATGAATTTTTATATATTAAAGGGGGCCCCTATTCAAGAAACGTTTTGTATTGCTCCTACTATTTATTCATTTCATAGCAAATATGAGTTAGTTAATATTTGGCCGGTTTTTAAATTCATAATTAGACATTTAATACATGAGTGTAAATAATGAATGTTTTATATTTAAGATACTGGTTATTCCGGTCGTGGGGTCGAATCGGCACGACCATCGGTGGTAGCAAAGTGGAGATATGTAGCAGCGCCATGAATGCTGTAGAAGAGTTTAAATCTATCTATGGCAAGAAAACACAAAACCGCTGGAATGACCGACATAATTTTATGAAGGTAGGAGATACAGCCATCTCATGAACCGTAATAGGTAGACAGTTGAAATTTTCACAGAATGTGTATTTATATTGATCCTTTAACAACAAAAATAATAAAAAGGAAATAAAATTAAAGGGGGCCCTTCAAACGTCTTTTTCTGCGTTTTAGTTACGCTTATTATACATTTCATAGCAAAGTTAATTATGTTCATAGCAATATTATTATTGTACTGAACCCTCCGTGAGCGAGTCCTACTTGCACTTGACCGGTTCTTAAGGTTCCGAACCGAAAAGGTAAAAAGGAACCCCACTGATGGTGGTGGTTTATGGTGCCACTCCGTCCGTCTGTCTGTCCATCTGTCAGAGCGCTATATTTCAGCAACCACTGATGCTATTGTTTTGAAATTTGGAATCGTTATAAATATTTCTTATCCGATCTTATTACTGAGAGGTAGAGCATAGCGTTTTTTCGCTCAAAAAGCAGCTCGACAGGGGAAGTACCTTACAGAATACCGCAGCCAAATAACTTTATGTTTTGTAAAGTTGTGTTCCTGCGCGTGAGTAAGGTCGCCAGGGCTCCACGAGGAGGGGCTGTTCTGGCAGTGGGAGGACCAGCGGTGTAGTAGTACTGCTGTACGGTTGTGCAGGCGCGGCATGTTGTTGTGGCGGTCATGGAGACCCGGTGAAACAGCTGCCCGCTGGTTGCCCGCAGGTTGTAGGGGTCCCGAGCCCAGGGATCACTTAATATCCGCCCTGGGAGGCTGACCCGCCGCCTCGCGCATAATCCCTGGTATAGTTGGTCGTGTCGGAGAAGGAGACCGGAGTGGACTCGTTCGATTGTATCAGGGGGGACCGGGGGACCTTCCGACTGCCGCACCAACAAACCGCATCACCTGTCCAGCACTCTAGCAGAATAAAGATGCACTTTGTCCTTCTCGCTGCCAGCGCAGCGACTGCCATTTTTGGCAAAAAGGAAAACAAGAAAGAGATATTCAGCGGCCTCCCTGTCCTTATTTAAAATGGACTTTTGCAACACCAGGGGAATTCATGCGAACATCAATGCAGTCCACCAACATCTGGACATTGCACAGCCGACTCTGCTTTTTCTCACGGAGTCGCAAAAATCTTGCCCCGATAATACATCGTATCTACACTACCCCGGGTACAAACTGGAGCACAACTGTGCGCCGTGCCGGGGTATGTATGTACGTCAGGGAGGATATTTGTGGTCGCTGTCTCCATTGCCTGGAAGATCGGGATCTGTCGATTTTGTGGGCGCGCGTAGATCACGGTGGCCACACCAAAGTTTAGGCATGCCTTGACAGGTCCCATAGCGGTGACGTGGACACGAAACGGTTATTTGAGCACCTGTAATTAACGACTGACAAAGTACTGGAGCAGTACCCCTCCGCGGAGTTAGTGATACTAGGAGACTTACAGGCTCACCACGTTGTTTGAGTTATAAATGGCGTAACTAACACGAATTTGTTTTACACACACATAAAAAAAAACTAAGTTCTTTTTTGTTACGTTTTTGTTGCTGTCCAGTTTCTCTGTATGTTGTTGTTTTAATAAATTGTAAATCTGTTGTGGTAATAAACATTTATTATATTTTTTTCTGAAACCTGAGCAGTTAATGATGCCATAATCATTAACTGCTCATTTTATCTATAAAGCGAGTATGAAGGGGGTTAATGTAGAAAAAATAATCAGTATTTTTTTTATTGCAGAAGCCAGGCATGTACTACCCTCTGGACGTAGACTACAGCGACGGAACAGACGACGTCAAATTGGATCCCGAAGCGGACGCCAATTTGAATCTCGAAGTGGACGCCAAGTCCAAACTCCCTGAACCGGTGCAGAAGCTCATTATCAAAATATTCGATGTCGTATATATGAAGAGAACTATGTTGGAATTTGAGGTAATTATGCAAAACTTATGTTAGCTTGTTATCAAAGATTGTATTAAAATTAGAGATGAAACGGATTACTGTTTGGCCGGATACCGGATATTCAGCCAACCTAGTAGCCGGATATCCGACGGAACATTGCATGGATTCGGGTATTTTCGTTCATGAGCGAAGTTAATATATCTCTCTAAGCCATTGACACGTTCTATGATTGCTTTAATGAGGTAGCAAATGAAAACAACTTTGGGAAAGTTGTTTGTTAGCATGAGTACAATCATGTGTCTAAGTATCGTTTACTAATTACCAGTCATCCTATATAATATCTATTGATCAGTTAATGATGCCATAAGGTGTCAGAAAAATATCTTAGGTTCTCGCTTCGGTCGTAAGTTTCAGTATTACCTGTTTAAAGAACTTTTGCCTAATTTTGCGTCTTATGTTATCCCAATAGAAATTTGGATTTTAAGAACAGCTTTTTCACGTATGTGCTAGTTGGGAGTTTCTCTTCTCTCTTATGCGCGCTGCTTTTATGCGACTAAATCATCTACGGTATGAATAACTCGTAAATAATCTTCTTCTTTTTTAGCTGGACACAGAAAAGATGCCGTTAGGAAAACTTTCTAAAAATCAACTTATATCTGGTTATAAAGTACTATCAGAATTACTCCAGCTAATTGAACAAGGAAAATCAAGTCAAAGCAAAATTATTGATGCCACTAACAGGTACAATGAAAATGTTTTCATATCATTACAGAAACATGATTCACATTTTCATGAGAATAAGACGAGCCCGTTTACCACCATGAGTACTTAATTGGTGAAATAATTGGACTGTTTTACAAAAACCTTAAACCGACTTCAAAGTACACTAGTAATGAGGTAACAAACATAAAAAAAGAAAAAAATATACATTCGAATTGAGAACCTCCTCCTTTTTTTGAAGTCGGTTAAAAAATATATGATTGCACATGTTATTTTTTTTTTAAATCAGTTTAAATTTGTGAATCTCGGTCTGCGCCGCTCACAGGGCAACGAATCCCGCTCGACGACGAAAACAATTACAGTACTCGTGCCCCGTGAATTGTGAAAATCGCATAACCGAGTCCGAGTGGCCGTCAGTCTGATATCGACTCTATATTACATTATTATGTGTCAACAGTAGCAAATGATAAGACAGTACATATTATGTCATCTGTTGGTAAAACGGTGCCGCCCACTGACACGCTTAAATAGTGTGGAATCTGTTGTAGGGACATGTTTTTATTTGATTTCGATGTGCCATACGTTTTCTTAATTTGACTTTGTTTTTACAGATTTTTCACATTAATACCCCATGATTTTGGTGTAAATAATGCTCCGTTGCTGGACAACGTTGAAACGATCAAAACTAAAACAGAAATGCTGGACAATCTTCTGGAGATAGAGATTGCTTATAGCTTGCTGAAATCAGGTAAGTTCGTACTTCTTCACATCTCGCTTTCTCTTACTGATAATTTTCGGAAATAAGTCAACATATATGATGTATTGATAACCAAATATAGTTCAACTGTTACTTTCGGTGTCTATGTTTTGTGTTTTTGAGTACAGAAGGTGACGAGTCTGTCGGTGTAATCGATGCCCATTTCCTGAAGCTGAAGTGCGACATCGCGCCCATCCTGAAGGAGTCGCCCGAATACCAACTCATCTCGGAATATTTACACAACACGCACGCTTCCACACATTCCTATTACAAACTAGAAATTGAAGAGGTTCGTACAATTAAATACTGAGATTGCCTGTATCTCATGATTTAATTGTACCAACCTTTAGTTTAGGAGTTAAAGTTCACCACTAATCTGCTAACGGTGTTTTGGCAATAAGTTACTTATTAATACAATAAAATATATATGATGCTTTTGAACAATCCTACTAATCCTATAAATATAATACATGCGAAAGTGTATTTGTTACCTCTTGACTTGACGCTTTAACGGAACAACCAATCGTTACGAAATTTGGTATTCAGGAAGATCATAACCTGGAATAACATGTAGGATACTTTTTATCGCGGGAAAACAGATCCCTCAAGAGCGCGGGTGAAACCGCGGGGTGAAAACTAGTGTGCTTATAATAATTAGTTAGGCAAACCATTGCTTTCGAAGGAAATTGAGTAGGCTCCAAATATTCATAATTATTTAAATATTGGACTCTGGGCAAGCTTTATAGTATTGTCGAAATGTAAAACAAATATAAATAATATGCATGATGCTTCTGATTATGGATAAACAGTTAAAGGTCATTCAAACATAATTGAATATACCTTTATTTATAATTATCATATTTAAACGGCACGTAACGAATGCAGGTATTCAAAGTGGTGCGCGAGGGGGAGGACAAGAGATACCAGCCCTTCAAGAAGCTACACAACAGACGACTGCTGTGGCACGGTTCACGTATCACCAACTTTGCTGGCATACTTTCACAAGGTAGGTATGCTCGAAATTATTCAAATATATTTTATAGACTGGCAACCATCCTCAAGTTGAAAACCTATCATGAAATACCTACTTGGTGTGTGTCAAATTCAAATTCAAATTCAAAATCATTTATTCAAATAGACCTTCGCAGGCACTTATGAAAAGTCTGACTCTAATACTCTAATACCGGTTCGGAAGGTTGCATTTGCTGAGAAGAGCCGGCAATAAACTCAGCAATTACTCTTTTCAAAACAAGCTTAGATTCATTACATAATATTTACATTCTAATCGCACTGACAACAATTGCGTGCCCCGGCGAGGCGGCTAAACTACAAAGTAGTCTGAATCTATATTTAATAAGTAAATAAATAAATGGCAAACTTAAGCAGACCAGCCCCCACAAGCAGCACCTGTTCACAAGTATGACGCGTGTGGCAGCCATCGCCCTCCTCGCCATATTGGAGGGAAGTGAGCGACCCGTCACACGACGCCGCCGCAAGCAGAGACCTTAAAGTGAGCATGACTTACTTAAGTCTGCCTTAGAAATAAAAAATTACTAAAGGGAAAATACTAAACACACAATTTGTTATCACTGTGACTATTTACAACATTAGATTAAATATAATTTATATGGAATAGAATATAACAATTAGACAGACATAATATATCGATGAATTTATATCAAAACAAATAAACGAAGAACTTTGAATTGAATTAATTACAATAAGTAATTATCTGTAACCTAAAAAAAAAACATAACTTAACTGTGTGTTCGGGATGAAACTGTATTTCTTTTGGAAAACAAATAAGTCTATGCCAAACGTATTGGTATAAAGTTTACATTGATATTCATATTATGGGATAAGTCCCATAGGGAGCGGGAGGTTTGAAACGAATGCGGGCCATAGACGTTTAATTAATTTGATCAAATAGGCTGGCTCAATCGTGGTTCAAACAGTTCTATCAAGTGGAGGACACTTAGTGGACACTTAGTGGTATTAGTAGTTTAACGATCATTATATTCCCCGGCAGGTCTCCGTATCGCGCCACCAGAAGCACCAGTTACAGGTTACATGTTCGGCAAGGGTATATACTTTGCGGACATGGTGTCGAAATCGGCTAACTACTGTTACACTAGCACCACTGACCCTATCGGTGTTCTGATGCTCTGCGAGGTCGCTCTAGGGACCATGTAAGTTTTATGTTTTAATTGATATAGGTATATTTCATTATTTTACGACCACGAAATACTGCACCCCATAAACAGAGATTTCTGGGTCTGAAAATGTTTTATCAACAAATTGAGGTAACCTCTCCTACGGAATCTGACAATCTCCTTTGACAAATAACTATACCGTGCCATGTATAACGCATGGGTGCATTTCACCCTGTAACCACTATTAGTTACTCTATTACTGATGGTGATAAACAGAGATGGATATACTTTAGTCAGTCATTAATATCTAATAAATGTCTCTGAGTACGTTAAGCATATAATAATTGTGACGTATATTATAAAACAATACAGGCAGGAGTGCTACGCGGCGCGGAACGTGAAGCTGTCCCCGCACGAGCACTCGGCGTGGGGCGTGGGCCGCACGCAGCCGGACCCCGCGCTGAGCCGCACCCTCGACGACGTGCTAGTGCCGCTCGGCACGCCACTCACATCGCCCACTGACACGTCTCTGCTATACAATGAGTATCCTTTACAATGAATATTATCTTGCAGATAATGGAGTTGATTGCGTTAGGTCGATAGTTCGACGGTCTACACGGCTAGCCTTTTTGGTTATGTTGGACTTTTGCACGATTCTAGGACTTGGGTACAATGCCTGTTTTCAGAGACTGAATAGGCGCGTGAGAATGGGAGACAACTCAGGGGCACAAGTTTTTAATACTACCGCCCGGAATCTTGCGGGACCACTGGCCTTACTCACGTCTAGTCCACGCAGCGCTTTGAGTACCTACCTCTCATATATTATTCAAACTCAAACTAAGGAAGTTATCACTGTAGCGACATCTATCAGCCATCTATTAGTAACACTGAGAAAGTTCACACACAGAAAGATAGATGGCGTGGCGCCACAACATCCTGCATCGCGCTTAAGAAGTTTTCTCGGAAATCTGCATAATACAACTGTCTGACATGTACAGTTGGACCGTGGTCCCTGCGGTACGATGCCCCAGCCTGGCGGAAGATCTTCCGTTTTAAATGGAGGTGTCATCCACTTATATTTCCATAACTTTAATATCTGAAATACCCGTTCGTTAATCTGGGATCATATCCGGCCAGGGTTGGATTTCGTAGTATAATTATACTATTTGTACCCAATGATATTATAATAAAAAGAGGTAGATATCGCATTAACGCACGAAAATTGTTTCAGACAAATTCAGACAATTGTCGTAATTTTGCTTAGCGGCTACATATAGCTATCTCTTTCTGTACCATACGTTCCGAATTATCTATCGCATTCACCTAATTCAACAATAACTGAACGCCGCTTAGTATGAGGGTAGCATATCTCTAGTATAATATCATTGATTTGTACCATAATTTTGTGATGTGTAGTATGTAGTATCGTAATGCCATTATACTACGCGAAAATACCATAATTTTACCTTTAGGTCGATTGCTACTGTTACTGGTAGAAATAAATTAAAAAATATTACTTTAATTACGAAATAAAGCTGTAATCGTTGTTGTAGTTGTAATAAATCGCTCTAATGACTCCTGATACTTTCATGCGATGCTGTGAAAGAAAGTAAATGTACCTAATGTGTATTGAATTTATTCCATCTGACGACATGCTATTTATTTATTTATTTATTATGGGACAAAAAACAGCTACAATATAAATATAGCAAAGAGATTGTACATAGAAAAATAACAATATTGCAGCCCACTACATCATCCGCAGAAAGCTTTAAAAATATAAGATTCTAATGTGCCACTAGAGGCTATAAAATAAGTATTTAAAAATAGTATTGCATAAACAATAATGAAAAATAACAAATAATCACATTAGCATTCTCTGAACTAAATTGAAATTGAATTAGATTAACGTACCAACAAAAAAAAATATATAAGCTATGTCGTGTCAATGCCAAAGACGTAGTTCCGATTGACGAATTGGCTGAAATAAACATCTACTTGCCGAAATTTGGTTGATTTGTACAATAACAATAAAACCAAAATTTCCTTCCAAATGTATTTTTATTTAAATTCATAACAAACTGGACGAAAAACGCGAAACGTAGTATAATTTTCGACAAGTAGTATAATTTTATTTTCCATAGACAATAATTTTTTGGGGTCTGAATCCAACCCTGTATCCGGCTCGAAAGGATAAAACTCTTATTATAAGCACAGGACATGCATTTTGTGTGCATGGACATGTCTGTATGTCCTGAGTTTAGATGTAATTATGTATATTAAGTTAATAACTGTAAATACATACTTAATATTATTAAGTAAATAAGAGTAAATATGATTAAGTAAATACATACTTAATATTATTAAGTATGTATTTACAAACAAAAAGTAATAAATGTATTATATCAGTTATCTGGTTTCCATAGTACAAGCTCTGCTTAGTTAGGGATCAGATGACCGTGTGTGAGGAATGTCCCAGGATATTTATTTATTAACCGACTTCAAAATAAGGAGGAGGTTCTCAATTCGAATGTATTTTTTTTTGTTTTTTTTTTATGTTTGTTACCTCATAACTCCGTCATTTATTAACCGATTTGGAAAATTATTTTTTTTATTTGCAAGGGTACACTTCCCGTTTGGTCCCATTGTCATCAGATCAGGATTTGAATACTTCTTAGTGTACTTTGAAGTCGGTTTAAGTTTTTTGTAAAACAGTCCAATTATTTACTTTAGTTTCCGTCCGCTTGTGTCGCAGAGATCTTTCTTGAAAACTAGGTAGAAATAGCAAAATAAATAATAAATAATGTGTGAGCCCGTCTCGATCTAGACCGCTTTTTATTAATACCTACTTTATACAACTTTAAAAATTAATTTTCTTAGCACCATTTCAGATTCATTGTATACGATGTCGCCCAAGTCAATGTGAAGTACTTGCTGCAAGTTAAGTTTATATACGATTACTAGAATGACTATTTATCAAGTTGTATCGTGAAATGTATGTTTATTTGGCATGTGATGTGGCAACCCAGACAACCTAAGCAGATTATAGAATTTAGTTTGTTTAATTATTTTAAAGACATTATTTTGTTTGTTTGTTATTTCGAGTAGTATTGTTAAATCGTATCATATGTTTATGATAATGTTAAAATTATTTTATTTCACAATGCAGTAAATTTGTCAGTATTGTTTTAGTAATTATTGCATTGAAATTTTTGACGTAGCTATGGTGAGTAGAAAAATTATTATAATTATTCACACTACCTATATTTTGAATATATGCAATACTACGTGGGTAAGTATTTTTATAAAAAAAAAACTATATTACAAATATTGGAACTAAAAGTAATTTTTCGCGTCATTTTGTTGTTGATTTATTTTTGGTTTCTGGGAGACAATGGAATACTGAGAGAGAAAGCTAAAGATTGGTAACTATAAGTTTTTGATTATTTTGAATTACCTATTAATCACATAATTTTAATATTGAATCTTAAAGTTACGTATTTATACTTAAATGAATGGCTGTATCAATTTGGTATATTAAATACGACATCTTATGGTTTTATTGTGTTTGTTTTCAATTATTATAATACAAATTAATGCACCTGCATGATTGCTGTCTTTAGGAATATATCGGCTAGGAGGTAAATTATTGTAACTTTATTGCAAGCAGTTACTATTTGAAATCGCTAAGAGAATTTTTTGTAAGTGAAACAAGAGCACTGTTTACGTTAGCTCAAACAGTTGATTACGTAGGTATGTCCAGTACCAAAACCCATAGTTATATCAGACAACTAGGTTGATGTTCGATAAATCATCAAACATGTAAACAAAGTATACAAAGGTAATCATAATTATTATTCTACAGTCTACACAATCGTTCATATAAAAATCTAACCGGTTTAATAATGGTATAATTCGAAGAATAATTCGTTCCCTTTTATTTTAATTAGGTATTCATATTACAAATTAACCTTTACAAGGTATAGTTAGAAACACGATTACTTATATTGTATATGATTTGAATACGTTATTATCACTACTATAGGTACCTATATGGGATTATTTAAAGTACTTATCGAAACAATTTGTGTAATAAAAAAAGTTTTTTTTAAACTATCAGGGAAAAGTTAACATTAATAAGCATTTATAAAAGTCTTGTTGGAGTGTATCGGTTCTCTGGTATACTAAAAATATCATAATAATTCGAGGTAATATAATAAATCAATGGCAATTGTAATGGATTTTACCAAGTATTTTACGGATTGGATGACGTATATATTAGCGAAGCCGAAAGTGCGACGTTTTAATTGAAGGTAGGTAATCAAACCCACGACTTCGTTCAGTCGTATCTTCGTAAAACAAACAAGCGAGTCATATAGTTAATTCTGTTTGATATGTCGACCTACCTTTGTCTCAACCATTCGTTGGTAGGTATATTAATAATAATCAAATTGGTAATGCGAGTACCGAGCTCTGTACAAAAAACATGTAGGTACTTTTAATGTGTTGAGGTAGGAACCTATTACCACCACGATAATCGCTGAGATACAGCTGAAGACGTCGTGTATTAATTCCAAAGCAATGTTTACGTATGACATTTGACATCCCCGGGTGGGCTCTCCATTAAATGCTCGGAACTATCTCAAGGCTACACATCGCGGGGCCCTAACGGGTGCGTATGGGTTTTTTTACGTATTAGATTTGACGTCACTTTGGGATTTGTGTTGAAGCGGTTGTTTGTGTTCCGCCGTATGCCGGCCGGCATAGGCGGTATATGATAACAAAGCGTTGAGTTAGGTGGTACACTTTAATTTATCCGTTATATTAGTAATAAATAAATATGAACGAATTACCCTACCAAGCGGAGTACGCAAAATCAGGGAGATCGGCGTGTAAAGATTGCAAAGAGAAGATTGATAATGGGGCCCTGCGTATTGCTGTCATGATCCAGGTATGTTTAATAAATTGTCTTCTTCATTACCTTAAATCAATGGCCATTTCTATTTTTTTTCCTAATAATTTAGATTAAAAATAATATTTTCATGAAGAAATCAGCCCTATTCCGGAATGTGGGATTTTTTAGGAAGGATTCCAAAATTATTTGTATTTGATTGAATTTGCAAATAATTTTTTAAATGTTTTATTTTGTTACCTTTTTTCAGTCCGTAATTTTCGACGGGAAGCAAGCTTTTTGGCACCATACAGATTGTTTCTTTAAGAAGTTCCATCCTGCAAACTTCAATGATATTGCCAATTTCAATCAACTCAAAAATGTCGATCAAAAGATGATCAAATCTAAAATTGGTAAGTCTTTCAAATATTCTTGTTTGTACACTGCGTCTGAATTCTTTAAACCTGCAATTTTATGGTTGCCTATGCGTTATGTTCTAAAATACATAATTTAAGATAACACTTATCAATGAATAAGAGTCAAAATCAAGGTCAATGAATAATTGTAACGGGCTATTATTCATTGCTAGTAGTAGTAGTAAGTGATAAATTCGATCGTGAAGCTACAGACCACACATGTTGACATTTTCGGACAGTCAATATGGAAGACGTGACCATGAACAAATTTATAAATGTGTGGAACACATTGGTGTACAGTTTATAATTGCCTTATTTGATTTATAGTTGAACTAGTCATTCAGGGGAATTATTAGTAAGAGAGTATTTACTCCACAGATATTAAAAAAAGTCGGATATATTCTCGCTAACAAAAAACTGTGTCACTCGAGTCGGCCACCACGCTGTACGTACAAGCCGGCACGCACACATTCACACATTAGTTGAGCGCGAGTAATCGACTCTGTGTAAACGGCGACAGAGTCTAATTTCCCGCGGAATAGTCAACTAAGGTGTGCGTGAGAGGTGGCCGACTCCATAGACACAGTTTTTTGTTAGCGAGAATATGCCCTCCGTAGTCTGTGATTTACTCATATGTTCATTTAGGATTAGGAAGACACTTAAACTTACAAGTGTATTAATTAAATAATTTACGAATCCATATATTAAAGAAAGACCTTGCATGCAGGGGACATTGAAAACATAGTAGGAAACATTCATACGGCCACCTGATGCTAAGCGGTTACCGTAGCGTCTAGCTTGCACAACTCGCGCGTTGCTGACCCTCCAAAAATCTTTGTGCACTTTCGTGAATAGGAGATGAATGGAGTCGCGCTGTGCTGGCGGCGAAATGGACAAAAACTAAGCACAATGTTAGCATAGCCCCTCTTCATGGAGCTCTCGTGATCTTGGGGAGGGATTCAAAACCACATAAATGTTCTTCGATCTTCTGTAAGGTCTCTTAAAAAAATCGGAGGGAACTTTATCAAATATACTTTCCGGGATGAAATATATAATACTCGGGGATAATGTAGCTTCCTATTAGTGAAGAATTTTCGAATCCCACCGGTAGTTCCAGATATTATTAGCCCCTTTAAACAAACAAACAAAAAACTCTTCCGCTTTATTATATTAGTATAGATTTACTTATAATATTTTTTTCTGTTTCAGTAAGCTTTAACAAAGTTGTGATGCCAGATGAGCCAGATGCAGGTGGTAAAGTGGAGGTCAAAGCGGAGAAAAGAGCAGCCGATAGTGGCGGTTCACAGGCGCTTAGTGATTATCAAGTGGATTATGCTAAAAGTACCAGAGTTATTTGCAAACATTGTAATAATAAAATTTTGAAGGTAACAGAAATTATATTTTCCACAATTTATAGTGTGACAATTCTAAGAAATTTTGCCTCTTACGTATGTCAAAGCAAAAAAAAATATGTGCTATCTGTTAAATCTATGGTTATTTATACTCCGTGACTTTTTATTCGTCTTAGAAACGCAGCTCACATAATGTACCCATTGAATAGGTACGCACGGCTACAGATCAGGCTATACATATCCAATGTAAACTGACTTCTCATTGTACGGAAATCCTATGCAATGCGAGATCAGCTTATACTGGAAATGTATAGCTTGATGTGTAGCCGTGTGTGCTAAACATTAAAAAAATATTTTTTATTTGAAAATAATCTAAAAAAATATAATTTAAAAAAAAACAAATATTTATACCTTATGACGCATGACTTAGTTTTAAAAACTCTGTTACGAGCGCAGTCTACATGACTCTCGTGTTGAAGAACGCATGGCTTTTTGTCCAGCAGATGCATAAGAGCCGTCGTCGATGGTAGCTGCTCCGATAGCATGGACATAAATGCCGGCGTCCCGGAAGGTTCTGTGCTGTCCCCAACACTGTTCCTTCTGCATATCAATGATATGCTGTCTATTGACGGCATTCATTGCTATGCGGACGACAGTACAGGGGACGCTCAATACACGGGCCGTGCAAATATCCCTCGTTCCGAGGTGGAAGAAAGCCGCGAACGGCTGGTGTCTGAAATCGAGAGTACACTAACTAGTGTCTCCTGTAGTAGTCGTCAAATAGATACATTCCGGCGGATTTTCATTCAGACGCATTCAATTCGGCTAATCGTTGAACCGCCGCATTTCAAAACGCCAAACGGATTATACGATCCAACTGCGACTTATATAAAAGCCAAATATTAAATAAGCCATGGTATGATTTCTTTGAGTAATTTAGTTTGAGCTGAAACTTTTTTTACAGTGTCTATACTTGATGTGATCTTCACCCCGTTCGGGTTGATATACCCTTTCCATTACACGTTTTATATTGTTCAAACATACTACGAAATTTTTCTCACCAACGATAAATTACTGACAAAAACCTTTTGTTTCAGGATGAAGTCCGTATTAAGAAGATTGTGTATGACACAGAAGCTGGTTGCAAGTATGGTGGCCAGCCACTGTGGCATCACGTTAATTGTTTCGCTGAGAAGAGAACTGAACTCATGTTCTTTGCTGGTGGAGAGAGCCTACCTGGATTCGAAGAATTAAAGGAAGATGACCAAAAACTTATTCAAGAGACAATAAAGTTAGTTGGTACTGATATGGTTGGAATTAGAATGGATCGCATACTAGGATTATTGTGCAAATATCTTTTTTAAATAGATAGTAACATCAAAATAAAATTGGAAGAAAAAGAAATGCACTTATGTTAAAAACTTACTATGGTTTGGAAGAGGGCCACTTTCATCTATTCTTTCTCAAACCCCCGAAGTAAGCTATTGAACTGAAGATACAGGTATTCGACTACCATGTGGGGATGCTTTCGTTCTGAGAAGATTTAAACGTACTTGTATCGGTAACTATCAGCGCTAATAAGACCTGTGACAGAAAGACAGACAGACGGCGTAGGCTTAGTAATAGGGTCCTGTTGGGCATCTTTTCGGTACGGGGCTCTAAAAGCAACCTTCGATTACAAATTTTCTCCGATATAACACCAAACTAGATAATATTCCAAAACCCCAAATGAAAACGAGAGTCGTCATATAGAGCAACGATTATAATGTTTAAGGCGGCCCTCTGTGGCTGGCGCAACTTCAACGCGAGCATAGTCTAAAAGCTTGTTGTTTCATCCAACGTAATGTTTGACTGCGAATAAAGAGAGATAGCATCAGAGCCGTCGGTTATCAGTCGGTAAATTCCGCTGATCACTCGCGGCCGCTTCGCTAGGTCGTCATTCATGATTTCGCATTTATAAAACTTGTTCCAGGAGTATACTTCTTGAGAAAAAATCTTACAAGTTTGTGAAAAAAAAGTTAGTTATTTAGAATCTCCAATACATTTGCAAGCCTGGTATCTTAATGTTTTCTTTACTTTTACAATTTATAGGTACATTAGATATGGCCAAAGTTCAGGCAAAAACGCTGTTTTTCGGAGGCTTTGACTGAATTTGTTTCACACTTTTTTTAAATTACGCCAAGTTACAAGGCTAGATATAGTACACAAGATACTAATTTGTTCAAAATATCTAACGAAAAATGTTTAACAACGCCATAATAAGTACAGGGGTTGTGTATGAAAAGTATGACGAATTGAGTCCTCTTAATTGTATTATTTATAATTTTATAGGCCTTTTAAGTTGGACGAGATACCAGTAAAAAAAATTAAAATTGAAACAATTGATTCGGAAGAGATGCAAGATGAGAAGCAAAAAGGAACATTAATTGTGAGGCAGAACATGTCGTTCCAAAGATTCAAGAAAGCACTGAGTGACGTTAATAAGAAAGATATCCAAGAGATACTTGATCTTAATGCACAGAAGTTGACTGCAGGACCTGAGGAAGTAAGTTGACAAAGGAGTTGGAAGATTTTAGTTTGGAGCCTGGCATTCCTGTCATTTCGCCGTTTTAATTTTATTTCAAAATGGCGTCCATAAGACATAACTGAGTGGGTTACCCACATCGATACAAACTTTCATATTTTATTAATTAATTATCTTATCTAAGATCATTCTAAGATGCCATATTTGACAAGAAGATGTCTTTCCTTGTTGCACTGGTTGTCTCTTTTTGGCACATAGTATTTGGACTGTCAATAGTAACTTTTTTCGATGCCCCAAGTCTAGTAATATAAGCTCTAACTAAACGAAGTGATTGTTTTAGCGCCTGAACCATCTAGCTGACTGCATGACTTTTGGAGCTCTCAGCCCCTGTCCGGAGTGTAAACAAGGACAACTTGTATTAGATTCATTTGGATACAAATGCACTGGTAAATATATTTATTCAAAAGTAATTCATTGTTCTAAGTACTCTATAGCCAGGTCGCAGGTGCTCATTGGGGAGGGGGGAAGGCATGGCATCACTGATACCCCGTGTGTTAGCTTCCATTTGGCTACGGTAACCGCTTACTATCAGGCGAGCCTTATGCTTGTTTGCTATTACATTTTTTTTTTGCATTGTTACCCTTTATAGCCTATTCCTGAAAAAAATTATATTGTACCCGACACGTTTGTTTTTTCTGCCTATGAATAATACAGTGCTACGATTTAAATTAATTGCCTCGGTATGCTATATCTGTCACGCTCGCTCTTGCTTGCATCCATATTTTCGTTTCGAAAAACGAAGATAGCTGAGGCGCGTCACTCTTATTGTAGCACAGTACAGATCGGTTAACTAAATCTGGCACATTCAACACATTTACACGTTGCGCTTGTGTAGTGTCTGTAAATAAGCGCGCGGCGTGACGTCGCACTGCATGCGCATCATGTAAAGTCTGCCCGTCTCTCTCGCGCGCGCGGTCATGCTTATGAGTATGAAGGAGACAGTTATTGTTTTGCTTTTGCTACTGCTCATAAATATAGAGTGATATTTTTTTGCATTCGTCTATTATAATTGACTGACTGATTAGAAGCAATAATGTAATAAAACATACTGAATCGGGAAATTTCATACGTGTGAGTATTGTGAAGGTAACCGACCTGTATCTGTGCAAGGGTGTATCATCTTCAAGCCGGAGAAGATATTTTATTTTTGTATTTATTTCAGGTAATCTAAGTGAATGGACAAAATGTTCCTATGTCACTCAGGAACCAAAGAGAGAGTTATTGAAAATCACAAGCGCATTCCAAAAAGACTATGTATCAGCTTTGAAGAATTACAAACCAAAAATAGGTTTACGCTTGTTCTTGTCAGCCCCAACGGCTGTGGTCACTCTTAAAGAGGAACCTTATGCATGGTAAGATCTGAATAAATCTTATTGATATCGTAATAAAACACCAAATCCTTAATTTACATGTTAACGTACCTACGATTGCAGTTCCAATGATTATAAATTTTATTGAAATAACACACACAAAGTACCTACCTACATGGGAAAAAACTGTACAACTTACAACTAAACCCTTCGGGAAAGGGCGTCGGGCCTCGTAACACGGGGTATCCTAGTACGGGGTCCAACGAGGGAATAACTTTTTAAATGTATTGATATTTTAGTTCATTAACTTATTTTATTTTTTAAGACCCATGTATGGACACAAATTGTGTCAATAAATTTATTACCTATTTATTATTATTATTAATTAATAATTATAAATATTATGACTATGAATTTGGCTAGCTACGTTTTCACTAAAATACGGAACGCGTTTTTATGAAAATTGGTAGGGGATAACTCAAACTTAGAGATAGACATACATTGTACTTTACTTTTGTTAACCAGGGAAAGCGCAGGGCACATCACACATATGTGATTATTCAAAACATCATCTTTCTTATTCTAATCTCTATTTATTTTACAAACAACGAGGTAATATTTATTTCAACAGCGTTATATCGGGTCCTCCTTTGAAGAGTTGTGAATTCTTTATTTTTGGAAAATTGAAGAAAAAAGGCGAAACAATGCAAAATATCTCAAAGCTAGGTGGGCTTGTGGTCACAAAATTGAGTGACAAAGTTGTAGCAGTCATCTCTACAAAGCAAGATATTGAGAAAATGCCGCCTAAAATGAAGGAGATTAAGAAACTTGATTTAGTGGTAATGTATTTGTATATACTCATATTTGATTCAACATTAGCCTGTGGACGTCCACTACTGAACATAGGCCTTATTCCCAATAGTCGTCACATCTATCTAGCGGGGCAGAAGGGCAGGGGGCGTTCCGCGCTTCCCTGTGCGTTGTCTCCAGTCAAGAACTCGTTTACCCCATCGGTTATAGATTCTGCGAAATATATGGTCTTCCCATTGCCACTTTAGCTTGCATATTCTCAGAGGTATGTCGGTTAGTTCAGTTCTACGCCGGATCTCATCGTTGCGAACTCTCTCTATTTCGTTGCGAATTCTCTGTCGTTGAGAGAAACCCCGAGCATAGCTCTTTCGATTGCCCGCTAAGCGACTTTAAACTTGTGGTGACTTTTAATTTGATTCATGCTTAGATCAAATACTAAATTGAAACTCAAAGGTGTCTTTACTTGTGTGATGATAAATAGAACATTTTAAAGATTGCTGCACATCAAAAGTATACAGTGAACTTTAGAATGGGTTGCGCTCAGAATATCTACGTTTTGAAGCCCGATGTAAAGGACTTATGTATTGAGTACTGTGGGTTTATTTCGTATCTTACTTGCATTCAGTTTTTATTTGATTACGATTATTATGTCGGCTTTGCGATTAAGTACCTTTTTATGTTGTAAAGAGGTGAAAATGGAACAGTAGCTTGGATAAAAACTATGAATTATTATGTATTTTTAGGTTCTAGAGGAAACATTTCTCGACTCGATAGATCCAAAAGGAACGATCATCAATTCTCTGCAGGTTATCAAAGAAAACAACATCGCTGATTGGGGCGCAGACGTAAGTATACAGCTGGTTTTTAAGACGGATTACTTCTTTTAAAAGCTAGCATTGATCCCAAATTAAAATATGCGTTTGCCCATGGTCATACGTATAAATTGTTCATTTATTAGATAGATGATGGATACTTTATATTCTGGGTTAATTTATAGTTGTTCATTATTCCTACTTTTCATACAGCCAGTGACTCGAATACCGCCAGAGATGTTGAAACCGAAACATGGTAGCAGGTTTGAATCTACTAAATCAGGGCCAGTGAAACTGAAAATTCAAGGTACAGAATATAAACACATCTTTTTTAGCTAATCATATTGCACTATAGCCTTTGCAAGTCTTACTCCCGCCGTTTGTTGAAAACTACATAAGGAAATTGTTGTGAAGCAACCTTAAACTTTAGAGAACCGTGCTTTTATTTAACTTGCAATGTATGTATGTATGTTTGTTCGGGTGGAATTTTGCAAGTCGAATTTCAGCCACTTCCAGTGGTCGGATTGACTTGATATTTGGTATACATTACTATATTGGAAGACAATGCAAATACAGTCAACAAAAAGTACAGTCACCAAAAAAATTATTAATTCTAGTTTCAATAAAAGTACCTTTTTTTACTTCTATAAAATGTAATTTTTGGCATCCATATAATTTGTCCCAAATATTCCATTACATTTATAACGCTTTGACCATGAATTTTTGATTGACGTCATCAATACGTTATTCCCTTTGAGCGGACTGTAGGATGGTTCCTACTAGGTATCTTCCTACCTCTATTTGCCGTCTCAAGAGGAGTATTAGCCGACTTACATTTACATTAATTTACACATGGCAAGTTGGAAACATTCGATTTTGAAGAAGGATAGCTGTGTGCAGGTGGCACAGCGGTAGACCCGGAATCGGGTCACGTGGAGGACGCGCACGTGTACAGGTGTAAGGACGAGGACTACACGATATACACGGCGGTGCTCACGCAGACTGATATCGTTGCCAACAAGAACTCCTACTACAAAATGCAGGTGTTGAAGAGCAATCATGGACAGCCGTAAGTCGTCCATATAACTCGGTGCCGCTTCTTTGTTAAACTTTGTAAAAGTCGAAACGGTAGCAAGGTGCTTTGCTTTATCCTTTCATATTTTCGTGTTGCATTGGATTATAAAAAAGTAATTTAAAAAAAAAAATTATCGACTTCAGAATACACTAAAAAGTATGATTTATAAAAAGTATGATATATTTTAGTGTATTCTGAAGTCGTTTTTTTTTTTAAATTACTTTTTTATTTCGTCATTTTTAGTTTTTCTTAAATGCACTAGAATTTGACCAAAATTTTGAGATGTTTTTCCTTTGAAACCACACCCGTAGCTCGTATCAATAAGCCAGGCCGTCACACATATTTGTCCATATCCTGAAACTACTTAACCGATTTCGATGAAACTTGCACTATGCTCTAAGTTGAAGTAAATGTAAACCAATAAAAAATAATGGTAACAATCCGATTAATATCTTCGGAGATATGCGTGGACAAACATACATACATACACCTATGACATTTTGTATATTTGTTTGGAAGCTCTAATAGATCATCATATGTGAATATATTGTAGTTCCAATAATATTACATACGTACGTGTCGAATTGATAATCTCCTTTTTTTTGAAGTCGATTAATAAAATCATGATTATCTCCTAGCGCTAAGGTCTATTTTAAAATGTTGATTAAATTGTCTATTTTCTTGATCGGTTCTTAATATATTCTTATATTATAAAATACAATATATTTTAGCTACTGGTTCTTCCGATCTTGGGGTCGAATCGGTACATCTATTGGTCACCACAAAATAGAGGAAATGAGTAGCGCAGAGGAAGCCGTCAAAAAGTTTGAAGCTTTATATGAGGAGAAAACTGGAAACCTTTGGCAAAAGCGAAATAATTTTGTAAAGGTAAGGCTACGTTGTCATACCTATTCACGGAGCACGCGAACAATTCGTCAACACAATACCAACACATTTACCCCCCTTATTACGTGAGATTGTTTAAATCAAGTCTAGCAAACCCAGGGTAAAAACCTGGGGTTTACTAGACGTTGCTTAAACCATCTCATTTAATAAGACAGATGTTTATACTCAATTATTACAAATGCTAGGTACGTAATTTTATGAAATTATCATTTATTCGGTCATATATTCAATTCGCTCTCTTCTAAGTTTGATTATTGCCTACAATTTTTTTCAATAAAATAGTGTAATCAATAAAATATTTTTAATTAAATAAGTTACTGCAGTAAACAAAATTCTATTCAAATGTACAGTCGAAGTCATAAATATGTATACACTAACTGAAATTTAACAACGATTTTCTCTTCAATTAGGTATTTATTGAAATAATTAGATACTACAGTATTACCCAACTTATATGGCGCGTCGTGAATCTTCGTTCGCACAGAAAAGAAAGTATGGCCCCGAAGATTAACGAAAGAATGCTTAAATCTTAAAATTAACCTTAAATCACTTCTATAAGGTTCATAATACACTGCAGCTATTAGTTCCGTCTCACTCGCAAGTCACGCCCCTCCGCACGGCGCGCGCTAATATGGCGGCAGCTGCCGACCAATAGCGTTTCACGCGCTTTGAAAATGTATCTTCTGCGCAGGTACATCGGTAAGCCATATCAGTTGGGTACTACTGTACCTATGTAGGCAACATCTTTTGACATTAACTATTATATTTTGTGTTAAATTTTAACAAATGAATGTTATAGTGTGAAAGTATTGCTTTCGAATTTAACAAAGACTGTACGCCGAGTGTAAAGAATTGACGTTCTTCTTCTCATGCGTGTCACTCTTGACAGAGTGGTCGTGGTCGTCACGACGTGTGATTTGTGGCGCGCTTCACAATACGCCGCCATTCGTCCCTAACCGCTGCCCTTCTGGTGCAGTCGTTGATGGGACCGCCTATTGCTGCCTTAATTTGGTCGGTCCATCGCATGGGTGATCTTCCGCGTGCTCTGGTGCCTTCTACTTTACCCTGCACCACCAATCGCTCTATGGAAACATCTCCGCGCCGCGACACGTGACCAATGAAAGTAAGGATGCGAGACTGCACTACGGAGGATAGACGCTGTTTAATACCGAGCTCCTGGAGTATGGACTTATTTGTAGCGGAGCATCTTAATTCTATCCAAGATATACCCAGCATTCTTCTCCAGCACCACATTTCGAGAGCGTCTATTTTCTTCTTCTCACTTTCCCTTAGAGTCCACGTCTCCGCGGCGTACAGGAATATGGGGAACACAAGTGCTCTGACGAGCCTGGTCTTAGTGGCTTTGGTTATGTTTCGGTTCCTCCATATCCTCCTAAGCTTATCCATAGATAAGCTTAGGAGAATAGATACTGTACAACTGTCAACGACTGTACAATCTGAGATGTAAATTGTAAAGAATTGACGTTAGTGAACGTTTAGTAACGCGTTTGCGTTTACGACATTTCTCTATAGGAATTGGCATAGTGCCTCTAGCGGCGGAATACTCATGGTACCTACTAATTTCTCCCATACTAATTTATAGTTAACTCAAAAACGATAGTATGCGTTTATTCTTTACACTCGGGGTACTGACTAATATTATAAAGGGCTTTATGGGTAGTTTGTAACACAGCATATTTTTCTAGGTGGCCGGCCGCTACTTTCCTCTTGACGTTGACTACACCAAAACGAGAGACGCCGCCGAAATGGATCTCGAAGTGGACGCGAACTCTAAACTCCCTATATCGGTGCAGAAGGTGGTTATAAAAATTTTCGATGCCAAACTAATGAAGAAAACTATGCTGGAGTTCGAGGTAAATATTTATTTATTAAACTAAAGCTGACAAATAAAATTATGGGACTTGAAATGAGGATGCCACTTGCAACTTTTTCAACTTGGAATCGGTATTCAGATACCATGCTGTATTAGCATGGTGGTTTGGAGAGACCTGATAAAAGCAAGATTTCATAGGAATTTGTTGTTTAGGAATTCCCCCTACCTCGTAAAAAATCTGAGCCCGTATATTACAAAAATACAAACTTTTCCTTATTGCAGTTGGACTCTGAGAAGATGCCTTTGGGAAAAATATCTAAGAATCAAATTAATTCGGGCTACAAAGTGTTGTCAGAATTACTCAATTTAATTGAAACCGGGAACTCAAATCAAAGTGAAATTGTTGATGCTACTAACAGGTACGTTACAAAAGCACTTACTCTTTTTGTTTTTTGTATGTTGGTTGAGTAAAAAAAAATACTGAATATACAACCTACTAACTACTACCACAGACTACAGAGTTAATTATATACTACGTACAACTACTACTGCTAGGTATTCTTTTAAATTTTGTTTGACCCGGGAATTGAATTAGCACAAACAGCAGTGGATCCAGGTGGTGGAGGCTATGGGGTTCTGGAACTTTCCGTCAGATTCGGAAAATTCTTTCACAGATAGGAAGCGGAAGCTTAATTATCCCCGAGTATTATAGACTAGGTACTTTTTATCCGGGAACGCGGGTGAAACAGCGGGGGACAGCTAGGAATTCATATAATTCTATTCCCTTTTTAAATATCTCAATGATAATTTGCAGGTTTTTCACATTAATACCCCACGATTTTGGTATTCAGAACGCTCCGTTGCTAAACAATGTAGAAATGATCAAAACCAAAACAGAAATGCTGGACAATCTGATGGAAATAGAGATTGCTTATAGTATGCTGAAATTAGGTACGTACACGTTATGATAATAATAATAATAATTTAAAAAAATAATAATAATAATAATTTAAAAAAAATCATAATAATAATTTAAAAAAAAACGCAAATATTATTGTCCGCTATTTTTGTACGGCGTGGATACCATAATAAGACAATAAATGAAACCACGTAAAGTACTCATAAACACGAACAACTTTTACTATGGGAACAACTTCGCAAACGCAAAAAAAAAATCTGCTTTTCGTTTTTTTTAGCCGAAGAAACATTGACCTTTTGTATAAAAATACTATCTACTACCATACTACGTATTTTTTGCTTTTCAAATCGATAAAAATTTAAGAAAATAAAGCCCGTCAAAATTTGGGATTGACGTCACTTCGTAACCGAGAGCCCAGCATCAGCATATACAGATTTTTGAAAAAAGGTATAGTCAGCGAGAAAATGGCGATTTTTGAAAAATATTTTTATTAGCTTAATTGATCCAGTTTCTGACAAGGATTTGTATTTTTTTTTATAAAGAATTAGCTCTTAGCATTCTGAAAAACAATTAGAGGTCAATTTTGATAACTTCTAGCAACTTGTGACCGAGATTGTCATACATAATTTTGTTCGTATTGTGATGTAAAAAAAATAACATATTTTTTTTTAAAATTCAGCTCGGAGTTCATTTCAGCGTTTTCCTCTAAGACCCATAAGATCAGGGGCCCAATTCTCACTTCCCTCGAACTAGCCTTCGAATCGAACTTACGATTCGAGTCCTATTCGACTGTAAAATTTCGAGGGGCGGAGTCAATTCGAACGGTCCCGACCAATCAACGCCCTAGCTGACTGGTTTCCCTTCTAAATATGCCGGCCTTGAAATTGCCAGAATAACGTAACGTTCGTAAAAGTTAGAATTCGTGCTTTTTTCGATCGAGCGATCAGTTTCGATTGGGTGAGAATTGGGCCCCTGAAGTTGCCCTCACTGTCTGAAAAAAAAAAACACTGTAGGTATATGTTTTGTGTTTTCGAGTGCAGAAGGTGACGAGTCTGGCGGTGTAATCGATGCTCATTTCCTGAAGCTGAAGTGCGACATCGCGCCCATCCTGAAGGAGTCGCCCGAATACCAACTCATCTCGGAATATTTACGCAACACGCACGCTACCACACATGAGTACAGAGTTGAAATTGAAGAGGTTAGTTAATAAGATTAGTTTGAAATTGCAGTTTGTATTCTGAAATCCAATTAAGTATGCAGTTTTAGTTTCTATCAAAATCAGGCCAGAGACGCAGTTGAGCATTTTTCGCCATCCACGCCCAGTTGAAAAATTCGCCAAGACAATATAAAATAACACTTGACCAATATTGTTAAAAAAATTGAATGCTTGTCTGTTCTTAATGCAGGTATTCAAAGTGGTCCGCGAGGGTGAGGACAAGAGATACCAGCCCTTCAAGAAGCTACACAACAGACGACTGCTGTGGCACGGTTCACGTACCACCAACTTTGCTGGCATACTTTCACAAGGTACGCCATTCAACCCAAAAAGAATAATAAAAAAACTGGCCAACTGCGAGTCGGACTCGCACACGGAGGATACAATAATAATAATATTAACTAACTCAACTTTGCTATAAAATGAATAGTAGGCGCCACAGAGAAAAGAAATATAAATAGAGGCGCTATGCTAGCGGAGCCCGCGCGGCACATATGAGATCAGTCGATCATATATCAACCAAAACACGCGTCAACGCTGCGTAGTACTTAGCAGAGGTGCGTAGCTCCGCGAAAAATATTAATTATACCATGATGCGCTATTATTTCCTGTAGGAAACGAAGTGAGGAAGTCGAACGTAACTCAAGGACGGATTTCCTTTCATCGATGAGTCTACAAACCTTTATTTAAATGTAATATTTATAAAAATGTATTCAAGATTATGATAATTTTAGATGGTAACGATAAACTCTGATACTACTGCAAAATTATACATTGCAGGCTATGTACTGACTTTATTTGTACGCAAGGTAGCGAGCGCATCTCCACACGTAATGTATTGCGTTTCTTTCACATTCGTCGTGACCCCAAAACACGTGCATCGATAGTGTTGTTCGATTAATATCGATAAATCTGCATCTATTTATCACTGATTTGATTAAGGCAATAGTTGAAAGTTATATCAAAGTCCGCATACATCTGTTAAAATTAAAAATAAAGCTTTTAAAACGGCAGTTTCGAAACAAATTCATTTTATTTCATGGGCAATAAACCGTGTAACAATAACTTTAATTTAATTTACTTCATCGTATTAAACGTTTTTTTACAATTCAGTATTCTTAGCAGTTTTATTCTTATCGAACGTGAATTTTCTCACAGAATTTCTAAAATTTAATATCGATGAAATTAAAATACCGATAATTTTATTGATATTTTATCGACTATTTTCGCTGCGCTAAGCGAATAGCGCTACTCGACCAGCTATTACGCGGTTATCAACATTATGTTTAATGCGTTTAAGTTCACAATTGCGTTCCATCTAGTATTTATATACTCTGAGGTTCCATAAAAATAACGCCATCTATGGCCGAGTAGCGGCACTTTTTCGTCGATTGAATCTAGCTAGTTTGTAGATTACAAAACGACGTAAATACTCTGTACACTTTTGAATAATAAATATTATCATAACGTAAAAAGGTATATTTTCATATGTATGACCTGTGTGATTAAAGCTAATTTTGAGTAAAATAAAAACGATCAATGAAAAAAATTGTTTATTTGTAGTGCAATATATGATTCAACCATTGAAAGCGTAATAATTCAATGGATTCAACATTTATTTGTGTGAGTTTGGTTCAGTTTGGCGACAGCGGTTCCGATACAAATTCTAACACATCGCCCTTCCAGTGTATTCTCTTTTCCGTGGTAGGCGCAACAAAAAAAAACACATTTACTTGTAAATGAAAGGGACTCCCCTTTCATTTTATTTAATTTTTATTATTTGTTGTAATAGCGGCAATAGAAATACACATTCTGTGAAAATCTCAACTGTCTACCTATTACGGTTCATAAAATACAATTTGCTGACAGACGGAAGGACAGCGGAGGTTTAGTAATAGGGTCTTGTTTGGCAACCCTAAAATATGAATTAGGAGCAAATTAATTTGGTCTTATAGCATCAAGGTTTTATACTTACTCTTTATATTCCCCCGCAGGTCTCCGCATAGCGCCGCCAGAAGCACCAGTTACAGGTTACATGTTCGGCAAGGGCATATACTTTGCGGACATGGTGACCAAATCGGCTAACTACTGTCACCCCCCACCACACATCGAACCAGTACCGCTTGAACCCCGTCCCGGTATTATTATGCTCTGCGAGGTCGCTCTAGGAACCATGTAAGTTTATATTTATCATAACACTTGCTTAAAAAGTGTACCTAGGTACCTAGGTACTCTTTGTGGCAGCTACTGCTGCAATGATTTAATTTAATTATCCGGGTAGAGCCCGGCAATGGGATGATTCCTGGGTAAAAAAAATATTATTCTAATTAGTCCGTCGGTAATTTTTTTGCTTCACCAAATAATTAAAAATTGACAAAGTTAAAGCGCGTCAAAGTTCGGGAGCTCGTGAAGTCACTTTTGAGTAAAAAGTGTACCATAATATGTCGTCACGCGGAACTTCAACACACCATAATGTTCGTATTTTTTTGTTTAATTGACTCTTGATTAAAAGATGAAATACGATTCAAATATCGGACTAAATAGTTTTTGATTTTTTCCAAATCCAACAAATCAAAGATCATGTAAACCAGTCTAGCTGTTCTTGAGTTATAAATGGTATAACGTTGTATTCCCAACGGCCCCATTGCCGACGTCCCTATTAATGGGGCCGTTGGGAATTAAATAAATTTATTTAAAATTGTTCCCAAACGCCCCATTGCTCTATCCCCATTAATGGGGCCGTTGGGAATTTAATAAATTATTTAAAATTGTTCCCAACCGCCCCATTGCGCTATCCTCATTGATGGGGCCGTTAGGAAATTAATAAAATAATGAAAAATTTATCCCAACCGCCCCACTGCTTGAACATAATTATTAGTTTTCGTGAGTTTAACACGTTTATAATATTAAAATTGTCTCTACAAATGAAGAAATAACGATGTTGTCAACGCTACAACGTGAGGCTAAGCAGTTTGTATGTAAACGAACCAATCTTTCAAAAATAATAATACAAAAACAAAGTTAATTTTGTGATTTTAAACTGTAAATTAAAACTCGCTTATATTTGAAATATTAATATTTATGTAAAATATATTGTAGTGACATCTATCAGCCATCTATCAGTAGCACTGAGATAGTTCACATACTGAAAGATAGATGGCGTGGCGCCACTTATCCTACATACTGCATCGCGCTTAAGAAGTTTTCTCGTGTATCTGCATATACAGGTCGTTGTTTTGGTCAGCGACGAGCGACGCAGTGTCGATAATACAAATGATACTGGTGCTAAAAAAATATTTTTTTTAATAATAAAAATTTTAAAAAAATATTTTTTTTTAATAATAAAAATTTAAAAAAAAATGGAAAATCATGTAATAAGCTTAAGTGTAGACGTAATACTCAACGGGAGTAAAGGGTGGGGCGATGGCGGCTTGCGCCTAGCTCTAGTCTGTGCACGTGCCTATTGACCATATTTTGTGGTAATTTTATTTCAAATTGAATAAGGTATTTCTCAACGCATTTACAGTAATTGATGATTGAAGTCCATTTTTGGGAAATGTATTTGTTGTACTACCGCTCCTGGGTCGCTTGTCGCCGACCAAAAAAACACCCTGTATACAACTGTCCGACATGTACAGTTGGACCGCGGTCCCCAGGCACGATGACCCAGCCTGGATCTTCCCTTTTCAATGGAGGTGTCATTCACCTTGCACCTCCATATTATGATTATACACTCAAACTGTAAAAAAAATTGTACCACACTAGTTACCATAGGTGTAATAACGTTGAGGAGACGAGATCCGATTTCCACTGCATCAATGGGGCGGTTGGGAAAAATTTTTCATTATTTTATTCATTTCCCAACGACCCCAGCAATGGGGATAGAGCAATGGGGCGGCTGGGAACAATTTTTCATCATTTTAGTCATTTCCCAACGGCCCCATTAATTGGGAGAGAGTAATGGGGAGGTTGGGAACAATTTTTCATTATTTTATTCAATTCCCAACGGCCCCATTAATGGGGATAGAGCAATGGGGCGGTTGGTAATGATTTTAAATAAATTTATTAAATTCCCAACGGCCCCATTAATGGGGACGTCGGGAATGGGGCCGTTGGGAATACACCGGTATAACTAACCCGACTTTGTTTTATACAGAGTCAGGCCTGTCTCACTCCCATGTTTAGGTACGATTTCGCGCCAACAGTCTACCGGAATAACGCTAGTCGGTTGCAACGCGCCCGCACCGAAAGACGCGTTTGGGTATAAATACCTACGTACTTATATAAAGTGTTTATTGTTCTTATTTTAACACTATTTTGTGTTGGTTTTCATAGTACTAGATTTTTTGTTGTTGTTTCAATGTATTTTCCTAATGTCCTTTCTGACTTTATTAAGGTCGGCAAGATCTAATAGGCTTGTTTTGATAGCATACCAGTGTATCAAAAACGGACAAAGATAGTGCGACCTGAAGACACACCCTAAACTTGTCTAAACGGGAGACCTCAATAACTCATGTGAATGATTTTTAACCGACTTCAAAAAAAGGAGGAGGTCAATTCGACCGTAATTTTTTTTTTATGTGTGCTCGCGGATAACTTCGTCGTTTATGAACCGATTTTGATGTTTTTTTTTAGAAACTGTTAGTAGTTCCAGAATCGAGAGTGTTCCCTCTTCAAATATACAAACAAACCAAAGTTACGTCTTTATAATACTAGTATTATTATACACTAATGAATATACATTAGTGTAGATTTTACTTCTACCTTTTTAGAATAACTAAGATTTAACAAACCAATATTTCAAAAATCAGTAGAATAATATTCAGAAAATTTTTACAATTCTTATTGTACTTACTTGGTATATCCTTTTTTAAATAATTCTTTAACTTTATTATTTTTTATATAACAAACTTGAAGATTATTAATAACAAACGTTGTGAATTTCGGCTGACGGCCCTGGACTAGGTAGTCGTGCCGTTTCTTGTCCCGTCGTCAGTCATTCCAGATTTTATATACATGTATGTAACTAAAACCCTTCCCCAAAATAGTTGTATTCAGTTTCGTAGACAGAATATACATTCAGTATACAAAGTATCAGTATAGGCCTAACAACTTAGATTAAAATATGCAGACATTTAAAAATAACTTTCTGCTCTAATACTAGTTAGCTAGGATATTTTAAATGTCATTATTCACGAAAGGAGAATAGTAATAGGTACATACATAACCGATAAAGAAATATTGAAGATTCATAATACGTCATTAGACAACCCTATCGTAACACGTGCCGCGTCATACAGGATAGAGATATATGATAGAAAGAGAGGGAAGTTGTAGGTGAATATAATTTTAGCCGCGCAGCGCTGCGCGAGCTGGATTGCGCCTTATTACGTCGTTCCAAGAGTCGCTTTTTATTTAAATGTCGTTTTCGAAGTGGGTTTTCTGTACGTAGTACTATTGAATATTCTGTGACAGAGTGTTTGATCTCGGACTAGCGATATTTTATGGCGTATCGACAATCTTTTAATAAAAATGTTTTATCACACGCCATTAAAATATCGCTAGTCCAGGTCAAATCACACTGATATATATAGATTCTGAACCAAGTGAATAAGTGTTATAATAATAATACAGGCAGGAATGCTATGCGGCGAGGAACGTGAAGTTGTCTCCGCACGAGCACTCGGCGTGGGGCGTGGGCCGCACGCAGCCGGACCCCACGCTTAGCCGCACCATCGACGACGTGCTAGTGCCGCTCGGCACGCCCCTCACCTCGCCGATTTCCTCACGTTTGCTTTACAACGAGTATCCTTTACTAATTTATGGAGGCATAGCGCCAACATACAAACATAACACTATACCTAATAATAAGTGGAGGCAAACTTAATGGTAACAAAATACATTCATCCATCATACGGGACGGGCCAGCCTGGCGCGGTTGGTTAAGATTCCACCTATCTCGTCGCAGGTCATGGGTTCGATTCCCACACAGGACATGCATTTGTATACATGAACATGTTTGTATGTCCTGAGTTTCGGTGTAATTATGTATATTAAGTATGTATTTACAAAAAAAAAAAACAAAAAAGTAGTATATGTATTATATAAGTTATCTGGTTTCCATAGTACAAGCTCTACTTAGTTTGGGATCAGATGACCGTGTGTGACGAATGTCCCAGGATATATATTTATTTTATACATCCAATGTACTAATTAAGGGGCAACTATGTAAAATCGGAATGTGTGTAAATCCAGGGCTACTAATATTATGGCAAAAAATTACATGGGTATAACAATATGTTCAGAGTTACAACACAATTTTTTCTGTAAATATTTATTCATACAAATATTTTCTTCTTATAGGTAAGTACAATTTATTCTTATAACAAATTATATTACATTTCCTTAGCACTATTTCAGATTCATTGTATACAACGTCGCACAAGTCAATGTGAAGTATTTGCTTCAGATCACCAAGATCCCAAAAATACCTGTGAAAAAATAATGGCAAGATTCGCAACACTTCCTCTGTAATAAGTTTTAAGATCCCGCAAATGAGTCAGTCTGCCATTATATGAATGTTCAGAAATGTTTTATATACATATATGATAAGAACAGTGGGGCGATTACGTATCTAAATTTCAATCATTTTCGAATTGAAATCGTTTCAATATAGTGGTTTTCTGATAACTTTTTTACGTTCTGATAACTGCAAATACAAACAGTGGTTCATTAGAAATGGAACCATTCCCGATTTTGTAATATTTCTACCGAGTCAGAGGTTATTTCAATCTGAATTTCATTGAAATAAAGTTACGTAATCCACGTACAGTTCTTTAGAGCAAGAGGACTAGTAAAATAAATAAATTTTATCCAAAATTGGTAGTTAGAGTTATAATTATTTTTTTCAGAGTGAAAAGCTGTTCATGTGAGTTTTTCTCGGGATGCTTGCAGCCAATGTTTTGAGAACTTGTCCTGTGCTTAGTGAAGTACCTATGCTTATTTACTGATATTTTCATAAGACAGCTGTATATGTTATGTTGTTCCTGTAGTAGAATGTTATAAACTATTTGTCAAACAATGTTTTGTTTACTTTAATGCAGTGTTTTTCAATCTTATTGATTTCGCGACCCCCTTACAGGTTGAAAAATTCCGGCGACCCCCTTGTCAGACAGACAAAGAATTTATAAATTAAAAGACTATGATAATGATTTTCTTTATTTTGATACCTTTACTTATTAGTCTGCAAGAAGCTGCGAGAGGTATGCAACTATGTAAGAGGTAAGTTGGCCGCCCGCTTGCGCGAAGTCTACCTTGCCTTTTTCCTTCTGCCGGCGACCCCCTGACTAAGGTTTCGTGACACCCCTAGGGGTCGCGACCCACAGATGAAAATCACTGCCTTAATGGATTGAATTTTAAAGTTTGCCATTTCCATCCATATTCTGTCTCTATTTTGTCGCCAAATATCACTTTTGGTTGTTACTGGCTCTTAAATTACAAAGGCCCTGCTGGAAGGGGCTTTGATAATGGAAAAATTTATCCTTGGTTTAGAAGATACAATACATATTTTGTAGTACTGTAGTTGCTTATTCTGCACAGAAGTCGGACAAATGAAAGCCCTTAACTTTTGACCAGTGACTGATAAAATCTGATATTTGACAGACTAAGAATTAGAATCCATAATAGGGAATGCCAGGAAATGCCACACTGGTTAGTTTGATATCAAATTAAATTAAAATTTCAAAATGATACTATATTTTGTTGACAAATGTTATTTTCAATTTTCAACCATAAATTAAATTTTTCCATGAATTGTTTTGATCCACATAAAAGAAATTGATCTTTTCCTAAAAATGGTTTAAATTTTTCAAGATCTCTGAAATTTAGTTTATGATGAGCAACAGGTTCTTGGTACTTCATACTTTCAGTTGGTGAATCTTTAGACAGAAATATTTCATATGTGAAATTCCAAAGAGACTGAAATGAATACAACTTGTCCCTTAGGAGTACCATGTTGATACTCGGGCAACAATAAATTAAAATAATTTTTGTAAAATCATTGTCATTATTTAAAATGCTTTCTATGATTGAAATAAATGGTGCTATTCCTGTTCCTTGTGCTATCATAATTATTCTATCATATGTATTGGGAACTAGTTCATATGAGCCATAAGGACCTCGCCACATTGTCTGGTCTCCTACATTCAGATTGCACAAGTAATTTGAAACCAGACCATTTTCATATCTCTTAACAATTATTGAGAAATCACTCTCCTCTGTTTCTCTAATTCTAATAGGAGTATAAGCTTTAGAATATGATAGATTCGCATTTTTAAATTGTAGAAGAAAGTGATTACCTGGTTTCCACCACACAATATTTTTGCTATGTGACATTGATTTCTTAAATGTGATAAGTTTGTGTGAGTCGCACAACTCAACATTTTCCAATACGACAAAAGCGGAATACTCTAATTCTGATATAGCATTCTCTTTAGGTTCACATAAGATTTTCCCATTCTCGATGTATCTTTTATATAAGTCCAATTGTTTCTCGTACACATCAAATATACACGGATTACATCCACTATTACAACAGTCTTCTTGGTTTGGCTCAATTGGCGGTTTCATTGATTTATTTATTATTAAAAAGCCTAGGACTTGCAACCATTGAGATATATACAATTTTAAGTCGATGCTTGCAACCTGCTTGCAAAGAGTATTCAATTTCAATAACTACGTAACCGGACTTTTTGGCGGGAACTTGCAGAGTGACGTAGCAGTTTCATTTTTATTTTCATAAATTCGTGTATTTTGAGTTTTATTGCATATTATCGGTGGTACTTTATCCAATAAAGATCAATCTATGTGCACCAATGAAGTGAAATGAAATGAACAGTGTTGCCAACAGCACTGGGCCTAATGTCGCCATTTTTCACAGCTTAAGTAGCCTAAAATAGCCGAATTTCAGAGCAGGTAGCCTAAAATAGCCCAAAAGCCACAATAAAGCTATGAATAAAATTAAGATGTTGTTATTAATTAATTTATATACAGGATGTATTTTTTTCCCTAGCCAGTATGGGCAAATTCTGGACTACTGAGAAAAAAAAACGCTGAAAGGAACCATGAGCTGAATATTGAAGAAACTAAAAAGGGCATTAAAAATATTGTGTTTTCGTAGATATCAATTTTTTTCGATATTCTGCTTCTACGTCACAATACGAACAAAATTATTTATCACAAGTTGCTAAAAGTTATCAAAATTAACTTCTAATTGCTTGTAAGAATACTAGGAGCTGATTCTTTATTATTAAACATAGTAAGTTCCCTGCAAGATCTGCTCCACCTCGTAATTTTTTACTGAAATTTCCAAATGTAGCTTAAAAATACAATAAAGTATAGTGTTCGCTACGTTAGGCGTGTACCGGCGCCGAGTGTGGGCTTGTTAGTTTCTTCAAATCAGTATACATACATACGTGGCATTTGGAGAAAAATACACTCGCGTGAGCACCCGTGCGCGTTTTTCACTGCATGTAGCAGATACAGTATGAGGCACGAGTGGTGAGCACAGATAGGTAGTAGTGGGGGCAAGCTCACGCAAATACACTTTTGGCCAAATCACAGGCGTAACAAACAAAAATGTTTGTTTGTTATGCCTTTACACCTCAACTTCTCAACGGATAATCATGAAACTTGGCATGCAGATAGCGTATAGCATGGAGGACATAGGCTACTTTTTATCCCGGGAACGCGGGTGAAACCGCGGGGGACAGGTATATTTCTTACGATTTAGCTCATAAATTGTGATTTGACTTATATTATTACCATGTCGTTGAGGTAGCCTAAAAGGCGACCACTCGCCATCCCCAATTTATCGTCGCCAATTTTTGTCCTGAGTAGCCTAAATGGCGATAAATCGCCTACGTTGGCAACACTGGAAATGAATATGTGTATCGTGACTTTACAAGTTGTCTCAAAAAGTCCGGGACAAGTTTTAGTACAATGACTACCATTTTACTAAAACATGACTTGACGGTGACTGATCATGTGGACTATGTGAAAGTGAATGTGTGGACTAATTTAAAGTGATATAATTAATAAAATGTATGCGACTGAAGGACTAGTTCCATGGTCAAGAAAAAATTAACAAAAAAAAAACTACGTAACTCACTCACTCACAGACATGGATTTAATATACAAACAGGATTGAACTCTCCAAAAATTTTATCATACAAAAATAAACCATAAGTCATGCACATTAGGGTTTACTTTTGTTAGTTATCTTAGCCGAGGCAAAACGAGCCGAGAGAGATAGCCCGAACCGAGGCCGTTTGTCCTTTTTCCTCAATTGCCAAAAGATAAAAATGTTAAAGATGGTAGAAAATATTTTACCACAACAAGTAAAATATATTACGTATAAATATTTTTTTGCTATTAAACTAGTTTTAAATCATTTTATTTTGTAGGTTTACATCTGTACATAATAATAAATAATTGTATTTAAGTAAAATAATCAAAATAATATGATTGTTTGGTAGCTATCATAAAATTATTCTGGTAGCACTGAAATCTGATATCAGTGGTGTCATGGCGACATGGCGACTTTTTCTGTTGTTTTGTGGAAACGCATTTTAAGTTTTAGCTACGTTTTGTATCAAGACATGTAAAAGTGAATCATGTGCTGGTTGTGGGATTTTATTTCACAAGTAAGGAATAACGATGATTTTATTTACTAACAATGGTGAGTCATAAGTAGTTTGACCATGGTTTATTAAAAAAAATTGTAGACGGAAGACACTAAAGTTAGTGTAATTCTTTTTAAAACTAAGTATAATGTTTATTGTGTGTTTTAATGTGTACCTATTGTATAAATTATTTGTACCCATGTATCGCATAATTGAAATAGCATTATTTTTTATGTTTGTTACAGCTTTCCATCGAAAGAAGAAATGAAGCAAAAATGCAATTTTGATGCGATTAAAACAAATGTTTTCCACAAGAATGAAACATCTTATTATTCCACCGCATCCTTTCCAATGCATAACAGATGAAGAACCGCACGAACTGCAACTAGTAAAAGCATTGGCTAATAATTCGTACCTATTCACCACGCGAAATGTAATGCATTCAGAAACTTAGGCAGTGAGATTGGCCTAAGGCAGAAACTAAATAAAACGATTTTGTTTAGCCGTGTTTAATTTTAATAAATACCTACTTTGTCAAGCACATTGAGTTTTATTTCCCTTTGCTTTATTTTAATTCCCAAATAACAGCTCTGTAGAGCAAACTGAAAAAAGAGCAAGGGGAAAAGCCGTGGTCCCGGAACGAAATTCTGCATGCACCCTTGCCTATTCATACGCAATATTTGATGATTCGACACCAAAACGTAACTCAAAAATTAATCATAACTTTTCTCAAAAACATGGGTATACACGGCTACACATCAAGCTATAAATTCCAGTATAAACTGATCTCGCATTGTATAGGATTTCTGTACAATGAGAGTTCAGCTAATATTGGAAATTAATATCTTGATTAATCGTGCGTACACGATTCAACACCCATATAGAACATAACAATGTTCAGTTTCAAATAATGGGTTTTCGCGAAAAAGTATCTCGATATCTATAGTTTTTCATTATGGTTTTATCTCTTCTTTTTTCTATAAATTATTATTTCACTATATTAAGTAACATAATGTTAATATTTTTGTAATACAAACAATAATTTGAAATCAACTAGTGTCAAAACGCCACAAACAGACAAAATTGGAGGAACTTTGCAATGCAGCGATTGTGCGCGAAAGGGACTAACAATGACCACGACCACTCTGCCAAGAGTGCACGACTAGGAAGAAGAAGTGTCAACCGGACACAAATTATCTCTCAAATCCAACTTTCCTGTTCGTTATAAAAATGTTTGGTCACCCTATTAGAATGGGATAAACAGCCTCGGTATGCGTTATCTCTCTCTGCTCGCGTTTTTGGCCCAAGAGCTCAATCCTGTTTGTATATTAAATCCATGCTCACAGACTGACATGCAGCGTTGCCAGAGTGACTTGAAGATAGGATACGCATAGCACCTAAAAATAGTACGAAACGTAACTTTTGAGTACGCAGTGAATAAAAAAAGATTCAAGTAATTTCTCAGCTAAAGTAAGTTTATTAATTGCAATTTGTAAGTGTCGTTCGCGCACCGAAACCGAAGGAACGCCCATGGAAAAACGTTTTTTTTTTGGCGTTTTTTTCATAGCAGAGTTAGTTAATTCTGTACGGAACCCTCCAGAAGCGAAGTGCGAGTCGGACTCGCACTTGACCGGTTTTTATTTTGATCTTGTAAATTGTTTTGATTTTTCGGCTTAACACTAAAATAGTACGCAAATTGGCGAGAGAGTACCTGAGAACGCTTCGTAACGAAATAGTACGCAATGCGTACTAGTGCGTACCCTAATGGCAACGCTGCTGACATGATTAGGGCGGCCACATACTATAAGAAATTTTCTGTCCGAAAATTTCGGACGCCCGCCGGAACCACTCCGCACATTTCGCTCCGGCCAGTTTGAGCTTAGTTCGCGACTGGCCGTCAGGATAGCTGGTATAATCTTCTATGCTCCGTGACTTTTTATTCGCCTTAGAAACGCAGCCCACTTAATGTACCCAATAAATAGGTACTAATCATACATAAAAAAATGTTTTTTGATAATTTGCAATAGAAAAAAAAAATAGTATTATGAAAAATCGAGTTAAGAGTGCGTATAAAGCAAAATAACAATCTTAGAATTGAAATTTACCCAAGTAAATAGTATTTAAATGAACAAATATTTTTATATGGGTATTTTCATTATATATGCGAGGGTTCAATCTGAGCAAAAGCATAATGGAATGAAATTTCCTCGATAGAAAAAAATCACAAAGCTACCTCTAATAATAATGAATTTTCGGTTTTATTCGTTCATGGTGTATCCAATTAAGACAAAAATTCGATAAATAATATCACTAACATATGACCTAGGGCTGCTACTAACGATTTTTTAAAATAGTCTATACTTTACGAGTTATTTAGATAAAAAGCGCTTAATTCATTTTTGTTCCGCGGAACACGCTATCTCCATCTCATCTCCACGCGAAGATTAGACATAAGTTTGTTTCATCTGACATTGCCATATTTTTCTGGCTTGATACCCACTCTTAATAATTAAAGTATACGTATAAAATGGTAGAAAATACCAACCCAAGTAGACTGCGCTTGGGGTGTTCAAAACTACGTCATGCGTCATAATGAATAATATTTGTTGTCTTTAAATTAAGTATACAAATGTACAAAATAAAAAAAAAACATTTAAAAATCATCATCTTATCTCGCCGTACAGAACGAACGCGTGCATACCACACGGCGTCCACTCGATAACTGATGCGAATTTCGGATAGATGTGCGGGGTCTAGTACAAAATGTATGGAGAGCGCGCCATCCGACATTCTGATCAAAAAAAATTCGGACGTCCGATGGTTTCCATCCGGTACTCATCCGAAGCGGACGTCAGACACGTCAGAATTCGGATAGTATGCGGGGTCTAGAACAAAATGTATGGGGAAAGTGCCTTCCGGCGGGCGTCCGAAAATTTCTTATAGTATGCGGCCGGTCTTTTTTTTTTTTTTTTTTGTTAAGTTTTTCATGACCATGGATACAAAGTCCTTCAGTCGCATACATTTTATTTATAATATCACTTTAATATAGTCTGCACATTCACTTTCACATAGTCCGCATGATCAGTCACCGTCCAGTCATGTTTTAGTAAAATGGTGGTCATTGTACTAAAACTTATCACAGACTTTTTGAGACAACTTGTAAAGTCACGATACACATATTCATTTCATTTCACTTCACTGGTGCACATGAATTGATCTTTATTGGATAAAATACCACCGATAATATGCAATAAAACTCAAAATACACGAATTTATGAAAATAAAAATGAAGACACAACGTCACTCTGCAAGTTCCCGCCAAAATGTCCCGCGGCCGGTCTTATATGTCTGTGTTGCAACTCCACAAACTAACCAATTTTTTTTTTGTTTTTCATCTATTGCCACAGATATTAAAAAAAGGCGGATGTATTCTCGCTAACGAAAACCTGTGTCGCTCAGAGTCGGCCACCTCGCTGTACGTACATGCCGGCACGCACACATTCACACATTAGTCGGCCATTACGCGGATAAACGTCAACAGAGTCAATACGTCTGCGGTGCCGTAAAATATTAAAATACAGCATGTCTTGTGTAGTGAAATGGTGTAAAAACTAAAAACCGTACTGACCGGAGGAAAAAAATACCAGGAATCACGTTTCACAGGTAAATTAATAATTCAATCACTTAGTTTTGATTTTATACATCAAAACAAATATTCATTCACCAGAACAAAATAATCTGTCACAAAGCCATATGTATAAAAAGTCCGGGACAAGTTTTAGTACAATGACTACCATTTTACTAAAACATGACTTGACGGTGACTGATCATGTGGACTATGTGAAAGTGAATGTGTGGACTAATTTAAAGTGATATAATTAATAAAATGTATGCGACTGAAGGACTAGTTCCATGGTCAAGAAAAAATTAACAAAAAAAAAACTACGTAACTCACTCACTCACAGACATGGATTTAATATACAAACAGGATTGAACTCTCCAAAAATTTTATCATACAAAAATAAACCATAAGTCATGCACATTAGGGTTTACTTTTGTTAGTTATCTTAGCCGAGGCAAAACGAGCCGAGAGAGATAGCCCGAACCGAGGCCGTTTGTCCTTTTTCCTCAATTGCCAAAAGATAAAAATGTTAAAGATGGTAGAAAATATTTTACCACAACAAGTAAAATATATTACGTATAAATATTTTTTTGCTATTAAACTAGTTTTAAATCATTTTATTTTGTAGGTTTACATCTGTACATAATAATAAATAATTGTATTTAAGTAAAATAATCAAAATAATATGATTGTTTGGTAGCTATCATAAAATTATTCTGGTAGCACTGAAATCTGATATCAGTGGTGTCATGGCGACATGGCGACTTTTTCTGTTGTTTTGTGGAAACGCATTTTAAGTTTTAGCTACGTTTTGTATCAAGACATGTAAAAGTGAATCATGTGCTGGTTGTGGGATTTTATTTCACAAGTAAGGAATAACGATGATTTTATTTACTAACAATGGTGAGTCATAAGTAGTTTGACCATGGTTTATTAAAAAAAATTGTAGACGGAAGACACTAAAGTTAGTGTAATTCTTTTTAAAACTAAGTATAATGTTTATTGTGTGTTTTAATGTGTACCTATTGTATAAATTATTTGTACCCATGTATCGCATAATTGAAATAGCATTATTTTTTATGTTTGTTACAGCTTTCCATCGAAAGAAGAAATGAAGCAAAAATGCAATTTTGATGCGATTAAAACAAATGTTTTCCACAAGAATGAAACATCTTATTATTCCACCGCATCCTTTCCAATGCATAACAGATGAAGAACCGCACGAACTGCAACTAGTAAAAGCATTGGCTAATAATTCGTACCTATTCACCACGCGAAATGTAATGCATTCAGAAACTTAGGCAGTGAGATTGGCCTAAGGCAGAAACTAAATAAAACGATTTTGTTTAGCCGTGTTTAATTTTAATAAATACCTACTTTGTCAAGCACATTGAGTTTTATTTCCCTTTGCTTTATTTTAATTCCCAAATAACAGCTCTGTAGAGCAAACTGAAAAAAGAGCAAGGGGAAAAGCCGTGGTCCCGGAACGAAATTCTGCATGCACCCTTGCCTATTCATACGCAATATTTGATGATTCGACACCAAAACGTAACTCAAAAATTAATCATAACTTTTCTCAAAAACATGGGTATACACGGCTACACATCAAGCTATAAATTCCAGTATAAACTGATCTCGCATTGTATAGGATTTCTGTACAATGAGAGTTCAGCTAATATTGGAAATTAATATCTTGATTAATCGTGCGTACACGATTCAACACCCATATAGAACATAACAATGTTCAGTTTCAAATAATGGGTTTTCGCGAAAAAGTATCTCGATATCTATAGTTTTTCATTATGGTTTTATCTCTTCTTTTTTCTATAAATTATTATTTCACTATATTAAGTAACATAATGTTAATATTTTTGTAATACAAACAATAATTTGAAATCAACTAGTGTCAAAACGCCACAAACAGACAAAATTGGAGGAACTTTGCAATGCAGCGATTGTGCGCGAAAGGGACTAACAATGACCACGACCACTCTGCCAAGAGTGCACGACTAGGAAGAAGAAGTGTCAACCGGACACAAATTATCTCTCAAATCCAACTTTCCTGTTCGTTATAAAAATGTTTGGTCACCCTATTAGAATGGGATAAACAGCCTCGGTATGCGTTATCTCTCTCTGCTCGCGTTTTTGGCCCAAGAGCTCAATCCTGTTTGTATATTAAATCCATGCTCACAGACTGACATGCAGCGTTGCCAGAGTGACTTGAAGATAGGATACGCATAGCACCTAAAAATAGTACGAAACGTAACTTTTGAGTACGCAGTGAATAAAAAAAGATTCAAGTAATTTCTCAGCTAAAGTAAGTTTATTAATTGCAATTTGTAAGTGTCGTTCGCGCACCGAAACCGAAGGAACGCCCATGGAAAAACGTTTTTTTTTTGGCGTTTTTTTCATAGCAGAGTTAGTTAATTCTGTACGGAACCCTCCAGAAGCGAAGTGCGAGTCGGACTCGCACTTGACCGGTTTTTATTTTGATCTTGTAAATTGTTTTGATTTTTCGGCTTAACACTAAAATAGTACGCAAATTGGCGAGAGAGTACCTGAGAACGCTTCGTAACGAAATAGTACGCAATGCGTACTAGTGCGTACCCTAATGGCAACGCTGCTGACATGATTAGGGCGGCCACATACTATAAGAAATTTTCTGTCCGAAAATTTCGGACGCCCGCCGGAACCACTCCGCACATTTCGCTCCGGCCAGTTTGAGCTTAGTTCGCGACTGGCCGTCAGGATAGCTGGTATAATCTTCTATGCTCCGTGACTTTTTATTCGCCTTAGAAACGCAGCCCACTTAATGTACCCAATAAATAGGTACTAATCATACATAAAAAAATGTTTTTTGATAATTTGCAATAGAAAAAAAAAATAGTATTATGAAAAATCGAGTTAAGAGTGCGTATAAAGCAAAATAACAATCTTAGAATTGAAATTTACCCAAGTAAATAGTATTTAAATGAACAAATATTTTTATATGGGTATTTTCATTATATATGCGAGGGTTCAATCTGAGCAAAAGCATAATGGAATGAAATTTCCTCGATAGAAAAAAATCACAAAGCTACCTCTAATAATAATGAATTTTCGGTTTTATTCGTTCATGGTGTATCCAATTAAGACAAAAATTCGATAAATAATATCACTAACATATGACCTAGGGCTGCTACTAACGATTTTTTAAAATAGTCTATACTTTACGAGTTATTTAGATAAAAAGCGCTTAATTCATTTTTGTTCCGCGGAACACGCTATCTCCATCTCATCTCCACGCGAAGATTAGACATAAGTTTGTTTCATCTGACATTGCCATATTTTTCTGGCTTGATACCCACTCTTAATAATTAAAGTATACGTATAAAATGGTAGAAAATACCAACCCAAGTAGACTGCGCTTGGGGTGTTCAAAACTACGTCATGCGTCATAATGAATAATATTTGTTGTCTTTAAATTAAGTATACAAATGTACAAAATAAAAAAAAAACATTTAAAAATCATCATCTTATCTCGCCGTACAGAACGAACGCGTGCATACCACACGGCGTCCACTCGATAACTGATGCGAATTTCGGATAGATGTGCGGGGTCTAGTACAAAATGTATGGAGAGCGCGCCATCCGACATTCTGATCAAAAAAAATTCGGACGTCCGATGGTTTCCATCCGGTACTCATCCGAAGCGGACGTCAGACACGTCAGAATTCGGATAGTATGCGGGGTCTAGAACAAAATGTATGGGGAAAGTGCCTTCCGGCGGGCGTCCGAAAATTTCTTATAGTATGCGGCCGGTCTTTTTTTTTTTTTTTTTTGTTAAGTTTTTCATGACCATGGATACAAAGTCCTTCAGTCGCATACATTTTATTTATAATATCACTTTAATATAGTCTGCACATTCACTTTCACATAGTCCGCATGATCAGTCACCGTCCAGTCATGTTTTAGTAAAATGGTGGTCATTGTACTAAAACTTATCACAGACTTTTTGAGACAACTTGTAAAGTCACGATACACATATTCATTTCATTTCACTTCACTGGTGCACATGAATTGATCTTTATTGGATAAAATACCACCGATAATATGCAATAAAACTCAAAATACACGAATTTATGAAAATAAAAATGAAGACACAACGTCACTCTGCAAGTTCCCGCCAAAATGTCCCGCGGCCGGTCTTATATGTCTGTGTTGCAACTCCACAAACTAACCAATTTTTTTTTTGTTTTTCATCTATTGCCACAGATATTAAAAAAAGGCGGATGTATTCTCGCTAACGAAAACCTGTGTCGCTCAGAGTCGGCCACCTCGCTGTACGTACATGCCGGCACGCACACATTCACACATTAGTCGGCCATTACGCGGATAAACGTCAACAGAGTCAATACGTCTGCGGTGCCGTAAAATATTAAAATACAGCATGTCTTGTGTAGTGAAATGGTGTAAAAACTAAAAACCGTACTGACCGGAGGAAAAAAATACCAGGAATCACGTTTCACAGGTAAATTAATAATTCAATCACTTAGTTTTGATTTTATACATCAAAACAAATATTCATTCACCAGAACAAAATAATCTGTCACAAAGCCAGTGTTGCCAATATTCACTTGTGTAAATTACCCGAAATATGGGAATGTTATATTTTATGGTTATTATTAATATGTTTTTTATTATAAATTGATTTTAAACTTTCGCGACTTATACACATACTTTATATCAGTGGTTCTCAATCTTTTTTGGAGCCCTAAAATAATCAAAGAATAGTTTAGGTGTAGGTATTCTTTATTTTACCGCGTAGGTTGTAAAATATAGGTACTTATTGTATTTAAAATTAATGAAATTATTGGACTATCGTAATCAAATTAACTATTTCGAATTATTTATTTAATTGAATTTTTTTTTGAACTTGTCTTCCTGTATACCGCGTGATTGTAATGTATTTTGGCCATATTATCGCAGAGCCCCCACAGAGGCTTTAGGGCTCCGCGGAGTATGCTTTGCGTATGGCTGATTTATATTAATTGCTTTATATTTTTCGGGACAGTTGGCGCAGTTGGTTAAGATTCTACCTATCGTGCCGCCGGTCGTGGGTTTGATTCCCACAACGGACATGCATTTGTGTGCATGAACATGTCTGTAAGTTCTGAGTCTGGGTATAATTATGTATATTAAGTACGTATTTGCAAACAAAAAGTAGTATAATGTATTTTATCAGTTATAGCTGGTTTCCATAGTACAAGCTCTCCTTAGTTTGTATTCAGATGGCCGCGTGTGAGGAATGTCCCAGTATATTTATTTATTATATTTATTTATTAATGTAATAGTATTACGGATATCTGCTATACATATGGTATGCTGATATGTCAGTAAATTCAATACTTGTAGGAATAAATCAATATAGCTATTCTAGCACCGTAGAATGCGCAATAGTACATTGTGATAGATGTGTGCAAAGTTGGTCATTACAGACGCGGCGGTAGCGCGTGAGCCGTAGGCGAACGCGATTTGGAAGCCGAGAGTATAATGATCAATGCACACGCGTGTCATACGTCGTTATTTAACACACTTACTAGGAAAAAGCAGTTTTTTTTAAATAGATTTTTTGATTAACCACAAATGAGAACGTCAACAAACATGGCGCGCAGGTTCTTTTTTTGTTTCGGCGATGCGCTGTCAAATAGTTTTACCCGTTTAAATTAAGAATGCTTCGTCTACACACATATCACTTGCAGTGAGGTACAAACGTATCATAATCGGGATTATACCTAACATTAAGAGGCCGTTATCAATATCGAAACGGGCCGAATTAGGTATTTGACACGTCCACGCACACGCGGGAACGCTCGGTCGCGTGTGTGCGTGAGTCCGGGAGTCATTGATGGTCAATCCGGCGATAAAATGGTTTTGATCCATTGATATTTTTTACGTGTCTTTTACTTTTTGGTTTTTTCTATTGAAATAAAAAGTCATGGTGGTAAATCAAATCAAAATCATCAATACCGGTTTGGAAGGTTGCATTTGCTGAGAAATGCCGGTAATAAACTCAGCAATGACTATTTTCAAAAACATTTTAGATTTATTACATAACTATATATATAAATGCATTGATGTTCGTTAGTCAAAATTACTGGTCCTAGATACTGGTCCGATTGCTCTCAAAATCGATATTTGAGAGTCCTCGGGGTCACAAAACAAGAATATATTCTCAAAATTTTGAAAAAGTGTCCGCCATGTTGAACTTTTTAGATACTGGTTCGATTGCTCTCAAAATCGATATTTGAGAGTCCTCGGGGTCACAAAACAAGAATCTATTCTCAAAATTTTGATAAAGTGTCCGCCATATTGAACTTTTTAGATACTGGTCCGATTCCTCTCAAAATCGATATTTGAGAGTCCTCGGGATCACAAAACAAGAATCTTTTCTCAGAATTTTGAAAAAGTGTCCGCCTTGTTGAACTTTTTAGATACTGGTCCGATTGCTCTCAAAATCGATATTTGAGAGTTCTCGGGGTCACAAAACAAGAATCTATTCTCAAAATTTTGATAAAGTGTCCGCCATTTTGAACTTTTTAGATACTGGTCCGATTGCTCTCAAAATCGATATTTGAGAGTCCTCGGGGTCACAAAACAAGAATTTATTCTCAAAATTTTGATAAAGTGTCCGCCATTTTGAACTTTTTAGATACTGGTCCGATTGCCCTCAAAATCGATATTTGTATGTCCTCGGGGTCACAAAACAAGAATCTATTCTTAAAATTTTGATAAAGTGTCCGCCATTTTGAACTTTTTAGATACTGGTCCGATTGCTCTCAAAATCGATATTTGAGAGTCCTCGGGGTCACAAAATAAGAATCTTTTCTCAGAATTTTTAAAAAGTGTCCGCCATGTTGAACTTTTTAGAAACTGGTCCGATTGCTCTCAAAATCGATATTTGAGAGTTCTCGGGGTCACAAAACAAGAATCTATTCTCAAAATTTTGATAAAGTGTCCGCCATTTTGAACTTTTTAGATACTGGTCCGATTGCTCTCAAAATCGATATTTGAGAGTCCTCGGGGTCACAAAACAAGAATTTATTCTCAAAATTTTGATAAAGTGTCCGCCATTTTGAACTTTTTAGATACTGGTCCGATTGCCCTCAAAATCGATATTTGTATGTCCTCGGGGTCACAAAACAAGAATCTATTCTTAAAATTTTGATAAAGTGTCCGCCATTTTGAACTTTTTAGATACTGGTCCGATTGCTCTCAAAATCGATATTTGAGAGTCCTCGGGGTCACAAAATAAGAATCTTTTCTCAGAATTTTTAAAAAGTGTCCGCCATGTTGAACTTTTTAGAAACTGGTCCGATTGCTCTCAAAATCGATATTTGAGAGTC
>OX596250.1:13110106-13230816 GCA_951394255.1 Polyploca ridens
TCCGTAATAAGCTGCTTTAAGATACTAAAAACGTCACTTTACGAGCGAGTGTATTGAAAAAACATTTAATGACTGAATTTTCATGGTTATTGAAGATGTCAAACATCGATATTTTTTTGCAAAGAACTCTTTAACTTTATGGACATAGGCACGCCATTATTTTTATATTCGTATTTAATCATATATAATCGATGTATAAAGGTAACATCGAAAGTTACGTGGTAGAGCCCCTGGTTGTCTGTGTCTATTGCATAGCTTCTATCGCGGGCCTTGAGCATGGAGACCGAATCCAGAAATTCCGTAACGAAAAAACCTAACACCCCTCACTCCGACCGGCACAGCGGTGATACTTTTTAGTTTTGCCATCTATCGATGAATAGCAGAACTTTTAATGACTATTTCAAATATCACGCTTGTCTCTTTAGTTCAGCAACTCGCCTCTAGGTGACATTGGTTGTCTATTGCATATATTAACTTCTCATTTATTTTATAAAAGAAATTAAGCTATTGCATAGCTTCTATCACGGGCCTTGAGCGTGGAGACCGAATCCAGAAATTCCGTAACGAAAAACCTAACACCCCCATTCCGACCGGCACAGCGGTGATACTTTTTAGTTTTGCCATCTATCGATGAATAGCAGAACTTTTAATGACTTTTTGAAATATCACGCTTGTCTCTTTAGTTCAGCAACTCGCCTCTAGGTGGCATTGGTTGTCTATTGCATATATTAACTTCTCATTTATTTAATAAAAGAAAAAAAAATGTTTTCTTATCGGTCACCACGCTCAAAAAGTGTAACTTGAATTAATATCAAAGAAAAAAAAACAAAGGAAAAAAATACTGCATAAATAAAATAAATAAATAATTATAATTGCATAAGTTGATAAAAACAGCTATGCAATAGCTTTACCGCGGCAGTCTCCGAGTGCCACACGCATTGAATTATTACACATAGAAACAAAGTACACGCGCGAAACATAATCCATTCAATTGGAGCCATAATGGCTCCAAATGACCGCCGCGCTGTCAGTAGGGATTGCAAAATCCGGATTTTTTTCAAATCCGGTTTCCAAGTTTATCATCACATATAAATCCGGATTATCCGGATTTTTCGAATTTCGGTTTTTTTTTGTAAGCTTTTGTAATTTTAAATTGTACGCGTAGTTTTATCCTAAACTATTAGTAGTTTGAAGATGGGTGTTCCATTTTATTGTTTTTTCCAATGTTTTTGAGTAAAAATTAGATAAAATTGGAAATAAACTAAAAAATAAAATATGGACTTGCGTTTGGCCACTGAGCCGTCATTAAGGGTAATGACGAAACCTAAGTTGGAGCACGCTTACCCAGATGAAACCTATTCACCATGGCCTTGAAAGTGCCTAGATTGTAAGAGTCAGGTAACACAGACGCCCGGCCGGAAGCAAGTCGCATGACAGGTATGTCAACAATGTACGGTTGAAAATTTTCCCGGCTTCTTGTGGTTCGGAGTAAAAATGGGGATGGTGGTTGGAATAAGGTTGAACAATTCCTGCACACACCCTCTAAATATATCCTGTAGAAAACCGATAAGGCAAGCAACCTATCTTCGATCGTTGAGGCTCGTGAGTTACGTCCTAATTAAAGTCTCATGTCCGATGAGTGAGATGAGATGATCTCTTGGTGGCATTAAAAGTGACCAGATTGGCATTGCCCCAATCGGAGACTGCCTGTAAGGTCACGTTCAAACGCTCTACCATGGCCTCTCGCAACAATTCGATCTAGTCACTGGTGGCTCGCGCGCTGGAAATATAGACAACGGTGCTATCTTCTGCGTAACCAAAAATACCAGGCTTCACCAGATCGTTAATATGCAGCAGAAATAAGGTTACAGAGAGAACTGAACCCTGAAGAATTACGAACACCCGTCTATGACCACATGAATAAACCGTTCGCTCAGGAAATTGGAAACCCAAGCGTACAGACCACCAGAGACTCCATATTAAGGAAGCTTACTTAGAAGGCTGGTGTGCCAGACCCGAAATTAAAAAAAACTGAGATCAGCCGATGTACAAAGTGCTTTCAACGGTAACCCATCTAGAACTATAATTATTGATATTACGTTGTGCAGAGTTGTTACTCGCGCCGCGCGCGCGTCGCCTCCATCTAAGACTCACTGGCCGACTTAGCTACTAGCTAGATGGATGAGCGGGAGCAACTATCAGCGTGTGAGCCGAGCGGTTTATAGATTTTATTATAGACCTTATAGGCACCGTGAACAGACACAGCAACGCAATCGCACGAACTAAAGCACAGGAGTTTTAAATATTATGCGGATTTGTGCGTCAGAGTAATACTGACCTACGTCTACTGGATATTCAATGATGAGAATTGTAATTAACCTTCAACTATTGTCAATTATGATTTAAGGGCATGGAACAATTCACCCATAGAAGCGCAATGACGTACATTTTGCTTGAAATCTATTCCGTCAATTCCCCACCACCGGCAGTGCGCTGTGATTGGCTCAGTCAAGGACACGCTAAGATTTAGAGATGAGGGTGAAAATTGTATCGATATCGATACTTGTTGCACTAATATAAATGTAGGAGTATTCTAATATCAGTCGTTTATCATGGTTTTTTACAAATATTTCTACGTTATCGTAACTAGCAAGTTTGTTTATAATAATTGTTTGCATAATATATTTTGGTATTAATTCGGCAGTATGATGTAATCATTTTCGATAATGGCTCTATTTTGATAAAATTTGGAATGCGGGGATTTTTGGAAGTGATAAATCAATAATGGCATCTGTCTAAATATTTTTCTGGTTCGTACAATGAAATTTAAAGTAAATTACTAGATATATTATTTAATATTACATTATATTAATTTAGTTATACTTACTTAGGTAAAAAATTAGTTTACTACCTATATGGTTTCAGGGGCTATTTAAGACGGGAGTCAGGCTGCGATTATTCCATACAAATGTAATCCCCTGTTTTCTTCCTGAATAATGCCTCTAAAGTCATAATTTTTTGTCATATAATCAAGTTCTGCTTTGGACACGTCCCTGTTACTCTGTTACTTCCTTTTTTTCAGCCGTGATTAAAACGCAGGACTACCAGACAAATTTGAAAAGATTTTAACATAAAAGAAAGTAATAGGGACCTAGATAACCCCTTACATAAAATATTAATGTTAAAAATAATTGAATCGGCTCAGTTTTCGAGGAGGAAAATGGGGAAAAGGAATGGCAATAGTATCTTCAAATACCTATTTTTTTAATTCCTCGCAGCTAGCAATATGCTAAATGAACTACTGGTCGCGAATCACTGAAATATCTATACATACTGTTCTATGAAGGTAAAAAAAAACTCGAAAAAAATCTAATTTCCCGCCTCGTAACTGATGTTAACCTTAAATTCGAAAAAACCGGATTTGATTCTGCATATTCGGATTTATAAATAGGCCCAAAAATCCGGATTTTTCAGTCATTTTCGAATTTCGAAGTATCCGGATTGCAATCCCTAGCTGTCAGTGTACTGACTGGCGTTTTAGTGAGTGGAGCTCTCAGAAAAATAATAAATATGACGGTTTGTGCAGTAAAATTGTGTCATAATTCATCAGGGAAGAAAGATTAGAATTCTGTTGTAATATTCCACAGATAAGCCACTAATTTTATTGCGTAATTCATTTAAAATAACAAAATTCAAAAATAAAAATACTTCACTCAGATTTCGAGCTAAGTGTTGGCAGCTGTTTGTGTGCGAATTTGTGTTGTTTTACGTAATTGATACTGATTTTGTTAGAGTAGGAAGTAGAGTAAGTAATTGAGTCCGATAAGTTGTTTCTTTTACTTATAGCTATTATAACCGACTAGCTGTCCCCCGCGGTTTCACCCGCGTTCTTGGGATAAGTAGCCTATAATACTCGGGATAATGTAGCTTCATATTAGTGAAATAATCAGACTGGTAGTTTTACACAGTAGTAATTTTGCAGGTAGTTTTTTTTACAGAGATTGACCCGTTTAAACAAACAAACAAAAAACTCTTCCGGTTTCTTGTATTATAAATATTAATATGATATTAGTATAGATTCAGTTAGATATTATAAGAATCTATAGCTATTCGTCTTTTATACGATAATGATAATTAAATACCTACATACTTCTTAATCTTCTTTTTGTATACAACCTATCATATATGAAACGTTCATAGCTTTGTACATTGTCTTGGTTTACTATGTTAAAATATCCGACATAAGTACTATGAAACATAACCATTAAACTAGTAATAAATAAATAACAGGCCTGTGTCTATGATAAATTATCTAAGACGCAGAACATTTTAAACTATTTAATTTATTTTATGAATACTTAATTCCAATTTCATTCACTAGTATCGGAAGGTTAATTTTACCGAAAAATTTCGTTTAGCTTGCAACATTACTCGTGTGCTTGTGTGCGTGTCAGCGAGTGTAATTATATGGTACTCACGCACACATTGGTTGTCAAGTGACCTACGAGTCGTGAGGATTTTTGTTCGATACTTCGCTTCTAAGCGTAATAATTCAATGGCCACACGTGTTTTTTTTATTTGAAAGGCAGAGGTCGTAGCCATAGATTAAAGGTCGTAGCGCTCGTGTACATGACGCCGCAGCCGCGCCCATAGATGATTTATTTTATTATACTAGCGGCCGCGCCGACGCGCCTCTATTATACTAGGAGGTGACGACAAAAATGGTAACGATAAGGTAAATGGGTGAACTCTGGTTCATCGGATAGAGGATACCTCTCTGATGCCATATAAGTCGGTCTGCCTGCACCAAGTGGTTGCGTTGTCTAGATATGGCGCCTGAAAAACTGTTTATCGTGACCAAAAAAAAAACGATAAGGTAAATGGCTGAACTCGACGTAGAAAGTAAGTACTAGTTGTACTGATGTCAATTTAAAAAAAACTGACCAAATATTCGGTTGCGTTATCTAGATATGGCGGCTAAATGGCTGAGCTCGATGAATCATGGAAGTATTAGTGCATAATAGCATAGTAATAAAAAAACTGTCAAAAATTTTGGTTGCGTTTCGTAGTTATAAGCAATCTACGTAACAGTTATCACTATGGATAATTTGAGTGTTTTACGGTTTTCTCGGAATTTGCATTGTCAAAAATATGAAAATGATGTCGGTGAGGGAGGGGGGCGCCCTCCCTTTATACCTCCCGCCGCTCCGCCAGCAGTGAGCGGTTATATTCAACTTCTTTTATAGTTTGAGTATTATATGAAATAAATGCTTAGTTGTCTGGTAGGCATGAACCTATAGTGATGTTGTTGGCGGCAACATGCCATCAATTATTTTCCATCTACCGTACGCAAAAAATAACTGCTGTTTGGAATTTTGAAATCAATATATTAGTTACTAGCTGACCCGCGCGGTTTCACCCGCGTTCCCGGGATAAAAAGTAGCCTATGTCCTTCTCCATACTATAGGCTATATGCATGCCAAATTTCATCGCGATCGGTTCAGCGGTTTAAGCGGGAAAGCATAACAGACAGACAGAGTTACTTTCGCATTTATAATATTAGTTAGGAGTAGGATTTAAGACATTAAAGTTAGTTGCAAAAATTTTATTCGGACTTTCCCATAACATTTATGAATTTATATTTTTATTGTAACGTGTCGATAGTATTACAATTATTATAGAATCAACAATTTACTTTAATTTATTGACTGGCGAAAGACTACTGGGAGTTTATCAACAGGCACTGCTCCATATGTTCCATACATATCTTGCGCGTAATATATTGATCCAATTCTACTTTTGAAGGCGGCATTGAAGAAGCATCAAAATTCATAAGACTCTTGTAAAATTTCTCATTTTCTTTATTAGGTTTGTTTTTTTTTTAAAGCATCTTATGGCGATCTTCTTTGACTGAATTGACATAGTTTTGCAGCCATACAAGTCGCAAACAATCGGATTGCCAAGGCCCGAGCAACTTTCGTGCATTTGCGCCCCTCATGGCAGTCTCGGAATCTGACCCAGAGTTAAACTCAAGATATTCGGGTCCAATGTGAAGTCTGTACTTCTTCTGTACGGGTGTGAATCATGGAAAGTAACCAAGGCCATCTGGCACCAGCTCCAGATTTTGTCAACCGATGCCTTCGCCAAATTCTAGTTATCCACTGGCCCGAGAAAATCTAGAACGTAGAGCTCCGAGAACGCAGCCACGAAACACCGATCGACCAACAGATCAAGCGTCGCAAATGGAACTGGATTGGCCACACTCTCCGAAGGGACCCCGACCATATACCCAAACAGGCAATGGACTGGAATCCGCAGGGGAAACGAAAGCGTGGCCGTTCCAAACAAACCTGGCGACGCACTGTGCTTGACGAAGCGAAGAAGATCGAGAAGTCTTCAGAGTTTCTGCAGATGCCCTCTGCCCCATGTAGGGGACACAGGATCATAATCCATGTCGCAAACAAATTGTTCTAATTTTTCTCATGTTTTATTGTTCAATGGCTCATCTTTATATAACTCTATTAGTGCATCTTGATAATCTTTGTTTTTAGCAAGAATATTATATAATATAAATATTAAGGTGTGCTCGGTATATTAGGCACTGTAAGTAGAATTTCTTCAACTGTGTATCTGGTAATCAATTATGTGTATCTGTTACTGCGTTTTTTTTAGTGATATAAAGTGGACGTACTTTTAACTGCTGTAAACTTTTTATAACATGATAAATGATAACTACAATGACAATCTATGTTACTTGGTAATTATATGTTTGCGTACTTCAGATACGATTACCTCGAATTTGTAACACTTTTTTTAATGCGCTCGTGGTGTAGCATGATTAGCCGTTTTTAATCGACCGGCTACCACCGTCGTGGTTAGTACCTAGATGGGCCTAGTGGTATTTCGAATCGAGCGTTTCTGTGCTTCAGAAGGCATGTCAAGCCGTTGGTCCCGGTTATAACATAATTATGATAGTCGTTAAGCTAGTAGGATGCCTCCTAGGCGGCTTGAAAAATTCCAACAGTAGTTTGACCACTAGCCTACCTCCACCAATTCGCAGTAGGCATGCGTAGTGGAGTATTGCCTAGTCCCTTTCACCCTCTTTTGTGAAAGGAGGGTCAGCAGTGGGATAGGCTGATGATGATGATGATTTTTTTAAAGAGTTCTCATTAAACAACACAACTTTTTCATTTTTACACTATTTTCACTAATCTGGTACATTAATTCTGACATATTTATAATAAAACACTTTTGTCAACTCGTGAACAGCGCGAGTAAGCATTGCCTGAACTTGCCTGTAAGCTCGTGCAGGTAACTAGTGCAGTGGTTTAAGGCGATGATAGCTCAGTGGTAGTGACGTCGGATACCGAGACGAAGGTCCCAGGTTCGAATCCTACAATGAGCTTGAGCTTTCGGTGAAGGAAAACATCGTGAGGAAACCATAGCACGGTGGTAGGGTACTTTGTAGTACCCGCCTGGCTGGCTACCACCCTCAAGTTGAAAATCTGTCGCCAAGCACCTTTCGGTATGTTCCGACAGCTGCACTTGGGAGCCAGTTCCTTCTAGGCTTTGTGTGCTTACCACCTTCGGCCGCATCATCACTTACCATGGCGAGATTGCGGTCAAACACAGGCCTATAAACAGTAAAAAAAAAAAAAAAAACTTTCACAACAATGTTATAATCTTATACTATGTCTGTTGACTCGTGAATGCCGCTCAGTGCAGGCGGAGTAGCGGGGGATATAAAGGGAGGGGTGGCACTAATAAAATTTTCATATTCTTGACAATGTAAATTACGCGAAACCGTAAAACACTAAAATTATCCATATTGATAATTATTACGTAGATCGCTTATAACTACGAAACGCAACTCTTATGTCAATCCCATACAATGGTTGCCATTTACCTTATCATTTTTTTTCGGTCACGATAAACCGTTTTTCAGGCGCCATATCTAGATAACGCAACCAATTGGCGCAGGCAGACCGACTTATTTGGCATCAGAGAGGTATCCTCTATCCGATGAACCCGATTTCATCCATTTACCTTATCGTTACCATTTCTGTCGTGCCCTCCTAGTCTATATGCTGTGTATACGCGACGCTGCCGCACCGCCACCGGGCCGCCCGCCGCCGCGCCGCTACCGCAACGTTGTCCGCCATTATTTAATTGAGTTGTTCCATTGCCAGCCGCCAAAGAACGTTTTTTTTTTTTTTGAAGGGACGTGATGATCCGGGCCCAAAATTTTGCCTCAGTATTCTAACGCGGACAAGTCGGCGAGCAAGCTCTCAACCGGTTTAATTTTAGGTAACATGGCCTGCGGGTGCCCCAGTTGGGGCCGAGCCTCGGCTCAGCCCTCCTAGACAAGATGGTTATCGACAATCGTCATCGTTATTAAACGATCAACCATTGTATGGGATTGACATAAGAGATTGTTAAAAATCACGTGATATTTCTATATGAAATGTCAAACCCATACAAAGGTTGATCGTTTACTAACGATGACGATTGTCGATAACTATCTTGTCTACAGGGCCAGTAGACAAGATGGTTATACGATCAACCTTTGTATAGGATTGACATAAGAGATTGTTAAAAATCACGTGATATTTCGATTTGAAATGTCAATCCCATACAAAAGTTGATCGTTTACTAACATAGACGATTGTCGACAACCATCTTGTCTAGGGGGGCAGGCCTGTTACCGGGGGAGGGGACGGACTTCTTTCTTATAACGACTTACGATACGACTAATTAGAGGAGAGCGGATTATTATTGGCGGCTCGGGCCGCTTGTCGAGCAACCACAAGGGGACGAAATTGAGTAAAGGGTCGCGGCGCGTGACCACGATGACGAGGTCGGTAACGAGGTGAACGGTCACCGCGGTTCGCATCTGTGCTTGTATTATTACGAGCTTCGGAAGCTGCGCGCTGTAGCCATGTATTACTGTCGTCGGCGGCGCCGATCGAGGTACAAGTTTAAGTAATTTATATAATTTATGGTGCTTCTATATAATCTAACGTCATATACCCAGCTTATTATCGGAAATTAATGAAAAATATTTTACAGCAATCAAGCAGCAGCTGTTTATTTGGCGGCCATTTTGCTATTTAGCCCGTTAAACAAGGGTCGTAGGTGGTTTAATTTGACAGCTCTTTAAATAACGTTTTTAAGTAGTGAATAAGGATAAATAGCGTTTATAAGTGAAGATTTTTTTAAATAACTGTTTTATGTATAACTTAACTTTAAATAGCGTTTATGAGTAAGGGTGGTAGTGTATAACGATAAAAAAAAATTTCACTGAGATTATGTATTAAACACACTTATTTTATTCAAATTACGAAAATGAAAGACTTATTTTTTTATTAGATATGGCGTGACATAAGTATTTTAATTTGACATTTGAGAAGATATTATATATTTTGCAATCATCAGTGAATATCACATATAAATGACCGATTTAATGAATGATTTCAGTGTATTTTGTACGCGTTGGTAACGATGTTACGACACGAGTCGTAACTTAAAAACCAAATGTTCCATTCCCCATTTTGGTCGTAGAAACGGAACGACAACCACACAGTGTGTACACAATGTTTCTACTCAAATCAGTTACTAAAAAAAGTATCTACATGTTCAGTCACAGCAACCGAAATTGGTTGCTTGGGTTGCAATAACTTTCTATCATTTTCTAATTGAAACCGGTTCAATATAGCGGTTTTTTAAAAAGATTTTTACGTTCTGGAAACTTAAATGAATACAATTCAAAATCATTTATTCAAATAGTCCTTCGCAAGCACTTATGAAAAGTCTGACTCTGACACTCTAATACCGGTTCGGAAGGTTGAATTTGCTGAGAAGAGCCGGCAATAAACTCAGCAATTACTCTTTTCAAACAAGCTTAGATTCATTACATAATATTTACATTCTAATCGCGCGTGCACCGGCGAAACTACAAAGTAGACTGACTCTATATTTAATAAGTAAATAAATAAATGGCAAACTTAAGCAGACCAACCCCCACAAGCAGCACCTGTTCACAAGTACGACGCGAGTGGCCCCACGAGCAAAGGCCTTAAAGTGAGCATGACTACGCAGCACTCGTGTACATACACGACGCCGCAGCCGCGCCGCCATCGCCACCGCGCTGCCGACGACAGTAATACATTGCTACAGCTCGCAGCTTCCGAAGCTCGTAATAATACAAGCACAGATGCGAACCGCGGTGACCGTTCACCTCGTTACCGACCTCGTCATCGTGGTCACGCGCCGCGACCCTTTACTTAGTTTCGTCCCCTTGTGGTTGCTCGACAAGCGGCCCGAGCCGCCAATAATAATCCGCTCTCCTCTAATTAGTCGTATCGTAACTCGTTCTAAGAAAGAAGTCCGTCCCCTCCCCCGGTAACAAGCCTGTAGACAAGATAGTTATCGACAATCGTCATCGTTATTAAACGATCAACCATTGTATGGGATTGACATAAGAGATTGTTTTAAAAATCACGTGATATTTCTATATTTATATGATTATTATGAGAGCTTTTTTTTTGGTGCACTTAACACTTGTTAAGTGCAGTTACTTAGAAAATCTGATGCGCTCGATAAAATTTTTTTTCTTTTCATTTTCAACTCTTACATACAACCACCCGCATCATGCAAACGATCAGATTAACATACGTACGTTATTAAAAATAAGTAGGGCATTGATACTATCAATATCTGACGCGCTCGAGGATGTCCATGCAACAGTTTTTTTTACATATTTAATAATCTATAGCCGCTTCCCCCACCGATGAAAAGGTATATATCATATAACATTTTTTTCTTCTTATCATCTAAGCTTTGCAACCCAATAGGTCTCTACAACGCTCGAGTAAATCCCCATTTAGCATCGTGGGCTCCCCTACTACGAGGGAAAAAAAATAGCCAAGTAATTCAAAATCACCCGGTATATTTGGTAACATTGTCACCACGCAATTATGACACATTTGTTATTAGAGTGTACACTAGTTACAAATAGTCGCAAAAGTTAAAGGAAATAAGTTCACTCAGGTGATTACGTAACGCGTAGACACAAGGGCCACACGTGGTTTCTACAACGTTTAGGGCACATAGTGTGCAAACTAATACTACACATAAACACACAGCCGCCATGAGACACCTGTGACGAGATATTACCACCATATAAAATCTGCGACCGAAATGGTTGCTTGGGAACGTTTAGGCTTGGGAACAAAGTTACATAGGCTGTATTCCGAATGAAGAATGTTCACTCATTTTGAATTTTAGCTCTCCCTATTTGCTGTATAAATAAAAAATACGTGTGAAAGAATTATTTCAATACGTCAATTATTTCTGAGATATGGAATTTTAAAATGAGCGCGCGTTTGACGTCATGTTCTAACGCTCGCTCAGTCAATCGCGGTCACAGAACAAATATCCTGACGGAGTCGCGCTCTTCCATACGTTTCCCTAGAAGATTATGTTTTTTTTGGTTTATAAAATGTACAATACAAATACTATAAGACCGGCCGCATACTATAAGAAATTTTCTGTCAGAAATTTTCGGACGCCCGCCGGAAGGCACGTTTCTCATACATTTTGTTCTAGACCCCGCATACTATCCGAATTCTGACGTGTCTTACGTCCGCTTGGGATGAGCACCGGATGCAAACCATCGGACGTCCGAATTTTTTCTGATCAGAATGTCGGATGGCGCGCTCTCCATACATTTTGTACTAGATCCCGCACATCTATCCGAAATTCGCATCAGTTGTCGAGTGGACGCCGTGTGGTATGCACGCGTTCATTCTGTACCGCGAGATAAGATGATGATTTTTAAATGATTTCTTCACAAGGAAGTGCACGTCCTCTTTTTAACACGCTTTTATTAGCTTCACCTGTATGTATGTATCTATGTATGTATGTATGTATGAATGTATGTAAAGGAATCTTCGAACGTAATTTTCATCGACTTCCAGACGTCAGATTAAACTGAAATTTTGCACACTTATCAAGTACCGATGACAATACAATAATTTGGTACCATCGAGCTGATCTGATGATGGATCCGGAAGGTAGGCACTGGAACTCCATAACGGAGCAACGTTTCCTAGCCGTGTTTGGGCTTTTTGGAATTGTCATGAAATGAACTTTGACCATGTATGGTTTTCAGGGTCTGATGATGGAGTAGGAGAGTAAGCACTGGAACTCCATAGTGGAGCATCGTATACTAGCCGTGTTTGGGCTTGTTGGAATTATCTTGAGATGAACTTTGACCATGTATGGTTTTCAGGGTCTGATGATGGAGTAGGAGAGTAAGCACTGGAACTCCATAGTGGAGCATCGTATACTAGCCGTGTTTGGGTTTGTTGGAATTGTCGTGAGATGAACTTGGACCATGTATAGTTTTCAGGGTCTGATGATGGAGTAGGAGGGTAGGCACTGGAACTCCATAACGGACCAACGTTTCCTAGGCGTGTTTGGGCTTGTTGGAATTGTCGTAAGATGAATTTTGACCATGTGTAGTTTTCAGGGTCTGATGATGAAGTCAGAGGGTTGGCACTGGAACCCCATAGCGGAGCATCGTATTCTAGCCGTGTTTGGGCGTATTGTAATCGTATTATGTGCATTTTGGCCAAATATGGTTTTCTGAGTTTGTTGGTGGAGTCAAAGAGTAGGCACTGAAGCTAAATACTCATTATAAATGTGAAATAAATTGATATTGGGTGAAAATATGGTATAAGTAACATAATAAAATGGTATGAATAATTTATGTTGACTAAAAAATAAAAAATAAATTACCGTTTAAAAAAACTAAAAAACACGCTTTAAAAAGCCCTGCACTAAAAAGTGTTAAATAATTATAAAATTGAACCTGAATATATTCTCTGTCTATCCCGTAAGGGCCTAAATGTAAGCAATTTTTGTAATTAAGTTCAATATTTGAATGAAAAGCGTGGGGCGCTTTTCCTTGTAAACTCAATAGAATTTCTAAGCATTATCATTATCATGAAGAAATATCGTAAATTACAAAACGAAAAGCGCCACACACTTTTCATTCAAATATTGAACTTAATTACAAAAATTGCTTACATTTAGGCCCTTACGGGATAGACAGAGAATATATTCAGGTTCAATTTTATAATTATTTAACACTTTTTAGTGTAGGATCCTAACTAGGATCCTAACTGGGATCGCTCTGACTAGGAAGCAGAAGCTGTTCTAACTGCAATTACACCTTCCTATTTCCTAGTTAGGAACCTAGTTAGGATCCTAAAAATAGGACGGTGTAATAAGTACTTAAGCTCAAACTCGCCGGATCGACATTTCTGATAGGTGTGCGGAGTGGTTCCGGCGGGCGTCCGAAATTTTCTAACAGAAAATTTCTTATAGTATGCGGCCGCCCTAAAATCATGTGTTGTGCCTAGGGTTGCCAACTTATTTTATTATATTGCTTTATTATATTACATTTTAATTATTATATTCAATTTAAATTTATAATTTTGCATGCTATTCTGTAGCGAAACGTGTTGACCTTATTTTAAGATTCTACTTAATTGTACGACATTTCTGGCGAAATAAACAATTTCATTTCATTTTAACCGTAAGTCCATCTATTTTATTTAGATTTTACGATTGCCCTTTCTCAAATCCATAAGGCCGGCCGCATACTATAAGAAATTTTCTGTCAGAATATTTCTGACGCCCGCCGGAAGGCACTTTCCTCATACATTTTGTTCTAGACCCCGCATACTATCCGAAAATTCTGACGTGTCTGACGTCCAAAAATGTATGAGCAAGCGGGCGTCCGAAAATTTCTGACAGAAAATTTCTTATATTATAGTATGCGGCCGGTCTAAATCGCATCCAAAATAGGTACTTTCTAATAGCGCCAGATTCCTACGTCCCACCGCTAGCGACTAATGAGTGAACGGAGCGTTGGAAAATGACGTCACCCTGCGGTCACGTGACCGTTAGCGGCCTCTATATTATGTATGATAGGGAAATTTTAAATGTCTGTAAAATACTACTTGGTTTTTTGAATGAAACAAAGACTGATGTATTTGTATAATATGTCACCGTATTTTTGTGAAAACCGTTAGTTTATAATCTACCTAGGGAGATTGTAAACTCCCCGATAAATTGTGAACTGTACCATACTGTTTACAATATAACGTATTCATTTCCGATAGTTTATAATCTATCTATGTCAAACCGTCATATTGCAAACGAACCTGCACTTGCCGACAGGGTTCACAATCTGTCCGCTTTTATCACTCGTAATATTGTGAACCGTCCCTGATTGGTCAATCTTGGCGGTAGAGCGTTTAGTAGAATACTAGAATCAATATCTGACATTTACATAATTGCTCTACTGCTACAAACTTTTTAAGCGATTTTGCATACCTATTAACATTCCTCATTACTATATACATCACACGATAAAATTCATCTAGGACTCCAATCGAGACTTGGAATCATTTTGTAGTTAGTTTGTGTTTTTTTGGACTAGCTACATTATCTTGCCAGCGAGTAGCTAGCGCCCTCTACACAGACGCCAGATAAACGCCCGGTTCGCTGCCCGCCATAAATTTTCTTTGGCTCATTGCGTTTCTGTCGCTGTAAACAATTTTGTAAGTATTTTTAATATATTTATCAACAAAATATTTTAATATACATATTAAATTTATAGCAATTTGTTTTCAATTTGAATTAAATTGTATATTTTGCGGTATCAGCATTTATAACTTTCTTTATTTACCTAATGTAAGCAGACTCCATTGAAATAATGGCTTGGCATCCGTAAAAATACTTTGATTTTAATTTCAGTTAGTAACTAATTATATTAGGAATCCATCATATTTATCATGTGTATCAAGGCTTACTGCCATTTTAAAATTTTCATAGGAGTGATTCAAACGTTAGTAATTCAAGAATTACAACTAATTTCGTACGACATAGATCGTGAATCGTGAATAGATTATAACAGCGCCGAGTATGAAGCTGTTGTTGACTATGTGTTCCATTTATTTCTCGGTTGGTTATAATTTGGTCGTTTTTCACAAGTAGTTACTATACTTACAGTTGTTATGTACACCATTTGTGTATTTAGGTATAAATATTCTTCTTTCATTCGTATCATTGAATTGAAATCAATATTGCGTCCATGTATAGTGATGCTGGTTGATTGCTTTATATAGTTTCCACTAGATAAAAAAAATACTTTTTTTTTTTTCAGGTTTTATCAGTTAGGTGTTTTATAAATTGACTAAAATGTCTGATGATGGATCAACAACTGTTGAGAAGAAGGGACGCGGTAGGCCAAAAGCAAATGGAACACAATCAGTGAGTACTTTAATCACTTTCAACCTTTCTGAATTACAATAAAAAATCAAATGTTAAAGTATGGTTATAACTACAAATTAATGACTAACATTGGTTTCAGGAGGCTAAAGTAGATACAAAGAAAAGAGGAAGACCCGCAGTACCTGCAAAAACAAAAGAAGCAAAGTCCTCTGATGATGAGCAAGCACCAATCGCGAAAAGAGGACGAGGCAGACCAAAAGGCTCGAAGAAAAAGGCAGCTGCAAAAGGAAAGGTAAATTATATTTGATTAAATACTTAATGAACATCAGACACTTGTTTCATGTACTTGTATGTGATGGTCGCACAATATTATTCATTATTGATACAAATTGGTAATTGTTGCAGAGTGCACCAGTGGAAGGTAGAGGGCGTGGGCGGCCGCGTAAGGACACAGCGCCACCCAAAAAGGATGCTGCCTCCACCGAGGAGGAACAAGATGAGGATGATGAGGAGGAGGAAGGCTCTGACCAGTAAACTGTGTTATGTTTTCTGACACAACACTCACTTAGTGTAATTTGTTTGTCATGATAACTCTTGTTGTGTGTTCCTGCAATATATAAGTTTTTTGTAGATGTTGACATTACTAAATCATGGTATGAAACATTTTTGACACAATAACATAATATAGGGTTATCTTGACATTACAAAATTCTCAACTGAGATTGTTTACTCAAATTTTTGTCATGCGAGACAAAATTAATATGATAATGATAATATATTAAAAATATACTTGCATTAAGACAAAAATCTTGTGATTACATTGCATTTAACCACTTGAAATTTTATAAATCTCGCATGAATAAATTTGGGTGACTTAGCTCTCCCTAGCAACGTACAACTTTAAGATTTAATTTGTAAGATCCTTTTTTTTGTAGATTCTATTCAAATAGGTATTTTGTAATCTCTGATTTATGTTATGAATATCATACAATTTTGTAGAATTATTATTTTGATCATCAAGTCTAGTATTATTTTTTATGATTAATTAAATGATCTTTTTTTATATGTATTTTTTTCTCCCCTCGGTGTAATAATAATAACATTAATATGGACAGTGTTAGTACTGAAATATTTTCATGAATAATAAGTGTCTAAAAGTAGTTACTTTATTGTTCTACAATCGATCAATAGTATGGGTAGTGCCATTTTGTATCCTTTTTTTTTACAATTAAGCAGATTGACGAAGAAATTGTTTTGTTGACATTTACTGTGTGTATGTGCGTGAATGTACTATTTTAGAACAAAATATAAATAAATATCTATGAAAGCTATTAAGCAGTGTTTGTTTTACTTGCTCACCAATTTAACTTTTATGGTCCAAAATTTGCTTCATGAAATATTAAAGCGAGAAGCATTGGTGTGGGTGGGGGGAGCAAACCGAGTTCTGGGTGCATCTCAGGATGTTGGGTTACCAACCCAAAATTCTACATAACAAAAAAAGGATAATATTGTTCGATGGTATAATAATATTCCAACTTCTCTGGCTAGTCTGGCTACCACTAGATAATATCTAAACTAATATTATAAAGAGGAAAGATTTGATTGTTTGTTTGTTTGCATTGAATAGGCTCCGAAGCTACTGAGCCGATTTGAAAAATTCTTTCACTGTTGGGAAGCTACACTATCCCTGGGTGACATAGGCTATATTATATTTTCAAAAAAAATAGGGATCCTTACTAAAACTCCAATAAAGTAACCCAAGGTGTAAAAAATTACCTAAAATATTCATTTCATCACGTGCGCTGCGAAAACTATTGATGATAGAATAAAATAATGTACTACGACTTTGTAGAACATATCATTATTTACAAAAAGTGTCGCGACAGTATTATAGTTATGCCACAATAAGTGTTCTTTTATTTTAAAAATTGAATTGAAATGGCGCCGCTAGAAAAAGCTCTTTATTTGTATCTTAGTATTAATCCTTATCAAAATAAATTACTTCATATTCAAGACTGCTTTGTATAACTTTTAGAATTATTTAATTCGGACATTCCATTCGAAAGATATCACGAGTTTAAAAATGTAAGTATTAGAACAGTGTTTGTAAAAAATCTCCTCCGAGACGGCTTGACCGATTCTTATGAGATTTTGTGTGTATATTCAGTAGGTCTGAGAATAGGACGTAAACTATTTTTCATACCCGTAGGGTAGGGTAGTGTAGGGTAAGGTAGGGTACGGCAGGGTAGAGTAGGTTAGGTTAGGTTTGGGTAGGGCAGGGCAGGGTAGGGTACGGCGCGCAAATCTATCGACACCTCATTACGACATTGCACCCGTGCGAAGCCGGGTAGGGTCGCTAGTTACTTAATAACTTGCTGCCGCGCGCGAATTCGTTTGCATGGTATCCTACCCTACCCTACGGCGCCGCGGCGCTGAGGTAACATTAGACCAGTGTTTTACAATCTTATTGATTTCGCGACCCCCTTACAGGTTGAAAAATTCTGGCGACCCCCTTGTCAGACAGACAGAATTTATAAATTAAAAGACTACGATAATGATTTTCTTTACTTTGATACCTTTTGATTACTTATTAGTTTGCAATAAGCCGCGAGAGGTTTGCAACCAAGTAAGAGGTAAGTTGGACGCCCGCTTGCGCGAAGTCTACCTTGCCTTTTTCCTTCTGCCGGCGACCCCCTGACTAAGGTTTCGTGACCCCCAGATTGCAAAACACTGCATTAGACAGTTTATATAAGTAGTCCTTACATTTTCTAAGCAAAATTCTTATTTCTTTTTTTTCATTAGAACCTTTTATAATACCATCATACCTACCTAATATGCTATGAAAACAAAATAAAGACGTTTGTTGTATGGCGCACCTTTAATTTTTAATATTTGTTGTTATATATAGCGTTAATAGAAATACTTATTCTCTGAAAATTTCAGCTGTCTACCTATTACCGTTCATGAGATACAACCTGGTGACAGACAGACATACGGACGGACAGCGGAGTCTTAGTATTAGGGTCCCGTTTTACCTTTTGGGTACGGAACCCAAAAATATTATGGATGAAATCGGTGGTCGTTCTCAAGTTATGGCGAGACCAAGGGAAATAGGGATTCATTAGAACACGAAATAGTAGTATGTGTATTCTACCGCTTGTACAACTGACAGTGTTCTAAAGAATTGTTTAAGATGATTCTTACGGCTACCTTCTACCATCGCAACTCTCGCCATCGACGGGCGACTCCATCCTCACCAATTGGAATCAGAATTGTATCGAACTGTGCGGTCTCAAAGGAGCTTCCTTCCGCGGACTCTCAGATTGTGGAATGAGCTCCCCGCCGTGGATTTTCCAATGGAGTACAGCATGGGGTTCTTCAAAAAGGGTATGAAGAGATTTCTGCTGGGTCGGCAACGCGCGAGTAACACCCCTGGTGATGCAAGCGTTCATAGGCTGCGGTAACCGCTTACCATCAGGCGGGCCGTATGCTACCAAAGTAGTATTAAAAAAAAAGTAGGTACTTCACTACATGCGCAGCGATGCGTGCCTGACCGCACACCTACAGTTTCACGTACGAAAGCCGAGCGGCTGCTACGGGTGTCTCCGGCGAACCGAGCGGCTGAGAACCAGGGTTGACACGTGCGCGACCGAGCAGCACGCCTCGATATCTATACCGCGATACTTTGTTTTTAATAATTTTTAGAGCTTAATACGAATTAAGCTCTAAAAATTACGAATTAAATATAAAATTACACAATATTCATAGTAAAATAATTTATTTTTCAACACACGCTCATATCAGGTTTAAGAGGCCGTATGCAGAATTTGCCGATTTCGCTTATTTACGTGATTTTACAGACGTGATTATACGGTTAAAATACTGTATTTCTATAAGTTTTAAAGCACAAAATGAAAGATAATTTCAATTATTATCTAATAAACGAGCTACTTTTTTAATTTTATTATTTAATTTTGATTAATAGATCTCAAACTGGCGGCTGTTTTTGAATTTTTGCTATAGGAGGTTTAGAATATCTGATAATTACAAATCGTTTTGACGTCTAAACGGTACGAAAAAAATACAGTACATATTTTGTTATGAAAGTCATGTAATATTTTGAGTTAAAAAATATTTAACTTAGTAAAATTTTAGAGAAAATGGCCGAAGACTTGCTTTTGATTTCAGCTACTTAGAACTCTCGTTCAGTGGCGTAACAATAAGGTGGCAGGGCTGGCAAAATGCCACGGGCCCCCGACCCAAGAGGGCCCCGGCCAGCGTTGCCAGATTTTTTTTCGGCCAAAGCGGGATTTTGTTAGCTCTTGAGTAAAAAAAGCGGGATTCTATCGCCGAAAGCGGGACATACCAAAAATTTTTTTTTCCATGTTTTTTTTGGCCTTTTTGTGCCAAGTGCGAGTCCTACACGCGTACCGAGGGTTCCGTAGAAACTTGTAGTTGTGTTATTTGTATTTAAATAGTTAATTAATCACGGGAATCGAGTCTCGAAGATTTTTCACCTTTTTTCGATTATGTTCTAATATATTGGCAATTTTTTTTGTGTTGTACTACAAAACGCTTTCCGGATTTCTTCCTTTACTTGTGCTTAATGGAATTTCTTCTTGCCAAATTTCATGATTCTAGGTCAACGGGAAGTACCTATAGGTTTTGATTCCCTTGCGAGAGTATCTTTTGATTGCGTTGACTTAGAAGTTTGGTTTTTGTATCTCACAGTGACATTTAGCGCACTTTGGCGTGGTTCTCCACACCACTGCCACAGTTACTAAATAGCAACGCGGTGTTTAAGAAGCATCACGGAAAAGCTGGTGCCATTTCTGTGCAGTAGTGTCTTTATAATTAATTTCCCACTTCCACGTCCAACGATGATTTCACCGTCGAGTAATCCTCGAAAAGCGGGACAGAGCCTGTCCCGCGCGGGACATTAAATTTTGAGCTAAAAATCGGGACGTCCCGCCAAAATCGGGACGTCTGGCAACGCTGGCCCCGGCCCAAGAGCCGTGAGCTCAAAAATATTTTTTTACATTGTACCTGAGTATTTTATTTTATTTGAAAAGTATATTTTTATAAGTTCTGCTTAAAATCCAAAGTGAGACAACTAGTCTCCAATACGCATTGGGCTAGCGTGGGGACTACAGACCATTCCCTCTCGCCTAATGGTGCCTTCTCACGGCGCGTTGTAGCCCGAGCCGCGCCGCGCCGCGCCGCGCCCCGCGCCGTGTGAAGGCAACGGCTCGGCGCGACTTGGGCATGCGCGTCCAATGCTCGGCGCGACTCGGCCTGGCGCGTCCAATTTGGTCGCTTCACACGGCGCGTGGTGGGACGAGCCGCGCCGCGCCGCGCCGCGCCTCGCGCCGTGTGAAGGCAATGCTCGGCGCGACTTGGGCTGGCGCGTCCGATCCGCTAAATGTCGGTAACTTCAAAGGCGCGGCGCGGGCAGGGTTGGATTTCGTAGTATAATAAATATAAATATAGTACTTACGAGAAAATACCATAATTTTACCTTCTGGTCGATTAATTCTGTTATTTGTTGAAATAAATTAAAAATATTACTTTAATTATGAAATAAAGTTGTAATAGTTGTTTTAGTTGTAGTAAATCGGCCTATTTACTCCTGATTCTTACATGCGATGCTGTGAAAGAAAGTAAATGTAATTTGTATTGAATGTATTCCATCTGACGACATGCTATGTCGTGTCAATGCCAAAGACGAAGTTTCGATTGACGGATTGGCTGAGATAAACATCTACTTGCCTAAATTTGGTCAATTTGTACCTACAATAACAATAAAACTAAAATGTCCTTACAAATACATTTTTATTTCAGTTAAATAACAAAATGGACGATAAGCAAAATGCAGTATTATTTTCGACAAGTACCTAGTATAATTTTATTTTCCATATAAGTACAATAATATTTTGAGGGTCTGAATGCAGCCCTGGGCGCGGGCGCGCGCGTGGGTGGCTCGGTTTTGTGCGGAGTTGTGTGTGCGTTTGAACACGTTCATTTCATCTCGAAGCGTTCGAACGTGAGGTACTCTGCGAGCTTAAATATGGAGTGGTCGAATGACACGATTGCCGAATTTTTACATTATTACGAGAACGAACCATCTTTGTGGAACTCGAAAAATGCGGAGCACAAAAATAAGAATGACCAGCACGATGCCTGGATCAGAATAGTTTAGTTAAGGACACAAAAAACCCGACTGCGTAAAACAAAAAATAACTGAATAGAGTATAACAGCTTGCAATTTGAAAATATAGTATTATATTAAAGTAATTAATTATAGTAACAGCAATTTTGAAAATATAGTATTATAATATATATATACACGGTGTTGTTTTGGTCGGCGACAAGCGACCCAGGAGCGGTTATACAAAATATTCCCCAAAAATGGACTTAATTCCATTAAATACTGTAAATATGTTGAGAAATACCTTATTCAATTTGAAATAAAATTACCGCAACGTATGGTTACTAGGCACGTGCACAGACTAGAGCTAGGCGCAAGCCGCCATCGCCCCACCGTGATTACATGATTATACATATAGATACCATTACATGATTTTCAAAATTTTTATTTTTTTATTTTTATTATTAAAAAAAAATAAAGTATTTTTTAAATATTTTTTTTAGCACCAGTATCATTTGTATTATCGACCCTGAGTCGCTCGTCGCTGACCAAAACAACGACCTGTATATGTATGGAATGGGCTGTTTACAAGCTTTCATTTGATACCCATATTTTTGTAATAACGACATTTTTGTTTTAATTCCCCTCCTCTGTTTTTATTCGAAGTCGCCATATAAAAATAATATAACCTATGTTACTCCCATAGTTAAGACGAATCTAACGACACCTCATGTTTAACTCCATCAAGCCGTTTAGGCTGCAGAGCGTGCCAAAGAAAGACATACATACACTCGAAAAACATAACCCTCCTCCCGGTTCAGTCGGGTAAAAATAGAAATTGTCATTTAAGGGGGCCAACGCAAGCATAGCCTAAAAGCTTGTACTTTCATCCAACATGTTTGACTGCGAAAAAAGAGAGACAGCATCAGAGCCGTCGGTTATCAGTCGGTAAATTCCGCTTATCACTCGCGGCCGCTTCGCTAGGTCGTCATTCATGATTTCGCATATCATAAAATTTGTTCCAGGAGTATACTTCTTGTGAAACAATCTTACAAGTTTGTGAAAAAAAGTTAGTTATTTAGAATCTCCAATATATTTGCAAGCCTGGTATCTAGATATTTCGTTACTTTTTCAATTTATAAGTACATTAGATATGGCCAAAGTTCAGGCAAAAACGCTGTTTTTCGGAGGCTTTTACTGAATTTCTTTCACACTTCTTTTTATTTTTGCCTAGATACACGGCTAGATATAGTGCACAAGATACCAATTTGTTTAAAACATCTAACGAAAAATGTTTAACAACGCCATCATCAGTACAAAGCTTTTGTATGAAAAGTATGGGCGGATTGACTGCTCTTAATTGTCGTTTTAAATTTCTCCATGGCTGGACGTGCGACATTGTGCGTTGCGTGTCTCGATATGCGGCAATTTCCAATCAAACGAGCGCCGCGCCGCGCCGCGCCCGTGTGAAGGGGTGACTCGGGCTCGCGCGTGGCGCGTGCTTGCTCGTAGAAATCGGCGAGGCGCGGCGCGGCTCGGCCTACCACGCGCCGTGAGAAGCCACCATAACAGAGGAGGCCTATAGCCATTAGTGGGACATATACAACGTGTAATTGAGTACGCTGAAAATCTCGAAGTTTATTAAAATTAAACTGAGTACAACGTGACGATTTTTACTGATAGGGCCCCATCAAAAGAATTTTCCACGGGCCCCAGATGGTATAGTTACGCCACTGCTCTCGTTCATTAAAATTATAACATCATACATTAACTAAAGTTAATAAACAATCCATTTCCTGAAAAAAATAAAAGTTCGATAGTTTGGCAATAAAAAATCTTTTAAAACAACCTAAATCTCGCATTAAATAAAATAATAAAAATAAAGAGGTAGCTCAATCATTAGATCATAATTAAAATTATATTTTAGGCTGTGAATTAAAACTTGCAGAAATACAGTATTTTAACTGTACAGTCACGGTTGTTAAATCACATAAAACAGCGAGGCCGTATGAAAAATTTTGCATACGGTTTCTTAAAGCGCTGATAGCTCAGTGGTAGTGACGTCGGATACCGAGACGAAGGTCCCGGGTTCGAATCCTACAATGAGCTTGAGCTTTCAGTGAAGGAAAACATCGTGTGGAAACCATAGCACGGTGGTAGGGTACTTTGTAGTACCCGCCTGGCTGGCTACCACCCTCAAGTTGAAAATCTGTCACCAAGCACCTTTCGGTGTGTTCCGACAGCTGCACTTGAGAGCCAGTCCCTTCTAGGCTTTGTGTGCTTACCACTAGGGAATGCAAAACCGTGGCAAAATGAAAACCGGTTTTTATTTCGGTTATGAGAGGGAAAAACCGGTTAACCGGTTTTTTTAATGTTCGTTCGTTTTTTTTCACGTTATTTCTATAGTTCGAATTATAGATAATAACCGTGCCTAAGATTTAAAAATCGCAAACTGAGGAATTATTGTCAGTTAAAGTTAATGAAGTGGGTATAAAAGAAACATCAAAGACACCATCACCATCTGCCTGTCCTGTTCCCTATAATTTGGGATCGGCACAATATGTACGCTTCTTCTATCCGTTATACCAACATTCACTCGTTTCTCACCAATATCATCTTTCACACAATCAATCCATCTCTTTTTCATAAAATTTATGGAAATAATCGTTTATTTAACTCTTTAGATCAGATACTCGTTTATATAGACTACACGGTTCATTGCTTTTGATTTTATTTTAAATGAATGAAATCATAAAAACATATAACTTTTGCTTAATTTTTAATTGCTATGAGATATTATGACTATGTTAAAAAATAGATCAGTATTAAAGAAGTAATTATTTAAACATTTATTAAATTATGTTTCGTAAGTTATGATATTAATTTCCCACGTAATATACATGGCATATTGTAGCGGCACAGCAACTTGCGAGTACACTTAAACGTGCTTATTATTATACGAATATTTCCTTAGATAAAAAAAGATTACCCAGTTTTTGCTGTCGTGCAGACGGGTAAAAAATAACACCAATCAGTCCGCTTGCTGTCTGGCAGATACATAAGAGCCTTCGTTGACAGTAGTTGCTCCGATAGCATGACATTAATGCTGGCGTCCCGAAAGGCTCTGAATTATCCCCAACACTGTTCCTCCAGCATATTAATGATATACTCTCTTTTGCCAGCATTCATTGCTATGCAGATGAAATTACATGGGACGCTCATTACACGAACCGTGCAAATGTCTCACGTTCTATATTGGAGAAAAGGCGCGAAGGACTTGTCTTAAATCGAGAGTACACAAACTAGTGACTCCGATTAGGGTCGACTAAACCTAGTCTATTTCAACCCCACTAAATCACACGCAAGCCTGCGCATTCACCGTTGAGAGAAGTCCATTTGCTGTGGCTCCTCATTTCTAGAACATGTCCCTTAACATCACGAAAAGCATTGGGATCCTTCACGTTAATATTTGTAGCGATGTTCTGTTCCAAAGTCATCTACAGATATCCAAAAAACTCGGTGTGATTAATAGAGCGAAGCAGTACTTCTTATCGAGACAAAGACTGCAACTATATAAGTCGCAAGTCTGGCCCAAATGAAGTAATGCTGTCTTCTGTGGGCACCGGGATACCAGCTTGGGTATTTAGACTCAGTTCAGCGACGTGCCGTTAGAATTGTCAATGATCCCGAGCTCACAAGTGTTTTAAATCCCCTTAGTCTGAGGAGAGACTGCCTTCTTATGTGTGTTAATTAAACCGCTTTTCCAACAGTCTTCTGAAGGTTTGATTGACCTGATGCCCAGTTACCTTGATCCATCGTAGTCACCGATGGGGAGTATATCCTCACACATTGGAACCAAAATGTTCTCATACTGTGCGGTTTTAAAGAAGCTTCCTATCGTGGATGCTCAGGCTGTGGAATGAGCTCCCCGCTTCAAAAAGGTTGAGGGTTGGTAACGTGCGAGTGATAACCGTTATGTTACAAGAATCCATAGGCTAGAGTAACTGGTTATCATCAGGCGGGCCGTACGCTTGTTTGCTGCCTAAGTATGTTTTATATCTATCATAAAAACAATCATTATTTTAAGTTATTTTCTTACCAGCTCAACAAACTACACATCAAAACACTTCAGTTCATCACAAAAATACTCACTGCATTGCACTCAGTTTACAAAACGGCGGCAAATCTTCCTTTTTTACTTTTTCCAAACATTGAAAGAAAAACCGAAAAAAATCGTCAAACCGGTTTTGGTGTTATGTGAAACCGGTTTTTTTGTTGGTCAAAACCGTACCGAATAACCGGTTTTTCGATTTTCGGTGAAACCGGTTTGCATTCCCTACTTACCACCTTCAGCCGCATCATCACTTACCATGGTAAAATTGCGGTCAAACACAGGCCTATAAACAGTAAAAAAAGGTCAAATCAAACCAGGTCCAATCAAGTCAAATTAGGTCAAATCAAATCCAATCACGTCAAATCAGATCAAATATAGTCAATTCAGGTCAAACATAATCAAATCAAGTCAAATCACGTCAAATCTGGTCAAATCAGGTTCAGGTCTAATCAAGTCAAGTGAAATCACATCAAATTAAGTAAAATCAAGTCGTTTTTTTTTAATTACACTTGGCTGTGTGCCGCCGATCGAATCTATTTAATCTTGTATTTTGTACGCTTATACGAAATGTGTTTTGACTACCTAGTCCCACAACCTATGCACGCCACTGGCGTAGACGTATTTACCTTAATAAATTACCCGTTAGTTAAATGTTCTGTAGTGTGTGTTGAGTGAGTGAGAATCAATAAATCATACTTATAAAATGTATAATTAGTGAAAATATTACTCAACTTTCTAATTAAATTTATTTCCTAGTGTAGAATAGGCTAATATAATAAACGCTTGTAGCACAGATTATTAATAACCATACATATAAATAGCTCCTAAGAACGCGAAATGGTAGGTACTTCACTACATGCGCAGCGATGTGTGCGTGAGCGCTCACCGACGGGTTCACGTACGAGAGCCGAGAAGTCACTTCGGGTGTTTCCGGTGAACCCGAGGGTCCGCGAGTCGGGGGCGACCCGCGACGTGCCGCGACCGAGTGGCACTCCTGGATACCTACATACATCGCTTGCAGTACGTCGTCGCTCGCTGCTCGTTACCGCAATACTTTGTTTTTAATCATTTTAAGAACTTATAAAACAAAATGGTTATTTATTGCAGTGCGTGCATAAATAATTCCAGGAGGAATATAAATATATCTTATTTTACATACCTCAAAGATCGAGACAAGTAATTATAATTTATCCAAATGAAGTAATTTTCTGTACTAGGTAGGTATGTAGGTACACACGGCAACACATCAAGCTATACATTTCCAGTATAAGCTGATCTCGCATTGTATAGGATTTCCCTGCAATGAGAGGTCAGCTTATATCGTACGAGTAATATTTTAGTGGTGGGCGAAATTGGACTCATGTCATCTAGACACGCGAACACGCGAATCATCTGAAGCCACTTTTGAACCCTTCATAACTCAAAAACTATTTAACATAAACACACATAATTTTGTTCATATATTGAGACCCCCTAAATAAAAATTTTATTTAGGGCGTTTATGCATGCCACTGGCGTAGACGTATTTACCTAATAAATTACCCGTAAGTTAAATGATTTACAGTGTGAGTTGAGTGTGTGAGAATCAATAAATTTTACTTCATCATATCATCACATCAGCCTATGGATGTCCACTGCTGAACATAGGCCTCCCCCATTGCCTTCCACTTCGAACGGTTTTGGGCCGCTTGCATCCAGCGGTGTCCAGCGACTCTGACGGTCGTCGGTCCACCTGGTGGGAGGGGAGGGCGTCCCACTCGGCGCTTTCCAGTACGTGGTCGCCACTCGAGAACCTTTCTTTCCCAGCGGCTATCGGCTCTTCGAGCGATGTGGCCTTATAATTGTACTTATAAGGGGTACGAACATTTTTGTATGGGAGCTGGCATAGCTGCCCGCCGCCATTTTGATTTTTTTTCAATGTGGCGGCGCACGGTGTAAGTGGTATATTTGGGTAGAGGACACTTACACAAACAAAAAATGTTAAGCAATATGGTGTGCTAAAGTGTCACGTTTCTGAGATATTTGGAGGTAAAGATCGCCATAAGAGAATAACGACAATCATTAAAACTGAACTTATTACGTGTTTATATGCATTAGATTGTATTCAAATAATAGTTCCCAGGTTGATTTAACTATTTATTAGAATATAGTAAAATAAAGAGCACGAAAAAACAATATTCATTAATTAGTTACTACCTACTAAACCGCATGGCAATATTCGCAATGAAACACAATTTTATCAAGTAGCTCAGATCGTGGTAGTTAACATGTTTTCCATGTCACCGTTATTAAACAAAAATGACAATATCAAGACTTAGACTTAAAATCTCATGTTACCGAGATATTTGGAATGAAATATCGATGATATGAGAACAATGACAATAGTTTAAAGTTGATTAAGTACAATTTATGTTCTTGTTTTTAAGCAAATAATAGAAAATCTGCTGGATAGAAAATCGGTATGCATAGTCCCTCGGGAAGCCCGTATGCTGATAACTTCGTTAGAACACCCCAGTGCCAGACCGCTAGACTCGATCGAACGCCTTCGCCACATCTAGGCTTACTGCCAATGCCTCACCTTGACTCTTGATAGTGAATGATCACTCGGCGGAGCAGTCTTCCACGTAGACGGGACTTTCATTTTGGTGGAAGTTTTTTTTTATTTATATGCATTGCTATTGCAATTTTGTCGCCCAGGGAGTATTATTTAGCGATCTTTAGTTAACATGAGTTTATAGATCCTCAATTAACTTGGTAACATGAGATTTTAGGACATGTATTGTAATTTTTGTTTGTATAATAAAGACAAGATGGAAAACAATTCACGATCCCAGCTACTTTTACATTGCGAATATTACTACGTTGTTTAGTAGGTAAATATTAAAAATATTGTTTTTTCGTGCTCCTAGTTTTAATCTATTCTAATAAATAGTTAAATCAACCTGGGAACTATTATTTGAATACTATAGAATGCATATAAACACGTAATAAGTTAATTTTTAATGATTGTCGTTATTCTCATTTGGCGATCTTTACCTCCAAATATCTCGGAAACGTGACACTTTAGGCCACCATATTGCTTAACATTTTTTTTTTGTATAAGTGTCCTCTACCCATACATACCAGTTACATCGTGCGCCGCAACATTGAAAAAAAACTAAAATGGCGGTGGCTAACTATGCCACAAAGGTTCTATCCCCTTTATAATTAGTAAAATAATTACCCAACTTTCTAATGAAATTTATTTCCCAGTGTGACAGCCCTACAAGAATACAATTCTCTGTGCTTGTAGGAAGCTGCTGTTGCTCTGTACCTTATAAATATTATGTCTGTGCTCTGTACAATATAATACTCTGTGTTCATGTCTGTGGTTTATATATAGGTGGCATATCGTAACTTTACAAGTTGTCTCAAATAGTCCATGATAAGTTTTAGTACAATGACCACCATTTTACTAAAACATTACTGGACGGTAACTGATTATGCGGACTATGTGAAAGTTAATGTGTGGACCACAAACTAAGTAGAGATACTACGCATTGTGTGGACTATACTAAAGTGATATTATAAATAAAATGTATGCGACTGAAGGACTTTGTATCCATGGTCAAGAAGAAATATAAAAAAATAGAGTATTTTTCCTTTTTCTTTTCAACGGGTTACGTACGATGTAGTACGATCATGAACTAGAAATCGTACGCAATAAATATGATCTCCTGAAAACTCAACAACTTTATTATCAACCTTAAGAAGGCTCAGCATGAAGCGGTAAATTTGATATTTTTCATGTTATTATGGTTTTTTACCGTTGTTGAAAATATTTAAGTTAAATATTTCAGTGATTCGCGATCGTAGTAGTTCATTTGGCACATACGCCTCTAAATACGTGCCAATTTCAATTTGTTCACGATTTAACAGGTATTTTGAACCATATAGGATATATTATAAGAAAACTCCTCATTAAGTCATGCACTGTGATTAGTGTTTCATTAGCCGTGAAGAACCGATTGAAAATATGTATTGAGTACTATTGACAGATAAGAATCCACCTCGGCTGGGCAGCGTTCGGGAAGCTACGGCATATCTTCACGTCCAAAATACCTCAGAGTCTGAAGACAAAGGTCTTCAATCAGTGATGACATACGGATCATAGACGTGGTCTTTCACTACTGGCCGCATAAATAAGCTCAGAGTCACTCAGCGAGCTATGGAACGCTATGCTCGGAATTTCTCTACGTGACAGGGTCCGAAATGAGGACATTTGTAGGAGAACGAAAATTACGGACATAACTCGTAGAGTTAGTAAGCTGAAGTGGCAATGGGCAGGCCACATCGCTCGAAGAGCCGATAACCGATGGGGAAGAAAGGTCCTCGAGTGGCGACCACGTACTGGAAAGCGCCGAGTGGGACGAACAATTGGTCAGAGTCGCTGGGCACCGCTGGGTGCAAGCGGCCCAGAACCGTTTGAAGTGGAAATCAATGGGGGAGGCCTATGTTCAGCAGTGGACACGATGGGCTGATATGATGATGATGATACTACTGACAAAAATGTTTAAAGAGTAAAAATTTTTTTTCTTTTCAGATAATTAATGTGATCAATGTGAAAATAGCTTGTTTTAAGTAGAATATTATGGGGTACGTATTTTTTTTATAAGACATAGTCGGTAACTTATTTTCGTGCTAAATACGATCCTTTCTAATACTGCGTTGATGGTACGATCCCCTCCATATAATGTTGGCAGCACTGCTTGCAACGCGTCATTCGTGGGAATGCTGTTCGGTTCGGTCGTTGAGGATTATTGTTGAAGGATTTTTTTTGTGTGATCTGAACTTTAATCGTTGCTTCTATTACGGGCTATATTACATATTTTCGACTTTCAATCCGTTTTTGTGAACTTATTCAGTGTGTTAATACTAATTCATAATGATAATAACGGTGTCGCAAAGTGCCTTCAAAAGTTTTTGACCAAATCCGAAGTTTCAAGTGTTTGCGTTTTTGTGTAGTTACATTATAGTTTGATAAAGTATGATAATATATTGTAAAAGTGACTCTTGCTTCATTAAATCAGGTTGGTAAATATTTAAAATGTTAAAACAAAATGTTTTCTATTGCGTGGAATGCTGTGAAACAGGTAGGAGGTACATGTCTAATCAGTGATCCTGTCCTGGTTAGTGCACCTTTTCAATATCTGTCCCATTGTTACCGTGAAATGCATGGTTAATGTAATAATGTACCTATTGTTTAGGTATTTTTTTTGCATGGTAAACTAGTAAATACCTATTTGTAAACTACTTTTTTGTATAGCAAATACCACAATTTATTGTTCCAATATTCAACTTCACCAAAATGTTAAATTTCTCCAGATTTTAAGATTATTTCTCAGACATTATGTAGACTAATTATGATTAGTGTCCTCATGTTACAGGATATGGTGTGGTTAATTTTATATATTTCCATATAATTTATAAACTAACTAACCCTACGGTTTCCTTGATTTTAGAGTTTGTTCCAATGTAATAAAAGTTACTAGTTTTCTGACTAGCCTTTATCCTCAATAAAGTCGTAAAATATTTCTTTAAATCTATATTTACGTAAATTAAGAAATAATGTGTAATGTTGTATGATTCTCTATTAAAAAAAAAAAACTTCAAGTAGGTATCTATTACCTTTAACTGATATTTAGATTATATTTTTAAATACATACTTATTATTATACATAATTACACCCAGACTCAAGGCATTCAGATATGTTCATGCACACAAATGTATGCTTTGTTTTTAAATACATAATTACACCCAGACTCAGGTTTGTTCATGTCTCTCATACAGACATTAACAAAAATTGTGATATTTAAAGAGAGAATAAAATTAAACAAATAACAAAACAAGAAACAATAAAATGTATCAAATAATAAAACATAATTGCCATTTTACTCTGAACTATGAGTGACATGTCTACCACAGCAGTGCCAGATATATAATGTACCTTACTTGTGATGATCGTCAGGACAGTGTTAGAGCCGGTACATACTCATGTGGAAACAATTGGTGGGAAAATACCAAATGCACTGCAGTAGCAAGGCAGTCTCAATGCTCTGAATGGATTGAGAAAAAAAACTTTGAAAAACTTGAAAATGGTACTCTCAGCTCAGAATCTTTAATCTACTATAATAGTACTATTGAATATTCTGTGAAAATGGAAATAAAATAACATGCTATTCACTGGGAATGCCGAATATACTGGAGTCTTAATTTAGTCTAATTAAGTACCACAATATATCCATAACACATTGTGCGCCATCTCAAGGAGTATCAAGGTCAATCAGTTCAAATTCAATCAGTCCGTGGTCGCTTCTCATACCGATCGCACGCTCTAAGTATCGTACCCTTTTTTGCTACCTGTTACAAGTTATAGTGATGGGGTCCAAATCCATCGATATCGATAAATATGGATAAGTTTTTAACACGTGCCACTTCAAATCCGAATCTCGCAGCCAAACGACCTCGTGAAGATGCGGATGATAATTGTGACTGGCAGCTACCAAAAAGAGTCGCAGCACTAAAAACAATACCGAAAACCAACCCTACAAGCACTAACAACCGCTTTGAAAGTTTAACAGTTGATAAGAATGAACCATCCTCGGAGCTTTTCAAACAAGCATCAATCAAAAAGAAGACCTCTGGTCACATCCCACCAATAGTTATCGAGTTATCATCTGATTGGACGCTTGGTAAGCTAAAGGATCTCCTAGAAAAGTACGATAAAGGCTTTCACCTTCAATACAAAGGTAAAAACAGAGTGTCTGTTCAGGTTTATACGGTGCAAGGCCACCAACTTATTAAGGAAGGCCTCTGCAATGAAAATGTTCCTTTCTACACCTTTACGAGGAAGGATGAAAAATTCCCCAAGGTTGTAGTCCAAGGACTACCATCTTATTGTGAAGATACAGTTGCTGATGAACTTGCCAAACTGGGATTTCCCGGTGCTTCGGTGTCCAAACTGAACACAAACTCGACTTCTCAATGTCCACCACTCCTGATCCAATTACAAACTGACACGAACTTATCTAAATTCCGTCAGATTAAATATTTATCCAACTGTGTTATTGAAATCCAACGTTATAAGCCAAAAAAATCCTCTGGCACCCAATGTTATCGTTGCCAAGGTTTTGGTCATGCATCACGAAACTGTAATCGACACCCAAGATGTGTCAAATGCACCACTCCACACTTCACTTCCACGTGTCCTAAGAAAGACAAAGTTGAACCACCCAGCTGTTGCAACTGTCAACAAGACCATGCAGCTAACTATTCCCAGTGTTCAGCTAGACTGAAATACCTTCAGCGCATACATAGCAATCGCGAGAATCGTCAAAAATCGTTAAAAACTGCTGTTACCAACCGTGAAGATCTACACAAAGCACCGTTAACTTCTGATGTCACCAATGCTATCCATCACCAAAAATCCCATAAAACATGGGCCCATGCAACGCAACCTCCAACTTCAACCAAACCAGCATCCGCACAAATACCACAGTGCAACACTCAGGATCATACAACATTGGAAATGTTAAACATTTTAAATATAATTAAATCCATCAAGCAAGACTTTATAAAATGTGAATCCTTCACAGATAAAGTTATTCTAATCATAACTCACTTGGGTCAATATGTTTAACTCAATAAATTTAAAAATTATTTACTGGAATGCAGACGGCGTTCGAAATAAGCAGCAGGAGCTAATGGATCTGGCGGTAAGCGATTTAAATGTAGACATAATTGCTTTATGTGAAACTAGGCTATCTGTCCGAGTAGATCTTAAGGTGCCAGGTTTTGACTGTTACCGCGTAGATAGGCGTACTAATGGCAGCGGCCAAGGAGTAGCCATTTTAATCAAGTCTGAATTAAAGCATGAGCTAATTTCCCCTCCTGCTACGCAAAACCTTGAAGTAGTTGGTATTTCTCTTAATTTGTCTGGTGCCAAACACAATATTTACTCTGTCTATCAATCACCGAATCTACCCTTTCTTACAAAAGATATTGATATATTACTGTCTAGTGGGAGCAAAGTATTGCTAATGGGTGATTTTAACGCTAAACACCATTATTGGCTTCCAGGATCCCTAAATCAACATGGTAAAATCTTATTTGAGCATATGATGCAAAATGATTATCTTATCCATCATCCGGCAGATCCTACCCTCATCCATTATCGTGCAGAACACATTCCCTCACTCCCTGATCTTGTGCTTAGTAAAAATATTGTTTCTATTAACAATATTATTACCATACCTGCCCTGTCCTCTAATCATTTGCCTGTGCTGGTTAGTTTGAAATGCAAGCCTGATCGTAGCTGAACTGTAAATTTTTGCTTTTCCAAAGCTGACTGGGTGAGGTACCGGCGCTTTCTTAATGATAATATTTCGTTATCATCTGAAGTTTATAGATCTACAGAAGAAATAGATCATACAGTATCTTGCCTTCAGGACCTAATTATTCAATCCAGAGACACCTCTATTCCTAAAACAACTATTAAACCTATAAGTACTCAACTACCTAGGAGAATTAAGAGGCTTATTGTTTCTAAAAATCGCTTGCGGAGACAAGCTTTAAAAGAATCTGATAAAGATACACGTGGTAAGCTAAAAATGCAAATTAATTATCTCCAAAATTCAATCAATACTGCTATTAAAACCTACAATGATAATATCTGGAAATCAAAGCTTAAAAAAGTTGATAGTCCTGGTAATGATGTTTGGCGGCTTGCCAGAAATCTCAAAGGCTCTTCGTCCTCAGTAATCCCACCATTGAAACAACATGATGGCACAACGACATCAAATACCCAACAACAAGCCGATATCCTTGCCTCTGCTTTTCTTAATAATATGCTCCTAACTCAAAACTGGCATAGTCCGGAAGTTGAGGTTAAAGTAAAAGATTCCATATCTACATTAAACCATTACAGAAGTAACACACTCCACATGCCTGTCTTTCCCACTGAGGTTCAAAAACTAATCACTAAACTTAAAAATCGTAAAGCACCTGGCCCGGATTGCATTCCTAATATTCTAATTAAAAACTTGCCACGTAAATGTTTAGTTCTTCTAACCAAGATTTTTAATGCCTGCCTCCAACTTAACTATTTCCCAACTTCTTGGAAAGTGGCTAAGGTTATTGCCATCCACAAACCCGGAAAAGATACAGCTCAACCTACTAGCTATCGGCCGATAAGCCTACTACCATGCTTAGGTAAACTTTTCGAACGTATTTTATATTCCCGGTTGACTCGCGTTTCTAAAGGACTATTAATAAACGAGCAATTTGGATTTCGCCAAAGTCACTCCACTGTGCAACAATTAGGCCGGGTAGCCGAGCATATCGTACATAATCTCAATCTACGTCATAGTACTGGTTTGTTCCTCCTAGATATTGAAAAGGCTTTCGATTCCGTTTGGCATAATGGCCTTTTGCACAAACTCATAATCAATAACATTCCTCTTTGGCTGGTCAAAACGATTGAATCCTATCTTTCCGGCCGTAGTTTTCAAGTCCATATCAAAAACAACGTCTCAATTACGCAACCAGTGCCTGCTGGCGTACCACAAGGTTCAATTCTCGGTCCTTACTTATTTCTTCTTTTTTTAAACGACATACCAATTCAAACTCGTACCAGTTTGGCCTGTTATGCTGACGACACAGCCTCTTTTACGTCCTCATTAGGGAATGAAAACCGGTTTCACCGAAAATCGAAAAACCGGTTATTCGGTACGGTTTTGACCAACAAGAAAAACCGGTTTCACATGACACCAAAACCGGTTTTTCGATTTTTTTCGGTTTTTCTTTCAATGTTTGGAAAAACTAAAAAAGGAAGATTTGCCGCCGTTTTTTAAACTGCAGTGAGTATTTTTGTGATGAACTGAAGTGTGTTGATGTGTGGTTTATTGAGCTGGTAAGAAAATAACTTAAAATAATGATTGTTTCTATGATAGATATAAAACATGTAAAACTTTTTTTTACAATACTTAGGTAGCAAACAAGCGTACGGCCCGCCTGATGATAACCAGTTACTCTAGCCTATAGATTCTTGCAACATAACGGTTATCACTCGCACGTTACCAACCCTCAACCTTTTTGAAGCGGGGAGCTCATTCCACAGCCTGAGCATCCACGATAGGAAGCTTCTTTGAAACCGCACAGTATGAGAACATTTTGGTTCCAATGTGTGAGGATGGACTCCCCATTGGTGACTACGATGGATCAAGGTAACTGGGCGTCAGGTCAATCAATTCTTCAGAACACTGTTGGAAAAGCGGTTGAACACACATAAGAAGGCAGTCTCTCCTCAGAATAAGGGGCTTTAAAACACTTGTGAGCTCGGGATCATCGACAATTCTAACGGCACGTCGCTGAACTGAGTCTAAATACCCAAGCTGGTATCCAGGTGCCCACAGAAGACAGCATTACTTCATTTGGGCCAGACTTGCGACTTATATAGTTGCAGTCTTTGTCTCGATAAGAAGTACTGCTTCGCTCTATTAATCACACCGAGTTTTTGGATATCTTGTAAATGACTTTGGAACAGAACGTCGCTACAAATATTAACGTGAAGGATCCCAATGCTTTTCGTGATGTTGAGGGACATGTTCTAGAAATGAGGAGCCACAGCAAATGGACTTCTCTCAACGGTGAATTGCAGGCTTGCGTGTGATTTAGTGGGGTTGAAATAGACTAGGTTTAGTCGACCCCAATCGGAGTCACTAGTTTGTGTACTCTCGATTTAAGACAAGTCCTTCGCGCCTTTTCTCCAATATAGAACGTGAGATATTTGCACGGTTCGTGTAATGAGCGTCCCATGTAATTTCATCTGCATAGCAATGAATGCTGGCAATAGAGAGTATATTATTCATATGCTGGAGGAACAGTGTTGGGGATAATTTAGAGCCTTTCGGGACGCCAGCATTAATGTCATGCCATCGGAGCAACTACTATCAACGAAGGCTCTTATGTATCTGCCAGACAGCAAGCAAGCAATCAGTCATGATTGGTGTTATTTTTTACCCGTCTGCACGACAGCAAAAACTAAGTAATTTTTTTTTATCTAACGAAAACATTTGTATAATAATAACCACGTTTTAGTGTACACGCAAGTTGCTGTGCCGCTACAATATGCCATGTATATTACGTGTGAAATTAATATTATAACTTACGAAACATAAACGAACCGTGTAGTCTATATAAACGAGTATCTGATCTACAGAGTTAAATAAACGATTATTTCCATAAATTTTATGAAAAAGAGATGGATTGATTGTGTGAAAGATGATATTGGTAAGAAACGAGTGAATGTTGGTATAACGGATAGAAGAAGCGTACATATTGCGCCGATCCCAAATTATAGGGAACAGGACAGGCTGATGGTGTCTTTGATATTTCTTTTATACCCACTTCATTAACTTTAACTGATAATAATTCCTGTTTGCGATTTTTAAATCTTGGGCACGGTTATTATCTATAATTCGAACTATAGAAATAACGTGAAAAAAAAACGAGCGAATATAAAAAAAACCGGTTTTAAACCGGTTAACCGGTTTTTTCATCTCATAACCGAAATAAAAACCGGTTTTCATTTTGCCACGGTTTTGCATTCCCTAGTCCTCATCGGATATAGACCTCATTATTGATAGATTACAGCTTTCGATAGATGTTTTGTTATCTTTTTTTACTAAATGGAAATTAAAAATAAACGCCTCTAAAACCGAAGCAATTCTTTTTTCCCGGAGGAGAAAAATACCGACTCGTCAACTCATGATTGAAGGTTACCCCATTCCTTGGAGTTTTTCTGTCAAATATTTAGGCGTAATCATTGACCGTAAGGTTATGTGGACAGAGCATGTACAGCACCTTAGGGCCAGAGGCATCAAAGCACTAAATGCTCTTAGCCCTATTTTAAACAGGCGGTCAAATCTTAGCAGTCATACAAAATTAAATATTTACCGTACCTTAATTCGGCCCTGTATTACTTACGCATGTCCTGTCTGGTGCAGTACATGCGTGTCTAATATAAATAAATTACAGACAGTTCAAAATAAAGCCCTTAAGATCGCTTTCAATACTCCATTCCGGACCAATTTACGCAGACTTCATGTTAGTATCTGCCTTCCTAGCCTACAACAATTTATCTTTAAGGTATCTAAAAAATTTTATCTACATACAAATCTGGATCACCATAATATATTAATTAACAATTTAGCCAAAACGAGATCGAAAACTTTACCATATATCGATAAATACAATCGGTACAAACTACCACATCACTTGTTTCTCGATGAATAACTAGTCGTAGACCCATCCGTCTTACAAATTCCAAACTACCTACATTTACATAACTTTTTTTATTTTTATTTTTGCAGTAACATATTATGCGCTCAATTTTAACCCTTGCCGTCTACTGCCATGCTTGGTATAGCATACTGTTATTGGATGCTTGATTCCTCTGCTGTTTCGAACTACGTTTAAATTATTTTGTATACACCCTCACATTGTCGTCTTATTGTGATTTGTATTTTATTTCCTTCTAGATTATAATATATTTTTGTAACAGTGCATCGCTTTTCTAAAGCGTGCACTTAATATTCAATGTATTAATAACTATTATTTTCTTACATGTTTAACTTTATATAACACTTCACAACCGTCCTTATTAAAGTTTAAATGAGCGTCTTGAGCTCACTAAACATAATTTATTAAAACCTGTTTATTATGTCCAGGAATTATTGTACACTAGATTATAATATTGTCTGTACGTTTTCATGAACAAATAAAGAACTTTAAAAAGAAAAGAATCAGTTCAAATTATGAGTGATGCCCATTTCTGAGAACTTTTGTAGTCATATCAGACATGACCTAAAGATGTATTCAACACACAGTGCCATGTCATGAGGATCCTTCATCATCATCTGCCTGCCCTGTTCCCAATAATTTTGGGGCAGTACTATATGAGGCTTCCTCCATTCGTCTCTTCTATCCATCATCCATCCATCCACACAATCCATCCATCTCTTTTTTGGTCTTCCTCTTCCCATATATCCATCAACTTTCATATTTATAACTTGTTTAGTGATGTGGCTTTCATTTCTCCTCATAACATACCATACCATGATAAACGGTTTCCTCTCAACTTTTCAGTCACTGGCGCTACCCTTATGTTCTCATTTCTTATCTTATCTATTCTTGTCACTCCACACATCGATCTCAACATCTTAGCTGCATACATTTGTCTTTCATCCGTCTTCTTTACTGCTCAGCATTCCGAACCATACATTAAGATATGTCTTATCACGGACTTATGCATGAGGATCCTTCAATACTCTTTAAAAGAGCTCTACCATAGAGGTAGACAACTCATTGATAAACCTTATTTTGTATTCTCCTTAACTCGCTACTTAACTAATTAATGTTTTAATCAGCATTTGTAGTAACATGACATAATATTGTAGTAAATTGACATGCACTTGACCATTTTTAGGTTTCCATAGTCATTCGGAAATTACGAAATTACTAACTACTGATAGAAAACAGAAATATTATTCCATTACTTATATTATGATGATTTTAATGTATGTATTGAAATAGCGGAACCCTAATTTATTATACATGCTAAGTACTCAATAAATCATAGGTAAGATTAGTGGTTATTGCACATCTCGTAACTTATTGCCCTTTCAAGTGTCCCGAAAGTACAGTAAAACAACCTGCCAAGTGCAACTGCGAATAACGGTAAATTGCCTACTTACATTCGGCGTAAACTACCTGCCTTGACAGAAAACTCGTAAGGTAAATTGTGCACGTATGGGGGGAAGTAGGTAACATAGCTTTATTCTGCTGCCATATTATAATGTAGGTTTACTACTGTATTGTTTGTCCATTTCAAGGTACCTACTGCCATAATAATGTACTTAGGTATTGCTCTGATTCAAGAAAATATAGACTGTCTTACAGACACTAGAAAAAAACAATAATTGTTTATTTAGAACACAATTATTGTGTTCTCCAATCACTTAAGGGGAGGTCTAAGCTCAAATTCACAAATATGGGTTTCTTTGAGAGTCGAGTATGACGTATCACGTAACGCAATGAAAACCTAACACAAAAAATACTGTGGACAGAAGAGGGTTTTGAGAAATGTTAACCGAATTGAATATTAAAAAGTGCTTTGATATTCCCAATAAAAAATTCGTAAGTTACGTCTAAAAAAATCTTTCGCGTCGAAATTCTCCGTATGTTCAGCGATGACAACAATTTTATTTTTAAGATACAGAATTATATTAGAATGTTGATTTCATAGAGTCGATACATTTATGATTTACCATTTTCAACCCTATTCCAGTGAAGAACGAGTGCTGTCAAAATCGTAGTCAGTCCGCGCCTTAATTGTATCCTAAAGGTTTATCCCACCAAAAACATTTTTAATGTAAAATGTTGCCAGCCAAGACATATGGCTCGCACTGTCAAAATGTTTTCAGATCGCATGTAGAGCTCTTCCGGAACTCTTTTCCGCAAAGCCCTTGGGACCAGCTTGCATCCAGATTGTATCAAATGTTCCTTGAACAATACATATTTCGGAAACTTAAGACCTGATGCGGGGCAGCCAGGACCGTCATTTCACGAAACTTTGAAATCCAGATTGACTAATGATCCTACTTGGCTTTCAAAATAATGTAGATCGATAGGAAAAATAAAACTTCAATTGAATGTATGGCTAAAATAACAAGACTGTGATGATCATTTTCTAATCTCCCAATGTTACATGTTCCGCGGCATCGCACGTTGCGTTTCATCACGCTACATCTCGACAAGAATATTAGCCAAGTCTCAGGAATCAATTCACGAGCATCGAGTTTTAACTCTGCGAATGTATTATAATCAATAACTTTCATTGAATGGGCGGCAAAATCTTACCAAGTATAATTAAGCATGATACGCTTTCCAGTATTACTAGCAAGGTGGTCATAGACACGGATGATTAGATAAGATGTTATCTAAAAAAAATTCGCAACTTTTTAAGATAGCAACATGATTAATTTGATTTCTTATATTTTATTTGCATTAATTAAATAGGTACTGCATAGTTTTATGGATCATAGTATGCAAAGTATTTTTTTAATGAAACATGAGTTCCATATCTCAAGCACATTACCGGATTGCATTCCTAACTCTTCTTGTTTCTACGTCATCAGCTCGATTTATTGATGAGACAGAAGTCCACTGCTGGATATAGAAGCCTTGCCACAATTTCCGGCCCCATTCCACGTTTTTCATAAGTCTTATAAAGTTATCGGATAAAAATTATATTACAAAGATAATGCTAATAAATGTAAATAGTAAAAGTAGAGGCCAAAGAAGAGGACCAAAATAAGGATGGATGTGAAAGGTGACGAAATGACGGCTAATAGAGAGACAGAAGAATAAAATACATACATTAACAATATAGGTTCATATTTTGCATCAGGATAAGTTGATTGTCATCAATCGTTTAAGACAACTTACAATGGTCTCCCCTGGGGTATTTGTTTTATTGTATGGAGATTCTTACTTTTCCTTGTGGAAATTATTATGGGAGTTATAGGATCCGACACAATGAACGATCGTGGTCTGATAATCGTGACACGTGCCGTCATTCTACAGGTAGGTATTGCCGTACTCGAATGTCGTAGTTGTATTGACTATACGCCGTATACGAGTCTTACATTTTAATCAGCCCTGCATGGGCTTTGTGCGGTCGTTATGAAGTGAATCCAACCTTCATAACTAATGTCTTCTCTTTATTACAATAGAGACCAAAATATGCGAGTTATTTCAGTCGATATACGATTTTTGTCACGTAATAAACAGAACGTTTGGGAATTCATTACATTTCCTGTACAAAATATTAACAGTATTTTAATATCAACAATTTCAATAGTATTCCACGCAAAATATTATGCAGATACTAACTTTTTATCTGGTTAAATTACCAACAAATAACGATTTGGTACCACCCGGTCGTTGCCTCAATGAGTCACAGATGCACGCCGCCGTGAGTTGACTCAATATGACTATTATTGCTAAGAGTTCAGGTATCTTTTATGTAGAAGCTTCTTTTGGCATGGTTCAAATCTAAGACATGACGAGTACTAATTTAAAAGGAATCTTTCATCATGTGCTATTTTTAGGTTTTATACCTTAAAATAGCCTACTGCCAATACCTGCCTGCTAATACCTGCCAATGCCAAATATAATATATAAGTCTTCGGCTGATTAATTTATGCGTCCGTGACATCTGATCATATTGAGTTACTTTCCTTAGTTATTGTTATCTCAGATAGTCGCTCACCTTTAGAAGATTCTTCATTTAGTATTTTTTCTTTGTAGCACGTCTCTTGTTTGCATTCATAGCAAGTAAAAGCCTGTACCAGCAGTCATGACCAGGAGTTCCACAATTTCCAACTTCGCAATAATCTAGTATATCGCATGTGATATGTCTATTACGCGATGTCTGTCATTTATTATTTTTGGTTTCACTTGACTATTGTAGCAATTGATATTGTGTGTTGATGGGTGACCTCGTTATTGTCGTTGTTCTATTTTGTGCAATAATATAACAATTTCATACGGTTTAATTATTTTGTTTCAGATAGCATGGCGTAGATAGTGCTACGCTCCTTGCTGTCACACAACTTGTCATCGCTGAATACATCGTTTTGGAGTAAGTATCTGTTTTGTACAACAAAGTTCATAGGTATTTTCCCGGTTGTTCATGTGTGAGCTTGCCTTGTACTCAAATAAGGAATTTGTGGTAACTAACAAAGATATTATCATGTTCATAAACAGTGTTAATAGGGATGTTAAATGGAGATCGTTAGTGGGTCAGAGCAACAGTCGACGTCCTGAATTTTTAAGTACTCTATTAAGGCGCTGGTTGTGCCTCGCTGTGCGCTTTTCTCTCACTGATTGCGTCTTTTTACTTTCTCACGGCGGTTTCACCACAAGAGGCCGCTATATCAACGCAACGCTTGCGGCGAAGCCTCGCTCGCCTCGAAACGCTTCAAGATTTTAAGCCTGTGTTAGCTAGCACAACCTTACTTGACTACGGTTCGTTTACATAGTTTATGTCTCCCATCTTCTTACAGGATATTGTACTTATACTGTCTGTACGACTCATACAAGAAGTACACACGGGATTATGTGGGACAACACGTTGAATTCCGAGTCTCTAATGTGTTATCACTTTTATGTGGGTTAGAAATGCAATAGCCAGTTTTCTAAGCTCGGCAAACTTTCACGACTCCCGGTTCGCAGTTAATGGCATTTAACTAGTTACTTACTAACCAGTTTTTTACAACATTAGGGCTTTCGTTTGTTTCTTGGGATCAAGTTGCATTTTGTAAGGGTTACGCTCTGACTGACGCCGGAAGGCGGGCGACGACATAGGCTCAGTCAGTGCGGATGTTTGTGCGGCCACCGCTCGGTGATACCATTCCGCGACAAACCGCTCTAACGAGGTATCTGCTTACTTGCTAGTTTGTTCGTTATGGAATCTAAATTTAGGTTTAATTTTAACGTTTATTTTAAGATTAATAGCGTTGGTGTCTAAGGTACGTTTGTTTGTCTTTCCATATTTTCGGCACGTAAATTTGTCGTCACTTTAAAGCTACTAACTAAAATTTAAGTTCGTTCATTCCATTCAATATTATATCGAAGCACATAATGTCTTCAATCAATCTTCAAATAAAAAATCTAATCTAATTAGCTGCCTACCTAAAATATAGTAATGGCTCGTTTAATCGCTGCGGTTTTGTTAATAACGCGTAGCTGTGATGGGATGATGTGGGGGAACATTGACCTTAGGGCATTTAGAACGAGGGAGGGAGGCATTGCAGCCGCAAGCCGCAATAGTCACCAGCATTAGCACAGTACACCGCGTCAGCGGAGCCGATTGCTTCTAATTGAATTAGCCTGCAAGTGGAACGCTGCCGCACGCACCAACTTACCGACCGCCCTACACCACATATACTCTCTAAACCAACGTTTCTACAAACCAACGTTTTACATAATACAAATATTTGCTAAGTGAAACGGCGAGAATGAACTCTCTTCAATGAGAACTATCGAACATAAATCTTTGTTATTTACTTATGCTTACGTATACATCTGCGCGTATTATGGTTACGTTATACACCGTCACGAATTTGCTGCGTAACTAACCTGGACCATACAAACTTACATAACGTTTGGTTTCATGTTTGTTTTGAGAATTTATTTGATTAATAAACGTAATTCTGGCGCCAATCGTAATGTGTTTCATTCATATGAAACTATTTACTTATACCGTTTCTTGTTTGTATGCTCTACCTAAGGACTTCGGATTACATAGTGATGTCAGAGACTTTACTAATCTAATAGTGGAATGATATTGATTGTCGCATTCTAACAGATCCACCGACGGGCTTGAAAACGTATTATATTCTTGGAATTGAATGGTCCATTAATTATTTTAACCTTAATAGTTTTTTAATTGAGTCATTGATGTGATGAAGATGATTTAAAAAATCAGATTTGCGATAGAGTGTGATTTCGTTACGCTCGACGTAGGTACTGAGTCTGATATTGAAATAAGTAAATTACGTACTTAACACTTAAACACCATCTTGCAAAACTGATTCACCAAACAATAGCTTGTAATGGCATCTCGCTTTGTATGCAATGAACATCAATGGCGCAAGACTGGTATTGTCTCAGATTATCTTTTTTATAACTAGTTTACCTTTTTGGGTGTTAAGAAATTAATCAAACCGTTTGCCTGAAACCGAAGAACCCGAAATAGAACATCTCATACCGACCTGTATTTCAGATATAAATAAAGGATTATAGTCTGTTATAAATACCCAAACAAGGACAATGAAATCGGGCCAAAAGAATGGCATTTTCGTGTCAGGTTCACCACGGAAGGGAGCCTGCGTGAGGTGGAGCGGTTCACATTGCATGGCACACTTCGTGCCAGGCTCCGACCTGCGGGCTTCGTCACCGTACTCACGGTATAAATATCGACCAACGTCATGTACGAGGGGTAAACTACATGTCAACCCGGTATCGCCCCTTTCTATTCAACGATGACTGGTTAGTTTTTGTCGTCTCGCGCCGAACGTCGATCAGCGATGGATGCGATGTAATCGCGTGCTTCGCGGTCCCGTTTTCGTTGAGAGTGAACGCGTCGTCCGGTCACGGTCATTTGGCCGAGCGCGAATGCCGATGGTTATTATGTCGTCACACTTTTCTCCTCGTCTAGCCGAGGTTTGGTTTGGAGACGTGGCACTCGTCCGCCACTCTAATGACCCAATGCCAACACTACCGATTCGCTGTCCTCTCTCTGATGCATTAACTTCCGTTGCCCTACTATCACTTTACCAATAAAATATATTAAATTTCACATTTGCTTCATATCTTCATGGTTGTCGCTATTTTTTCCTTTCCATTTGAACATGATACAATACCCACTCTCCGAGAACGGTACTTGGTGATATGACACATGATAACATGTTAACATAGTGGTTGTAATTTGATTCTAGAATTAAGTCACGTCAAGTTTATAAGGAATGTACATGTCTCAAGCAGGTGCACATACCCTTGATGTCAATACGGCAACGCGCAGCGTAATAAATAGCTTATGCCACGATGGCACAAGTTATAATGATAAAGCATACAAACTGCGAATTGCAACTGCCTAAAGAAAATGTTTCTAAATAGTGAATGATACTAAACTTGCTTATTGTAATGTAAATATGTTCTTGTTAAGTTAACATCACTATTTCATGTTGAAGTAGTATAAACCCTTCAAGTACAAGAGGTTGTCAGGGTGGAGCTTAGTGGCTCGACGCCGAGTCTCGCATGCCTTCTATGTGAGTCATGTTCATACCTTTGGCCTGGTGCTTTCGCATTCCATTTGTTAATACAATATACAGTCGTATGCCTTATTTGTTTCATTGAAATGATTTATTAGCCCAGGAAACAAAATATTCTTCCAAAGTCTTAAAGTTTTTATGATTAATAATGGTTGTTCAGACAAAAATGTTATCTCCCGAAATATTTTAGCAACAGATAACGACGACCGCTTGACATCACCCTCCCTACATTGATCTTAAAACTCGTCCATCTACAACGAGGGCAGCAAAAGTACAAAAGCCGGTTTTAAAATGTTTTGCCGCATTTGAGATAAGGTGTGATGAGTGAGTTCAGGCCAACCGGTGCGACAAGATGTGAAGATGAGTCTAAACCGCCGACAATTAGTATTGTTGCGTGACAGACTGTAACTGTACTGTGTATTACATAACAGGCATGGGAGCCTTCGCACAAGAGGACAAGTTCTCAGGTCTGTTGCTGCGCGCGATCATCAACCGAGTCGCATATTGGTACCTACATTGCTACATCGGGTTTCATGATTCCCGTAACATGAGTTACCTACTTGTGCACGCGACTGCACAATGCCATGGGTCGCTTATTATATCGCTGAACTTTATGTACTCTTATCAATTTAAAGTCATAAGACAGTTGCAGTTTGGTGCTCAGAGTTGTGCAGATCTCGTCAGATATATAATAGGACTTCGGTCACAGAACAGATAAATAGTACCTACTGCTTCGACCTCTTTGACGTTTGCTGTAGATTTTGACCATAAAGCTGATCGAGGTATCACAACCAACACAAATTCACTTTGTGACCATCTTTCCTAGCAATGTAACGCAACGTCTTCTACGCAAACAGGTGGTAGGTAGTATGTTGTTCTTGTTTAGTTCCTGTAGATTAGACCCATTAGTGCGGAAGGCTTTCCAAGGAATCCGTAGCTTTTTTTCTAACATCTCGAAGCCGTCAATTCCTGTTTTTAGTTTTTCGGTAATGGTATACATCGAGGAAAAAACCGTATTGTAGTTAAGTAGACAACGACACGTTTATCTAAAATATTGCCTGATTATCGTTAAGGGTTGTCGGTTGAGTGGGCTTGTATAAAACGATGGAACGGTAACTTTTGTATGGTGTGGTGTGGATAGGTCCACTTGTTCCGCCCCTATGCACTTGGCGCGGGGGTCGGTGCTCAGGCCCATAGTTTTTGCACCCACTTCATTATTTTAACTCCACAAGTGCACACGTTCCCACGCTGCTTTTAAACAGAATTAGCTCATTCAATGGAAACTAAACTAAACAAAACAATGTTTAGCATGTTACGTACGGTACTTGCCGATTCCTATAAATCGTCACCTTATTTACCTACGCTGAATGTTATTGTTATAATTTTTTTGGGTTACGTATAATATTTGAATAATTTCCATTTCTCACCAAGTCATATCAGTTCAAATTTTAGTCTTATTAAATAATTAATTATCGTAAGAATCAGTACAATGCAATGCCCGATTCACAATCCTTACTTATTAATCGAACTGTTTGATCATGTTTGAATCTATTTGAGCATAAAATTGCTTGCCATTCTTTCCTATGATTGAGTATGATATTATTAATGAAATAATACTAGTTAATAGTATTAGGCTTTGGCGTAGTGTGCGGGATCGCTGCCTGCGTCCGCCACAGGAAGGGGCAAGGTCGGCGTCCAACCGTGAAGTTCCGACACGATTGACAATCCCACTACTGTATGTTCACTAATATATTTGACTAATAAGCGATGGGCTTCATGGCGATGGATGACATAACCACCAGAAACTTTCAACTTTCAATGGATTAAATTATGTACCATTGAACGATTTTCATTATAAACGGATACAACTCGTGGTAGTAAGGGTTGCGCGTTTCTTGTAGTACGGGATAACGTTATCCATATAAATACTTATAGTTACTCGGTAAAAATGCGTTGCCTAAGTTACGGTTACCGATGCGTGTTTATTTTTACAAGTCAACGATCCGTGTTTTGTACAGTTCGCGGTTCCTCGTTCCATCGGCCAAGTGTAGCAGCTCATAAGCTGCTTGCTGCCAGCCTAATAGCGGAAGCGAGCACAACCATAACAACGCTGACGGCTGTTTCGGTTACTGACGGCTAACACTAATAAACTAGTTTCGGATGAAAACTGAAATGAAATAAGAACACGTTTCCATGAATGTAATTTAAGACGTACCTACCTACTCGTATTTGTACCTACCTAAGTGCGCCCGTCGAATACGGTTTGCGGAGTTTGTGCGCTTTACTGTGTTTGAATGAATGAAGATTAATGTAAGTGCCCCAGGAGCCGTTACTTCAGTCTTTGTTCCAATTCCTAAAACCTATTTCCAGATTTACTGACTGGAACGTTTAAACTGTCTGCTACTACAGTATACAAAGAGTGAGATCATAAAATACCGAAGTATAAAAATAATTGAAATATTTGGCTTTAGCCCAGGATGAGCTTTTTTGTATATAGAGTTTTCCTTACAATATTAATTATGAATGATGGCTAAAAATATGAATGGGTCAAATATACCAATGTTTACTTACCTTGCGCACGTGTAATTACCAAGCATCGCTGGTCGGTTTGATGACCGGCGGCGGGTCGGGCCATATGCTTACGATATAAATACCTACAGCGATGGTGATGTACGGGTGTAGGTGATGCTGGGCGCTGCGCGGGCGCATCGTATAGGTACGACAGAAAACGCCCACCAACGAATATTACTCATAAACAGATTCAAACGTGTAAAAAGTGCTCTTTGACTGCGTTATTCATTGGTTTAAAATAAAATACAAGGATTAAATTAAATTTGAAAGTTGCCTGATAACGCTACTGACCTAGATCTTTAAACGCTGTCAATGAACGGTTGTCTTAGCCCCTTGGTACACACAAATTACTGATATTTAACAATTCTCAATTTCAATGGAGCGTTATAATGGTGCCCTCCTATATCAGTTATTATTGTGTACTATCTACTTATATAAGTCATTCTCAAAGTGGGCCCTGGAGGCATAGAGAGGGGCGGTATGGGGCCCAGAAAAAATTGGGGGATGTTGAAGTGGTTTAGGGGGGTGATGGCTGATTTGTTATTTCATCTACTTATATTTTAATATTCACTAAAATTAAAACCTACCTAATACCTACACAACATCGATTATTTAGTTCATATTTCTGACCTGTTTGATTGTATACAAACTAATAATAGTTAACATAGCCCTTTCGCACCTGAGAATTTTTTCCTTCCAAATCTTTTTCTTTTCTATAAAATCTTATTATGTACGGTAAGTATCATGGGAAAACATATTAAAAAAATATACCATCTACACAACTTCTAGAAAGTGGTTAGCATGTTCGTGACATACAGGTGTGTAGACTACGCTGTAGAATTTTAGAAAAAATGAACTCACTATCGTATTATTCAGGTGTGAAAGGGATAGTTTTCGTAAGATAGCGAGTAAGCAATCAAATTTTTGCAAGTTTGTTTTATTGCTCTCACTAGTAAGAAAATTCGTTTAGAATGTAAGTTTAAGCTATAGACCAGACTAATATGGCACACTATAATCAAATTAATTAAACTTAGTAATGTCATTGCGGTCATTGTCATTGTCATTGCGGATGGGGTAAAGTAAAAACAAAACGGGAGCGCTGAAAAATAATTGATTGTCAAAGATGGCGGTAGATGAAATAAGTTTGAGAACCTCTGATCTATATGAATGTAGGGACGTAAAGACCTTGTTACATCAATCAAAGATGCGGAAACAAAATGACAGTATCTGAACAACACCATTAAACCCTCGCTATTGTGCGCAACGTTGTCATATTATTGGCGGAAAATTATTCAGAAAACGAAATAATATTTATTTTCTACATTAGATAAAACAATTGCTAACTAATACATCTAATTGTAAAATAATTGTTATCTAAATTATCACATACATGTTGTAGATAAGTACGCAATGCAATGTTGATATGTTCAGTTAGGTGCGGCTACGTAGGTGTCTTTAATTTAATTTAAGCCGATATTTCTTCACAATTAATGCTAGATATGTTTTTTTATGAATAGAGAACGTTCATTGTTTGGCTTACTTGTATGATTATGAAGTGGCTTGATGCAAAAGGAAGTAAACAAAGAGCTGAAATTGTACGTGCTTTATCTTTCCCAAATTAATGTGTGTTAATTAAGGCCGTAGCTTAACTTTCAAGTGCATGACAAAGGTAGCAAAAAACAAGTAAAGTTATAACTGTTGTGAGTATGAGTCAACATGCTCTATCGAGCTTAATCGGATTCCTACGAACATTTACGGATGTTGAAGTCAGAGCACTAATATATTCGACCTACCTATTTCAAGTAGGTCTGTCCTTCCTTAGAAAGCCTGATAGGTAATTATTACCAGCAAATTAAAACAAAACCACAGTTTTTGACATATAAATAAACTTGACAGATGCATGAAGTACCTTTTTATACAGATAGAGAGACACGCACTTAAGCTATGTATATACATTACTTTGTGACCGGGACTTTTAGCTCAAAAACCTTACACTGCACTTAGGTAACATGTTTTGTACTGATGATAGAGAGCTCTGATAAGTGACTTTTAAAATGGTTCTATGATATATTACTATCCTAATTTTACTATATTTATTGAATAATGTTTTTTCATATTTCAGGCTGACTTGATGCGGTTACACGATGGATGCCGCTGACAAGCGTATGCTGGAGCGCGAGGCGCTCCGCAACATGATCCAGCAATGGAACGCCAATCGCCTTGATCTCTTCGCACTCAGCGAACCCAATGAGGTAATCATCCTTTCAACTCTTATTAGGACACTGCTTGTTTAGCAATATATGCCAATAAGTTCATCGTATGAAGTAGGTACAGTACACAGATTACGACCAAAAAAATGTGGGCGGAACAGTCTGCCAGATTACAATTTTAATGTTTATTAATATTGTGTTGTGATAGTGGTGTATGAATCTATCTGATAACACTATTATTCTTATCTTGCGGTTTATTGATAGAAGGACAATGATAGCAAGAGGTATCTACACAAAAAATAAATATCTGTGCAAGTATTGTTAAAATACCATTGGAAGCGGGATTTAGATGTCGAATCCAGTCGATCAAGTTGTTGTAATGTATGGTTTTAGCAAGGGTCTACAAAACAGTTTTCAACCAAAGATTTTCATAATGAGTCATTCTTCGAGATGTGAGCAAAACTAATCTGTTAGTTTGACCTTGCAATTGTTTCAATTATGATTTTTAATTGTTAGAGCGTGACGTAAGTTAATAATGTATTCATTATATTTACATACCATTACTTACTAAGTTATTTACAAAGTTATTTAGCATTCAAGGTTAAGATTTGATTAAGTACTTAATTTCTTCTAATACGATTGAACTTCTTTTAATTAAACATTATCGCATTTTGACCCTTTAATCGAAGACTGATATAAATGTCTTCCGTCACCTCTAATTGACATTAAGGTGTACAATGAACGTCTAGGAAGGCCCTGCGTGAGCTATTAACGTCCATAAAAAACTAAGGTAAAAGCAATCAATTGCATGATATGTATTTTTAAAACGTGACTCACGCAACCGAGTTCCGTCGATAAACATTTTGCATTGATAAATCATTGTCAGCATTGTTCTTATCATCCGAAGAAAGATTCTTTTAGTTGTTCATTTCTTTTTCAGAATTTGGAGTTCCACGGCGTGATGCGATTCTACTTCCAAGATTCGGGTCAGAAGATAGCGACGAAATGTATCCGAGTCGCTTCGGATGCCACCGTCAGCGATGTCATAGGTGAGCGAGATAATCAGCCCGTGATATGTGTGCCAAGGGTTGGCGTACTATCTAAACATGTACTCTAGAATTAGCCAGACAATGACCTGAGCAAGTGGCCTGGAATTATCAAACAAAGATAAACTTCGGCCCATTTAAATGATTTAATATTGACACTATTGTCCAAAATACTTTAAACTGATATTGAGAGCGTCTTTAAATTTTCTTAACATGTTTATTCAACACTGTTTACCTGATTGTAATCTTGTAGTGCAGGTAAGGTGCGGAAGATAACGAATGAATCACGCTAGTAAATAGAATTTTACGACTAAGTTAGCAGCGTCAATGAAAACCTTATCGTAAACTTGGAATCCTTTAGGCTTTTAGTATTCATTACAAGGAGATAAACGTTGTGAACAATTCTGTCTTAGACGAGTAACAACAAACATTATAGACTAAGATCAATACTCATTAAACTCGAATTTAATATAAGAGTAAGAAATTTGTTAAGACTTCTGATTCTGACTCAACTTTTGGCGTATGTACTAAAAAACTACAGTAAACATCAATTAACAAGTACCTATCCCAGAACCGGATAATGGTCCTAGTTGACAACTGGTTATTACAAAACGTAAACCTGTGCAGAGTACATTGCTAACCTACATCGTGGTGATGTGTCTCACTTATGGTAATTTGTCAGGTGGTACGGTGCACCCGTTTCCTTTTACCTAATATGTACGGAAGCAAGTATTGACTGACGTAGTTACCTATTTGAGAACTAAAGGAAATTACTGAGAAGAAATTGCATTTCAATTCTGTCTGTTGTTTATGCTTCAAGGATATAGTTTAAAAATAAACAAGTTTACGACGACGAGAATTGAGTTTACAAATATATTAATTGGTATTTTGCAATGCTATTTTTAGTATATACCAGAGAACCTATACACATTAATAACATTTTAGGGTGAAATAATTATACAGGTTGAATTTTTCATCAGGGCGTGGATGGCCAAATTCTAAAGTATAGGGAATAGCAAAAGATGCTCAAAGGAGTCTCGGCCAGTTTTGATAAAAACTAAAACAACATCCATGCTCAGGGAAAGGTTTAAATAAAATTTACTATTGCGATTATTTGTGTTCTATTGTAGGTATCGCTGAAAACCAGCGTTGTGGCGCTTATCGCTGCAACTTCATGCTGAGCGATTACACATCTTAGTTCAAATATTTACTTTGTTGTTTAGTATATTTTTTTTTGTATTTCGTAAGGTGTGTCTATATCATTTTATCCTTTCTATTCAAGAAAAAATCAAATATAGAGAATGCAAAACTGGGCAAAACCTTAATCGTATAGTATGTTTGTATGTCGAACAGAGACGCTAATAGAGAAGTTCCGTCCGGACATGCGCATGCTGTCCCTGGGCTCGTACTCGCTGTGGGAGACGCACGGGCCCGACGACGAGCGCAAGCTGGAGCCGCACGAGAAGCCCCTGCTGGTGCAGCTCAACTGGCACGCCGACGACAGGGAGGGGAGATTCTTACTCAAGTGCCTTACTAACACAGAGGTAAAGGCTTTACGATTCAAAATCACCGAACATTTACACTGATAAAACATAGATACATACAACACAAATACTTCATGTAAAAAAGGTCATCACTCACTATAACTGCACCGCTCCGACTCAGAAAAAACATACCATCCAAGAGATGCCTAGAGTAGATAGTGGACGCTTGCCTCGAGCTGTCAACTATTATATCTTTTCATTATAAAATTTACTTTAACGAAGATGATATAAAGGCGTCACTTAGATTGATGGCAAATTGTTGCCGAGTTGGAGCGGTGCTTTTATAGTGAGTTTTATAGAAACTTAGAAAAACAGACTTGTTAATGTACGGACATGTGGCATTGAATTCAGGGTATCTAACCACCACGCCCATTATCTTCTCAAATAATGAAGCTACTAAAATAATTTGGCGGGTGGACATAGTACAGAACCTAGTAGAGTATTGATACAGAAAAAGTAAAGGTGCAAGTTGTAAAATCAGCACACGTCTGTTGTCTCATATTGGTTGTTTGGTTATGGTATGTACATTTCCAAAAAGTGTGGCGTGATGATATGGGATGGGAGGTTTATTTATACTCTATAGCGGTTGTACTTATTGCAATGAATGAATGAAAGGCTGATTACGTAGATCGAAGAATTGAAATATATGTCGGAGTCAGCGACAGCCAAGCGATACAAACACCACGATTAGGGTTCAGTAGTATCGGGATTCGGTGGGCGCAGTGCAGGCAATAAAACAACGTTATAACATCGCTTCGTAAAAGTCCCGTATGAGGAGAAGAAGCGACGCAACAAACTCCTCACGGGCCCAATGTGTTTATTACGTTATTATTACGACATAATATTACAATTAAATAATCACTTCACTTCGCTTCACTTCACTTCACACATATACAGTCTTAAATAATTACAGGCTTCAGAACCGGGTGTAACAATGATTGCACTGAGATGTGTACAGCTCGAGCGCTTGTGATAAACTAACTATCCCAAAAACAATACGCATCCCCTTATGAACTCTGTTATTCACGTTATAGTCAAATCAATGTTCTTAAGTAACACATACCCTCATTAAGTCTGTTATTTACGTTAAAGTCAAATCAGTGTTGCTACTATTTTACCCAACCCTTGTACCACGATAATATCGTAATCCAACTGAGTTCGACCAACGATCTAACTCTCCGACATATATATTTATTGGAGGTTACACAAAAGTAACTGGGTAAATAGTATTTTTTTATATATTTATGATTTTTAGTTAAAATCAGTAAATTACAATTATTTGTTTTTTTTTATACCAGGTGCCTTTATCATCAGCTAGTGATAAGGGGGACCAAAACTTTAAGAGAAAACTATCAAAACGAGAGAAAAAAGAACTGAAAAAGAAAGAAAAACTATCAAGGCTGAAATCCGACACCAACGATGAGAACAGACCCGTTGCAGAGAAACTTTATACTGGTGAGTCCCATTTTTATTTATTTAAGATAGCTTTATTTGAATGTGAAAGTTACTCTCGAAAGCCAATCAAACTAATTATAAGTACTGTTAGTCATCCTCACTCGCAAGGTGAGAAGTATACCTAAAACATATCACACTTATATTACAAATGTGAAAGGTAACTAATAAACATAAACCCCCTTATTAATAAATAAGGTTTAAGTCAGCCTTGTAACACCCAGGTATTGGCCCTGATTCTGTTGTTCACAACTAAACTAATTTTAATGTACCTATGTCTCTTTCTAACAAAGAACATAAGAAAAGGATGTAAGAAATTTAGTCCTGTCAAATTAGTTTAATGCTTGTTTTCAATATAAATTTAGTCGCCATCTATCGCGGTCACGCCTAAATACACGCAAAATAAGACGGCAAAGATTAATTTGACAACTTAAAATATGTTCTATCCTTTTTCAATCATGTTCGTAAGAAGGAGATGAGATGTGACTAACATTAGTTTAGTGCGATTTACAACAGAATCGGCACCATTAAGATTGCCCCAGCCCTTTTTGTTTATATGACATTAGAAAGTGACGGATATATTTAAAACCTAGGTATTAACTATACATGACTTACACCTTATTTATTAATAAGGGGGATGGAGTATGTGTTTGTTACAGTAGTACCCAACTGATAAAGCGCGTCGTGAATCTTGAAGAATCGAAGAAAGTATGGCTCGAAGATTAACGAAAGATTGCTTAAAACTTACAATCAACCTTAGATTACTACTATAAGGTTCATAATACACTGCAGCTGTTAGTTCCGTCTCACTCGCAAGTCACGACTCACCGCACACATGGCGGCAGCCGCCGACCAATAACATTTCCCGCGCTTTGAAAATGAATCGCAGCGCGCAGGTACATCGGTAAGCCATATCAGTTGAGTACTACTGTAGTTACCTTTTCATGACTACCTATGAACCGTTCACGATGGAATTTGGCACGCAGATAGCTTATGATATGGACTACCACCGACAATGCGCTCTGATTGGCTAAGTCAAGGACATATGCGCTCTGATTGGCCAAATTAAGAACACACGATGCAGTGATTGGTCCTTACTGTTCAAAATCATTGACTAGTTGCGGAATTGGATTGCTGGGTATTACTTGTACGTAGTATTTATATACTCTGAGGTATTACTGCTCTAAAGGGATTTTTCCTCGATGGGACAGAGACATGGGTTAGGGTTACAATCAATGGGTTAGCGAGGGTGGTAGGGGGAGGTATCACACTTCCCCCGGGACAGGCTACCCCAGCGCCGCGCGTGGCGGGGGGGGAGAGCAGGTACGCAATCTTTTTTTTTTACTGTTTATAGGCCTGTGTTTGACCCATGGAGGAAAGAAAGAAGCGGAGGTGCCGCAAGGCAAAATCTCTTTAGAAAGAAGCGTCGCCAAAATGCGGATGAGAGGGGGACGAGGTAGGGCGATGGCTCCTCCCCATGATGGAAAACCTGCCCATTATTTGTAAATCCATCTAACGGTTAATGGAATTATTACAGTGTAACTGAACTAGCTATTTGTCATGTTAGTTCGTCTACTCGCCACTATGGCGTAACATAGCATGAAACTTTGTTCCAGAACATACTATGTGCGTTAGTATGGCGCGACCACATTATTTATTATTACCCAACTGCGGGCGAAAGACTAAAGGTGGGTAATGGCCCTGATTCTGTTGTTCACAACTAAACTAATTTTAATATCACTATGGTGCCGATTCTGTTGTAAATCGCACTAAACTAATTTTAGTCACATCTCATCTCTTTCTTACGAACATATTGAAAAAGGATAGAACATATTTTAAGTTGTCAAATTAATCTTTGCCGTCTTATTTTGCGTTAGGCGTAACCGCGATAGATGGCGACTAAATTTATATTGAAAACAAGCATTGGACTAATTTGACAGGACTAAATTTCTTACATCCTTTTCTTATGTTCTTTGTTAGAAAGAGACATAGTGACATTAAAATTAGTTTAGTTGTGAACAACAGAATCAGGGCCTATGTCTCTTTCTAACAAAGAACATAAGAAATTTAGTCCTGTCAAATTAGTCCAATGCTTGTTTTCAATATAATTTTAGTCGCCATCTATCGCGGTTACGCAAAATACGACGGCAAAGATTAATTTGACAACTTAAAATATGTTCTATCCTTTTTCAATCATGTTCGTAAGAAAGAGATGAGATGTGACTAAAATTAGTTTAGTGTGATTTACAACAGAATAGGCACCAATGTGTTCCTTGTATGGAGTATCGGGTCTATAGGGTAGGTAGGTAGGTAGACAGTAAATCAAAAAGATGTTAAAATCAAAATGGCAAAAAACGGAACTCTTATAGATTCATCATGTCTGTCCGTCCGTATGTCACAGTCACTTTTTTCCGAATCTGTAAGAACTATACCTATACTGTGAAACTATACTGTTGAAACTATACTGTTGAAACTATACTGTTGAAACTTGGTAAGTAGATGTATTCTGTGAACCGCATTAAGATTTTCATACAAAAATAGAAAAAAAAAACAATAAATTTTAGGGGTTCCCCATACTTAGAACAGAAACACAAAAATTTTTTTTTCATCAAACCCATACGTGTGATGTATCTTTTGATAGGTCTTCAAAAATGATATTGAGGTTCCTAATATATTTTTTTTCTAAACTGAATAGTTTGTGCGAGAGACTCTTCCAAAGTGGTAAAATGTGTGTACCCCCCCCTGTAACTTCTAAAATAAGAGAATGATAAAACTAAAAACAATATATGATGTAAACATTACCATGCAAACTTCCACCGAAAATTGGTTTGAATGAGATCTAGTAAGTAGTTTCTTTTTTTTATACGTCATAAATCGTAAACCGCAATTTACCTTTCATTCAATTTTTTTGGCGTTTTTTTTTCCTTAGCAAAGTTGTATATTACACGGAACCCTCCGTGTGCGAGTCCGACTCGCCCTTGGCCGGTTTTTTTTTTGTTTTATAGAAATCATTTTCATCGAAATTAAGTGAACATATTTTTGAATACTTTGTTGGTGTCCAGTTCGGTTTCTTTATGATACGTATCCATGCATTTCTAATATCTGTATTAACAGGGAATCTAAAATGATGACAAAAAATAAGTTACCATTAAGAAAAAAATTACACGAAGATAATAAATTCGATAAAATAGTGTCTTGCTGGTATGGTGCACACATTTTTATTTAATCATTTAGTACTACTACTTACCGACAGATGGTGCATTTTTATTATTTTAAATTCTTCTTGTTTTATGTATCAAGGTATGTAATTTGTCTATGAAATAAATTATAGGAAGCAAAATAAACTTAAGCAAGCTATTTGAGGCGAAATTGGTCACAATTAAGTGCACTGATAATGATAAAAAGACGATATTGATAAGAAGTGGTTAGAATGCATTCTTCGACAACAGATGTCTCTAGCTGCAATCTGGCGAAAAACGAAAAAACGTGATTTAAAATGAAAATAAAATTTTTAGGGACTTATACGTAAAATGTTATGCCATCAATATGTTTCAGTTTTGATCCTGAACAATTTTTGCATCCAACAACAGCGCACTTCATTATTAAAGCAAAATAACATCGCACCCGAACGGGATGCCGATTCATTCGAAACTAAGGTTTTTGGTCCCGCCCACTGTGACGTCATGACCTAATTGATGGCGCGTGACCTAATTGCCTTGCGGCATCTCCGCTTCTTTCTTTCCTCCATGGTTTGACCGCAATCTCACCATGGTAAGTGATGATGCGGCCGAAGGAGCTGGCTCTCAAGTGCAGCTGTCGGAACACACCGAAAGGTGCTTGGCGACAGATTTTCAACTTGAGGGTGGTAGCCAGCCAGACGGGTACTACAAAGTACCCTACCACCGTGCTATGGTTTCCTCACGATGTTTTCCTTCACCGAAAGCTCAAGCTCATTGTAGGATTCGAACCCGGGACCTTCGTCTCGGTATCCGACGTCACTACCACTGAGCTATCATCGCCTTAAAACTGCACAAGAGCCCGCCCTCCTCTGTAGCGCAGGTGGCGACCACCGTGGAGTTTTAGCCGGTACAAGTCCGGCATATCCTGGCTGCTCCCCCCCTGGGCGGTCGGATATCCTATGCGGATATGCCTACGCTAATAAACAAAAACGGTTATAGTTTTGTGTTATGATAAACTTATGTGCACATCGTACTAATATTATTAATTCGAAACTTTGGATGGGCATTCTGCCTTTCAGCATTCTGCCGCTATCCTAGGGACCTCTGAATATCAGGACATCCGTTATGAAAATGTTATAATCAGGACCTCCGTTATGAAAATGTTATAAGTAAAAGCTCTAATCTGTACAAAACACCTTACACCAATAAAATTACCATATAAACTGCTGCTCCAAAATTGTAGGCGGTCATATTGCATAGCGATAGAAATATATGAGGATTTTGAAATAGTTTATTAGGAGCCCGCGGGTGACACCGCGGGGCGGAAAGTTAGTCTTAACTATAATAGGTATTTACATTGTATTAAAAGACTTATCTAATTAGGACACGAAGCAAGATCAGTCAAGCTGAAGTCAAACATTAGTATTCTTCCAACGGCGACCTCGCGTATTCTGTGTGCTGAATTAATAATAGCTGGGCTTAATTTATCCGGAGGGCCCTAGCTCTAGCGACCCGGGATTTATTGTGCTTCACTAAGTAGGAAATAATTGAAGCCATTGTTTTTGTTTTGAAAGTGCGTAGGTAACAAAACCTTTTTGCTAACCCACCTTTTGTTTTGTGTCGTGACGGCTGTAGATGGCATATCGTCGGAAAATTTGGCAAAGGATTGTCTTAAGAATTCTCGTCGATTTGGGCCTATTTCAATCGGTTTCACAGGGTCCAGTAGCTTCACATGCCGTTACTTAATATTTATTTTTAAAATAAGGCATTGTTGAATATCTATTAGAAACACTTTTAAAAACTTACGTTTACGTGTTAAACATGGAATAAAGCTAAAGACACAATAGTAGTAGCTAAACGAATACACGGACCGTCGAAAGAGGCTGCGACATTGAAGTTTCAACTATACTTAATATACTTTAAGGCCTGTATTATAGAACGAGATCAAAACTCAGATCAAGTCTCAAGAGTAGATCTTGTTAATCGAAAATAAACTTAATATCATTGGTGCAGGTTCCAAATTCAATTGTTTTAATCTCGACTCAAATCTTGACTGGAGAATTGAGAATACGGACCATATTCTGATAATTTGGGTTCCATGGATAATAATGTCACTAATGAGTAATATAACAACAGAACTGCCAGAGACGTCGTTCATGCGCAGCATCAGTAACCCCGAGGCGGTGATGCGCCGACGCCGCCAACAGAAGCTCGGCCGCAAGCTGCAGCAGTTCAAGTCTAAGGACGGTGGACCTGATACTGGTAAGTCTTGTCTTCATGATACCAGAAACCTGATATCGAATATCACCAGACCCTAAAACCAGAGTCCTTGTCAAGACGAATCAAACTAGCCCAAACTAGGTTGCGTTGTTTTATTACAGAGTTCCCATGGCCACTTTTCGGCTCCATCATCAGATCAGCTCCATGTTATAATAATATTGCATTATTATCCCATTTACAATTGATTAATAAATAAATAAATAAATATGCATGCAAAATTTCGGCTCAATCGGAAACCGGGAAGGGGGGTCAAATTTAACTTACAAGATTTGATTATAGACACAGACCCGGGGACAGGTGAAACTAAATAAAAGCTTGTAAACTGACACAGCACTATCAGACATCTCATCTCACAAACATTTCCCGTTGTTGATAAATTTACCACCTACTGGTATGTTCCGGAACATCCGGAAGCTGCACTACAGACAGCCAATATTTTTCTTAGCCATATAATCATTACTCTTGCTAATATTATAAATGCTTATGTGTGGTTGTTTTTTTGTTTGTTACGCTTTCACTACTCAACCGATCACGATTAAATTTGGCACGCAGATGGCCTATGGTATGGAAAAGGACATAGGCTAAGAAATAAATTATACGTGCAGAAGGCACACTCTGTAATAAAAACTGTTTAGGTACGAAATATTAGGTAGTCCTACCTATCGGCTACCTACTGTCAGTAGGTGCCGTGTCTACCTATATTACGTAAATCAGTAGGCTACTGATTACTTCTGCCGTGTCAGTCTATGTGTGCTAATTTCCGGACACTTACTACGATCCGAGTGTATGCAATCGCAAGCTATACAAAATAAAAAGAGACTTATGTTTGTCCTAACAGGTGGCACGCTAAGGGTATACGGCGCAATATTACGTCCCGACGTGTCTTACGTCACACTATTGCTGTCAGTAAACGATTCAGCGGCCAGCGTGCTCCGAGAGACCCTCGACAAGTACGGCTTGTCGTGGCAGGATCCCTCGCAGTATTGTATCATACAGGTAATTGGCACTTATTACTCTAATTAATTGAATTTAGTACTAGCGTTGAACAGCGTTCGCTACACTACACAGGAATATACTTTATACATTTAATTACGCTGTCCTTTTACAGAGTTTTACAGTGTAAGAAATACCTTTTGAGAATGTCAAAGTAAAATTAAACCTTATTGCGTCACTATACATTTTATCTGTTAAATCTATGGTTATTTATATCTATAATAATATAGATGAACCTTTTTGTAAAGATATAAATAAAGACTACTTTTCTTTGTATTCATAAACGTCAATATGTTTTCATAGATTTGATGGACTGGGACGGATTTAAAACTATTCCTGTGATCAAATAGTTGTACCTGTAGACCGGTGACAAGTGCTTAACACGTGTTACTTGTACATTGGGAGTTAAATAATTATGCAATTCACAGTTCTCATCCAAACTGTGAAAAAGATTAGAGTATGATGAAAGGGTTCAAACAAAAGTTACCATCTCTTTTGAAACTGACTGTACAATACAGTTACAGGCATTTCCTATCACATCCTATCACGTTCCAATTATACCTACGAATATGTTCTAATAATGTTCTGTAAATTCATCAGGAAGACAAATCGGACAACACAGAGTACGTGCTGGAAGACGACGAGTGTCCACTGGCGCTAATGAACATGACTCGCAGTAAGTAACAATATTTGTTTATTTCTTAGATTACTATAGATATAGTCTAGAAGCAGCCACACAGGAATCGAGAATCTTGACGATTAAGAGACAAATCTTCAAGATAGGCTTCTTTCATACAAACTTTAACACAACTACTCCTGAAAGGGGGTTTATCTTTCAGGGGTAGTTCTCGACATCTAATAATGAGACCCTTATTTATTTATTTAGGTAAGTAATCATGCTAAGTTTCAAATTTTAAAACGAAATCCCCCCTTTTCACCCATATAAAGGTTGAATATCCAAAAACCCCTTTCTTAGTGGATAAATAATATAAAAGGAACCTGAGAGCAAAATTTCAATTTTGTAGCACCAGCGGCTTAGGCTCTGCGTTGATGAATTAGTCAGTCAGGACAATTAGGTATATATGTATAGATTTCTGTTCCATATAAAATTTGAACAACATCTAAGATTTGAGTTAGCGTGTGTCTAATATACTTACCAATTGTTGATGGCCCTAATTTCACATTTTAACTGATACATTTCCATCTCTGAAAGTGTTGAGCGACAAATTTTGTAAAGTACGGCGAAATTCAGAACTTCCATAATGATTTGTTTGTGCAGCGGCTAGTCGTAGCATCACTGAGAATGGTTAAAATATAACTTTTGTTTCTTGGATTGCTCGCAGTTCGCCAATCCGTCACTAGATGGCATTCAGATGATATTTATGTTTACCATAATTATTGTACCAATCACTATACTACCATCCGGTAGTAAACTAATAATTTGCTGTTGTCCAGTTATTTGGGTAACGCAGTAACATGTGCTACATATTTTCAAAAAAACCCCGATTTCGTCACTGACTCACTGATGATCATCAAAACTCATATGGTACTTCCTGAAGTCCTAGAAAGCTGAAATTTGGTTTGTAAGTTTGTATTAGTAAACAAACAAGAAAAAAAATATAAAACTTGGAAATTTCAAACAAAAAAAAACATAAGCAACTTACAAAAAGAAATTAAATACCACCAAAAACATTTCTATGTAATTTTTTTTTTATACCAAACGTGGTAAACAAGCATACGGCCCGCCTGATGTTATGCGGTTACCGTAGCCTATGGACGCTTGCAACACCAGGGGTATCACTTGCGCGTTGCCAACCCTGCAGAAATCTCTTCACACCCTTTTTGAAGAACCCCATGCTGTATTCCATTGGGAAAACCATGGCGGGGAGCTCATTCCACAGTCCAAGCGTCCGCGGAAGAAAACTCCTTTTAGCCCGCACAGTTCGAAACAATTCTGGTTTCAGTGTGTGAGGATGGACTCCCCGTCGATGGCGAGAGTTGCGATGGTGGAAGGTAGCCGTAGGCATCAAGTCGAACAATTCCTTAGAACACTCTCCGTTGTACAAGCGGTAGAACACACTTAAGGAGGCAAAGTCCCAATGCTTTGGCTATGTTTAAGGAAGTGTTCTGGAATTGTGGAGCCACAGACCATGGGGTTTTCTTAGCGGTGAACGCGCAGGCTTGAGTCTTGGTGGGTAAAATGTTGCCAAGACATGACTCGCAATATCAAAAAGTTATCAATCTCATGTAGAGCCCAGCTTATAACTCTACATGCACTTACTCTACACAAGGGCGGATCCAGCCTTCAGATCAGGGGGGGGTCACAAACTTATATCCAGCTTGGATGGGTTTCAAAATACACAATACTATAGCTGTTACCCGCAGATTCACATGAATTTTTTTTTAGTCAAATTTTTTTTTGTGTATTTTTGTTTTAATTTGTCAAATTTTGACAATCAGTCCTGCAGGGCCACGGGCATGCATGTTTCATGTTCTTAAGAACTAGAGCACCTGGCAAAGATCTGTTTGCTACAAGATTTTGTCGGTAAATTTGTCAAATTTTGTTATCTGATTTTTTCTCAGCCTGGTTCAAAATCTTAAAAGGGTTTTTAGGTGTTTCTAAAGGTATCTCAAGAACTAGAAACAAAAATCCTTGGGGGTCATGACCCCAATGACCCCACCCTGGATCTGCCCTTGACTCTACAAGCTCTAACTTCACAAACTCTACACATCATCATCATCATCTGCCTGCCCTGTTCCCAATCATTTGGGGTCGGCACAATATGTATGCTTCTTCCATTCGTCTCTTCTATCCGTCATACTAGCATCCACTCCTTTCTTACCCATGTCAACTTTCACACAATCCATCCATCTCTTTTTTGGTCTTCCTCTTCCCGTCAAACACAAACTCTACACACCATAGTCAAAATATGTGACTTGGCCGTTTAACTACTACAAGAACTATTGAATAACAAAAAAGTAATGAACAGTGAATACATTTTTCACCTTACTCCCTTGTGACGGTAGCGAAACGGCCAAGCCACATATTTTGACTAAGGTGTAGAGTTTGTGAAGTTAGGGCTTGTAGAGTAAGTGCATGTAGAGTTATAAGCTTGGCTCTACATGAGATCTGATATTTTGTTGATAGTGCGTGCGAGCCATATGTCTTAGCAACATGTTTTTGGTGGGATACTAATATTATAAAGAGAGAGAGCAGATTTTGTATGTTTGTTTATATTCGAAGGGTAATCTCCGGATCTACAGATCCGATTTTGAAAATTCTTTCACTAATAGGAAGCTATATTGTTCCCGAGAAATATAGGCTTTACATTCTGGGAAAACAATACATCCCTCAGGAACGCGGGTGAAACCGCGGGACGTAAGCTAGTTTCTAGACATGTAACTGCAAAGCCTGATTTTACAGCAGAAACTTAGAATGGGCGTTACATACCTAGATTTTTAACTACATTCCTCCAAACCGTTACTATAGCTAAACTCAGGGAAACGGGTAAAAAGGCGAAATTCGGGTCTTTAGTCTTTTCGGGACACTCCATGCGGACCGCGGACTGAAAATGCCCCTGCTCTTTTAACAAAGAGAATACTTCAAATGTTCTTTTCAAGTGCGTGAGGACCGCGCGTACGTCAAAGGAATTATTTATATTCACATAAATGTTAAACCTGAATCCTGAAAACTTCTAATGGTATTCTTTGATAGAATTTGCATTACTGTGGACTATGGACAATGAAAAGTTTTCCATTGTAATGAACTCTATAATAAATTGCTATTCGAATTTCAGGTTTTTTGTAGGTGTTCTTTTATTAGGCGGACAGTACGGAAGATCCTCAATCTGAAAATCTATTATTCTTTACAAAATTTCCCAGCCATGATTTGTGTGCTTATCGTTTCATCTTCACATAATCAGTAACATGGTGAGATTGTGATCAAAAACGAGCCTACAGAAACTTAAAAATATTATGTCGAAGAAATATAAAAGATAAAATTTGAAGAAAAAATGATTAACCCTCGCGCTTACTTGGTTTAAATTAAATTATACGACTGCTCCGATGTTATAGGGGAGCGGTAATGTAATAACTAGGGATAAAATAGGGGCCGCCCGTTAAAGCGACGATGATAGAAACAAGTACCTGAATATTATATACCTATAGGTAGTTATTTTAATAACAATATTATCTTTATACAAATAATTTTCTTTCGACTGACAATAGTCGATGCGGTACAAATTACCAGTGTTATATTTGCCATAATTCAATACCAGAATAAAATACTGTGACTGCATAGCAACTCATGTTTCGATTAAAAGATTAAACTGGAACGGATTTAAAACAAGGTACTAGGGGTTTTTTTATTTTCCCCACAAAAGCTTCATTTACATGGAAATGTCGAGCTCGCGTAAATCATTTATGTTGTAAAACTGTGGAATTGTTTGAACTCGTCTACTTGGGGTAGTATATAAATACTTGAGAGATGTGACCTGAGTTTTTAATAGATTTTTTAATACTGCTAAGGTAGTAAACAAGCAACGGTACACGATCGTATGCCGTCACCGAAGCCTATTGACGCAATCACCTCTTTCACATATTTTATAAGGTTATGGAAAACTGTTATAAGATCAGATATAGTTCTATATTTTTTTGGGTAAATCTCTCTTCACGTAGACTTATATTTTTTTGTCTGGATACCTACAATATTCAAGGAGTGTGCCTGATTGACGTGATGCTCACGGCTACCTTATACCATCGCATCTCTCGCCATCGACGGTGAGCCCATCCTCTCTCAACCAAAATGGTCTCGCACAATGCGGTTTCAAAGGAGCTTCCTACCGCGGTATGGGGTCCCCGCCGTGGTTTTCTCAAGAGAGTACGGCATGGGGTTTTTCAAGAAGGGTGTTAAGAGATTTCTGCAGGGTCTGCAATGGCGGGCCGTATTATAATTGCCATAAGAAACTTGTACAAGGTAATATCTTAAGGTCGGTCTACGCTACGCAAACCGAGCACGAGCCGAGCGCACCTGCGCGTCGTAGGTTGCGGCGTCGTCGTAAGGCTAGGCTTGATGTAAGTCTTATAAGTTTAGAGAGGTAGAGCATAGTGTTTATTCGCTCAATGAGAAGCTCGACTGGGGAAGTTCCCTCCAGTTTACAGAATATTTTTATAATAAGTAATGTTGTTGTCCTGCGCGTGAGTAAGGTCTCCAGAGCTCATCGGGGAGGACGGAAGGGTCGGTAATGCGTAAGTGATGCCCACTGTGTTGCAAGCGTCCATAATGCTACGATAACGCTTACCATCAGGCGGGCCGTATGCATGTTTACCTGCCGTATGATTGTTTGCTAACTTAGTATAATATTTTTAGGGTTCCGAATCTTAAAAGGCCTAACAAATGGGCTTGCTGAGTTTTGTTGCCGGAGTCTTCTCAGTTCAAGTTGTAGTTCAAGAGTCATTTAGTGAACGTTCATGAGTGCCTAAATTGAATAAATACTTTTTTTTAGATTTTTTGTAAAAATGGCAGCTCTTCTACTTTATAATTTTGAAAAATTTATTTAAATCTGTGATTTAAATAAACATGAACCCTTCTTTGCGAATTCAAAATGGAGAGCGATCGAACTAATTAAACATGATGATTCTTTAATATTGGATATAAAGACTTAGATTGAGCCTACTGATGTGAAACACATCGCATTGTCGCTCGTAAAGGATCGCCCAATATTTTCACACTGCGTGAGCACATAACGTAAAATGAGCATTATAATATCAACGTTGTGGACTCTTAGGTACTTGCTATTGATAATACTAAAATATTTTAATTTCACTGTTAAAAATTTTTTTTCGGGCATATTGGGATTTTGAACCACCTTGAGTAAAAGCGAGATTCTATCGTCGAAAGCGGGACATACTAAAAAAACCGGCCAAGTGTGAGTCGGACTCGCGCACCGAAGATTCCGTAGAAACTTGTAGGTATGTTAGTTCTAATTCGTTCATCACGGGAGTGATTCCTATGATTATGTTGGAATATAATCATTTTTTTATGATGTACCTACCTAACTACAAATTTACGCTTTTCGGATTTCTTCCTTTACTTGTGCTACATGAAATTGCTTCTTGCCAAATTTCATGATTCTAGGTGAACGGGTACCTATAGGTAGAAGGTAGTAGGTACCTATAGGTTTTGTTCCCTTGCGGACGTCAAAATATGCGGTAATTACGGCCATGATACGGCCGTATCTTTTGATTGCGTTGACTTAGAAGAACTAGAAGTTTGATTTTTGTAAGTCACAGTGACATTTAGCGCACTTTGGCGCGGTTCTACTTAAATACCACTGCGGTTTTTAAGACGCGTCCCAGGAAAGCTGTTGCCATTTCTGTGCATTGGTGTCTTTACAATTACCCACTTCTACGTCCAACCATGATTTAAATTTCATTGTCGAGTAATCCTCGAGATGCGGGACTGAGCCTGTCCCGCGCAGGACATTAAATTTTGGGCAAAAAATCGGGTCGTCTGGCAACGCTGGTTAAGTGGTATTTAGCTAAGTATTAGGAATTACATTTAGCTGAAGGACTGATCGAATAGGGAAGATAGGTTATTCGGGTTTGCACCTTGTAGAAGTTATTACGAAAGCCTGTTCGGAAGTGGCTGAAAGTCTAATTTATTGTGCTTTTTGTCTATAAACACACAATTGTCATTGTTTGGTGAAAGATTTTTAATAATATATGAAGTTGTAATATAATAAAAAGAAACTAAATACAAACAACGTATTATGTGCTACAAATGATCTGTAACAATAAAATATTCCATGTAATCCGGTGTTTCTCAAACTCTCCCAAAGGATTATCCTCCCTAGAAGACGCTAGACAGAGCGATACGCGGTGGTAATCCTTGGAGGGGTCGTGAAAGATCAATCAAAATTGAAAGGGCGGAAAATGAGAACGGTACTACTTGCCTAGGTTTTCTTTTACGTTTTATCGCTGTTCGTTTAAAATATTTTCACTTTTATTATACATATTTCGCTTGTCTCAATTAATGATTGTGTTCGTGTTTTCCATACGTGTATAGACAGACCCTTTTATTGTAATTACTATGGCGCTATGAAAAGGATTCACTGTCGTCAAGTTAATTACATAAGTGATACAAAATGATTTGGGAAATATACCCTATAACTAACGATTACTGATGATAAGTAAAAGGTAAAATGATGACCTGGCCCTGGTGGTTTCAATGAGTCTTTGTTTATATGTCGTTATCATTTAACCTAGTGTAACATACACATCCACATACCTATTATCTTCTACCGCAATTTCATTTTATGTCCAGCAGCGCAATGAATTTATGGGGTTCCATAAAATCGGATCTAATTCCCAGCGGGAAATGAGTCGTAGCGAATGGGTGTGATAACGCTTTTTCATCATTATACCGACCGCGACCCGCAAAATTCAACCGTGGAAATCCAAAACCAGTATCCACACAAGCAGTAGTTAGGCCTCAAATTATTCATTCATAATATTTCTGGTCTCATTAATTTACATATATGACTAAAGACTCCATTATTTCAATAGTTATCGAATAGCCTTTGGACTTCAAAGAACATTTCCACATGTTGTCGCTATTGTTACTGTAATTACTTCGTTCGCGACGCTTAGGTTCCGACTGGAGCTATTGGCCGTTCGTTATTCTCCGTCTAAGAGTCCGCAATATCCGCGGGAAAGTTCCTCCTGACCGGACAATGGTTGTCGCGGTTCACAATGGGAATACATGAGCGGGAGCATACGGGCGCAGGACGCGGCAGTCGCCTCGCAGACGCCGCATCGCGAGCCGCCCATTCCTCGCGTCTCCGACATGGACTGGGGCATCCGCCGTAAGTTCGGACGAAAAGTTTTTCCTGTCCTGTCTCGACATAACCGCTGCCGCGAAGTTGGCACAGTCCTCAGCCGTGGTCGGCGGCGCTGCCCCGCTGCGATCGAAGCCGATAGTAAACAAACGCATGTGGCCCGCCGGAGTAGTCCGACCGGTGTGCCCGCAGATGCCGGTCGACTGGCCGGTGCCGGTATTTTTAACTCGTTTCGCGGTTCGATGTCCGTGCGTTCGTGGAATCTATATGCATAATATCGTCCTTGAAAGTCTTAACTTTTGTCGGAGTTAAACAGAGTTTATAGTTTCTTGGGAGCTCCACAATCGATGCCTAATTCGTATTTAGCAGTAAGATCGTAAGTTGAAAACTTGTTTTGTCGTTCCACCGTGGTTTGTTTCATTCATCGTTTTCGTGTAATGCGGAAGTTTGTAACTTTCTAAATCATTTCAAGTCATCGCCGATAAAAGCTCGATAATATTGCTTTTGTCTCAAAGTAAACCTGTTTTATTTCGCCGAGAATGTAGCGATAAAGAGCACTTTTTATAGTCTGCTCGTAAAATGTGTCTCTACGAGTAATTTGACCTTTAGCATTATCTCTGAATTGAGAGCAATCCCTAAAGGCGACTTGTTTGTTAGTGAAGACAAACGGTTGCTCGTACGTGCCGAGAAAAGGATACGTTCGGGTCGGAGGTAGCTCCTCGGACGTGGATAAGAACGTCCGAAATATACTCACTTTATACGTAATCAAGCTGCTTGTTGTAAGAAAAATTCTGCTAGTGTAGAAAAACATTTTAGTCCTTTTCCTAAATTCTTCTGTAGGTACTGTTATATCTTTTTCTTAGCTGACCTTTATAAAATTTAACTTAATCTAATACAAAGATTTGCCTCGCCCACGGTTATTGAAGGTATCTTTTAATACCTATTTAAAACCAGATCATGTTTTCTGCTCAGTGGATTAGAATATAAAGCGTATTATCAGACTGCCTTTGGAAAACGTTAAAGTAGGCCACGAACAATGCTTCTCGATATCTATGAATAAACAATAATATGTCATAATAACACATACAAACGTTTATATTTAGTTAACAGTATATGTAAGCCCATTAGTTTAACACACCTGTCCCAATAACCTAGTGAAGTCGCTGCCAAAGACTAATAGCTTGTGTATATAGCTCTGGAACAAACTTCAGGGTAATGAATGTTGACCCTTCGCTCTTGCGAGTATATGTACATACATACATCTTGTAATAAACTACCTTTTACAGCCATCGATGTGGGACGGTTGAGTATCACGGCGAACAAGAGTGCGGTAAATACTGTTTGATAAACTTATTGCCGGCGCGGTAACAGATTTATTGCGAAGAAATTAATCTCTCTCTTTCTGAAGTTCTTGCAAAAGATATACCTTTCAGAATTCCCTGTCAACATGGCGTTATGGCAGCGGCATGGCTGGTTGGTATATTCCCTTGAGAAATATAAGCTTGCGATTCGCGGATATGGGTTCTTACCATCGTACCGCAGTCGTTCAATTCCCGTTACTTAGACTTACCTTTCGTATATTATAACGGGGCGGTGAAGAAAATCGACGTATGGAAACTTATATGTTAAACTATTTTTTAAGACATTTTGTTGTCTTTACACTTACTTGCTTTACGTACGTAACGTGCTTGAGGTACGTACAGTCGAGGACATAAATATGTGTATAACACTTGAAAATCAACAACGATTTTCTCTTATACTATCAATTGAAATTATGAGATACTAGCTGTCACCCACGGTTTCATCCGCGTTCCCGGGATATAAAGTAAAATAGTAGCAAGTAAAAAGTAGCCTATGTCCTTCTCCATACCATATGCTATCTGCATGCCAAATTTCATGATGATCCGTTGAGTAGTTTAGTGAGGCGTGAAGGCGTAATAAACAAACAAACAAATCACTTTCGCGTTTATAATATTAGTTAGGATTAGGATATTATAGTATTGTTGGATGGATTATGTAGGCAGAATCTTTTAACATATTATGATTTGCGTAATATTTCAAGATTTGAATATATTACAGTGCAAAAATACTTTTGAATTTCACAAAGTATAGTATACATAATACATATACATATTTTATCTCCTCGACTCTTATATATTTTTTACAAATGCTAGTAACGACACTAATAGATTCATTTGCAAAATTGAACATGACCCCTGGTAAATATGAGCCAATTTAGCTTTCAGGTTAACTTACTAATCTTAATATATAAAATGATAAACTGATTGTTGATATATCAGCCCACAGCCCAAACCGCTGGACCTAGAGATTTGAAATTTTGCACAAAGATACCTTATACAGTGGAGGCATCCACTAAGGAAGGATTTTTGGAAATTCCACCCCTAAGAGGGTAAAATAGGGGATGACAGTTTGTATGCAAGTTCGTCAGTTTTGAAGTTAGGATATTCAAATTTTGTGTTTAAGCTGACGATTGAAAATTAATGTATAGTTGTCTCAGCGTTTGTGATAATTCCACCACCGAAGGGAGGAAAAGGGGAATGAAGTTGTGTATGCAAGTCCTTCAATTTCAAAGTAAACTTCACTAAATGTATTATTATACGGTGTAGGCATCAACTAAGGAAGGATTTTTGGAAATTCCATGCTTAAGAGGGTAAAATAGGGGATGACAGTTTGTATGCAAGTCCGTTAGTTTTGAAGTTAGGATCTTCAAATTTTGTGTTTAGGCTGACGATTGAAAATTAATATATAGTTATCACAACGTTTGTGATAATTCCACCACCGAAGGGAGGAAAAGGGGAATGAAGTTGTGTATGCAAGTCCTTCAATTTCAAAGTAAACTTCACTAAATGTATTATTATATGGTGTAGGCATCCAATAAGGAAGGATTTTTGGAAACTCCACCCCTAACAGGGTAAAATAAGGGATGAAAGTTTGTATGCAAGTCCGTCAGTTTTGAAATTAGGATCTTTAAATTTTGTGTTTAGGCTGACGATTGAAAATTAATATATAGTTATCTCAGCGTTTGTGATTATTCCACCACCGAAGGGAAGAAAATGGGGATGAAGTTGTGTATGCAAGTCCTTCAATTTCAAAGTAAACTTCACTAAATTTAATATTATACAGTGTAGGTATTCATTAAGGAAGGATTTTTAGAAATTCCACTCCTAGGGGGGTAAAATAGGGGATGAAAGTTTGTATGAAAGTTCGTCAGTTTTGAAGTTAGGATCTTCAAATTTAGTATTTAGGCTAACGATTGAAAATTAATTTATACATGTTTCAGCTTTTTTGACAATTCTACCCCCGATAGGGTGAAAAGGTATGGGATGTATGTAAGTTATTCAGTTTCAAAGTAAACGTCACTTAATATGTTATTACACAGTGTAGGTAACCACTAAGGATTTTTGGATATTCCATCCTTAAGGGGGTAAAATAGGGGATGCAAATTTATATGAAAGTCCATCAGTTTCGAAGTTAGGGCCTTCAAATTTTGTGTTTAGGTTGATGATTGAAAATTAATTTATATGTGCCTCAACGTTTTTGATAATTCCGATCCCGAAAGGGTAAAAAGGGGGATGAATTTGTGTATGGAAGTACACTAAATTTATTATTTAAGCTTATGGTTATAAACTAACGCAACGAATATCGGTGTTGTTGGAATTTGAACCCTTAAGGAGTGAAAAGGGGGATTAAATTTAGTATATGAAGTTCTTTATTTTCGGAGTGAAAATTTCAAAATTTATTATTTCGGCTTATGGTATTGGCGTATTGAAATGACTCGCCTCAACAACATCAGGAAAAAGAGAGGAATCGGTGTCAAAACAAAGATCCGGTTAATACGAGCATTGGTATTCCTCATTTTCATGTATGGAGTGGAAGCGTGGACTATACTGGCCCGAGAAAGAAAAAGGATTGATGCATTCGAGATGTGGTGCTGGAGACGGATGTTGGAAATACCTTGGACCGCTAAACGCAATAATGCATCAATCCTATCGCAGATCCAAATTAAAACACGATTGTCCACCATATGCCACCAACGTATTTTTTCGTATTTCGGCCACATGGTGCGCAAAGGCGATGAAAGTTTGGAAATCTGATCATAGTTGGGAACACGGAAGGAAAACGACTACGTGGTCGTTCACTAACAAGATGGTCCGATCAAGTAAAAGACTCATCGTCCTCCAAGTTTTACAGAAACCAGAAGACAGAAACCAGTGGAGGCAGATCATTCGCTCTAGAAGCAAACCCGATGTTGACCACGATCGTCAGACATGAGGGAAAGAGAGATAAGGCCTCCAAAATTGTGCTGTGGAACTAGACTACAAGTAACAGCTCTCCGCCGCAATGTTATTGAGGCCAAAATATTTACTGGTTCTGCCAGAGGAGAAACAGTCTTTTTGCCGCGTATACCATTGATCCCAAATCACCTTCCGTTTGAATTTAAAAAATAACAGTTCCTAATTAAGGTTTGTAGTCACAGGGAAGAACTCTGAAATTTGCTAGAGTTGATTTGCGGCAGGACTGTTTCAGTTTTATGTGGCATCCTCGCAAATGAGCTCTTAATCTACCTGAACTTTTGTCAATATCACACGTAATGGCGGACAATAGCCATGAACAAAGCTCTATATTGTTACAATGATTCATATCTAGAAAAAATAAATAATCTACGCGGACGAAGTCGCGGGCGTAAAGCTAGTATATGTACATAGTTAATAGGTGTGCGATGTTTGAACAAACTTCATCGATGCCCGTATAAGCTGTTGTCGACCTCAAACAATGGTACCTTAACTCCGGCTGAGTAAAATTGACAATTCTGGCTATGATTGAAGCACCAAAACTGTTTACGCGACCTGAAATGTTTGTGATGGCGTGACATTTTTGATCAAATTCAGTTTTTGATAGTAGTGTAGTAGTAATAGTAATATTAAGTTTTCAATAACAAAAGTAAGCTAAAAAATTAATTAGAATAGATAAAGCCGAAAGAAGCCTATGTCCTTCTCCGCGAAGGACATAGACTTCTTGGAGAAGGTTTCTCCATACCATCGCCTATTTTATGACGATACTTTGAGTAGTTGAGACGTGAAGGCGTAAGAAACAAATAAACACACTTTCGCATTTATAATATTAGTTAGGATATATATTTGCTACAGATTTAATAATTTAGTTAGTTCTGAAAGATGAACTGTAATCATGCAAATAAATATTCCTTTACTCGTTTATGACGTTTGTAGAAACTTTAAAAGCTCTTGTTAGATATTAAACTATTATACTGATTTATGTGGGTTGCATAGGTGGTGTGTAATGTTACCAGTCCACCCACCCACGACTACCCATTGCACTTTATAATGGGAATCTTTCTGATCCTGTGCTAATATCATCCATACCTATCTTTCTTTGTTCTTATAGTCATATTCAATAAGAACCTAATGCATACACATTAATTGTTTATACACTCTATACACTTTATTATCCTCTTTAAGAAAAACATAAAATTTCATAAATAAGGAGCCAATAATTATGTTTGTCCTAAAAAGTAGTGCTGCAGAATAGTTCATTGAACAATTAGTCGTTCACCTGTTCTGTGTTCACCTGGTTGAACTATAATAACACGAGATGACACATGAAACTACTAAAATAGGAATACACCACAAACAGAACTCTCTCTACTCGTAGTTTTGCTTTCAATTGCTATTGGTGAAATAACCAGCAAAGATGACGCTGTTTTTACACAATCGGTGTTCCGGTACTTATCACTACAAGAACTATTGTATAACAAAAAAAGTAATGAACAGTTAATACATTTTTCACCTTACTCCCATGTGACCGTAGCGAAACGGCCAAGCCAAATATTTTGACTAAGGTGTAGAGTTTGTGAAGATAGCGCTTGTAGAGTAAGGGCATGTAGAGTTATAAACTTTGCTCTACATGAGATCTGATAACTTTTTGACAGTGTGAGCCATATGTCTTAGCAGCATTTTATATAAAAATGTTTTTGGTGGGATTATTGTTACATAAATATTTTTCCAAGTAAATAATGCAATTCTGAAAATATTTATCGAAAACTTTTTTAAACAATACAACAAAGGATAATAAAATGACTATCCATTTAAATCTCATAACTAACCGCGTTTGTTCAATATCCACCCACATCCACGAGTCTTCTTGTACTTGTAAAACTATACCAAATTACAATAGTGTCATGTAAATGACGTGAAATAGTTTCTGAGAAAAACGACTGCGACAGATACACCGAAGTGATATCGTATTTTTCCGGAACACTAAAACTAATGTAGGTTCTGTTTCCTTTGACTTTGAATGACCCTAACTAAAGGTTACCTTATTTGATAGCCGTCATAAAGTCGTAGTAGTATGTAGCTGTTTAATCATAAAATAATAGTTATGTACAGTTATTGTTACACTACTAACACTATATCCATTCCATAAGAAAGATATAATTACCTGATATTATGAAGAGCAAAAAGCAAATAAATAACATTGAGATATTATTACTACGTATAGAGAAGCTATCATAAGCAAAGGTTATGTCACATATTTTTAGTGTCAACTTAATTTATCTTTAGCGCTGATACAATAAATTTGTCGTCTAAGCAGATAGTAGAAACACGTATACGCTATCAGACCGTTTTTAGGAGTATTTTACTCGCAAACACCGTGATTTTTACGCCGTGAATCGCGTTTCGTTCATCGTTCGACAACAACAAGTGTGGCCGGATGGCCTGACATAGTTGTGATGTGTGGCGTCTTCTCTATACGTAGTAATAATAGCTCAATGATAAATAAAGACAATGTTTTCATTGAACAATTTTATCGCATATTCGCGGTTACCATGGTTACTTAGTCATAATGAATACTGACATTGTGTTCATAATAATATTATTAGCTTGAGTTGAGTGCCACTGTTATTGTAGAACAGGTCTATGCTTATTGCTCATACATAGATAGATCTGGGGGCACGGGAGTGCCCCCCGCCAAGACAGCCAAGCGAAGCGAAAGGGCACTACCTACCTTTTCTCGAAGCGCTTCGTCGATTTTTTGAACCCTCATAACTTGGGTTTGGATTGTACTAGATAAACAAAATTCTTAGGATATGAAGTCAATAGTGAACTTATTAAACATATTAAGTTTCAATAATGTAGCTCTTATACTTTAGATTTTATTGATATCTAAAAAACTCCGATTTCGTCACTGACTCACTGATGATCATCAAAACTCATAAGGTACTTCCTGAAGTCCTAGAAAGCTGAAATTTGGTATGCAAGCTTGTATTAGTCTACAAACAACAAAAAAATTATAAAACTTGGAAATTAAAAAAAAAATTAAGCAACTTACAAAAAGAAGTGAAATCCCACCAAAAACATTTTTATGTAAAATGTTGCCAAGACATATGGCTCGCACTATCAAAAAGTTATCAGATCTCATGTAGAGCCAAGCTTATAACTCTACATGCACTTACTCTACAAGACCTAACTTCACAAACTCTACACACCGTAGTCAATATATGTGGCTTGGCCGTTTCACTACTACAAAAACTATTGAATAACAAAAAAATAATGAACAGTGAATACATTTTTCAACGTACTCCCATGTAACGGTAGCGAAACGGCCAAGCCACATATGTTGACTAAGGTGTAGAGTTTGTGAAGTTAGGGCTTGTAGAGTAAGTGCATGTAGAGTTATAAGCTTGGCTCTACATGAGATCTGATAACTTTTTGATAGTGCGAGCCATATTCTTGGCATAGTCTTGGCAACATTTTACATAAAAATGTTTTTGGTGGGATCAAGATTAACAACTGACTGTATTATTTATTTTAGTTGCCGTAGCTCTGTCTTAGTATTTGATTCGAATGCAAGAGATGAGTTTATCGACTACAGGGACCCAATTCTCGCGTCCTTCGAAATAACCTTTGAATCTAACTTACGGTTTGAGTCCTATTATTTCGAGGGGTGGAGTCAATTCAAACAGTTCCAACCAATCAAAGCTCGAGTTGACTGGTTTTCCTTCGAAATATGCCGGCCTCGAACTTGACAGAATAACGTAACGTGATGTACACTCGATAAATGTTCGAATTCGTAGTTTTTTCGATCGAGCGATCAATTTCGAGTGTGTGAAAATTGGCTCCCAGCTCGTGACTTAACTTCAGTTCTTGATCTAGCGCTGTAGCTTAGAATTATAGTTTTAGCTTCTAAAACTATAATTCCTTCATGTAAAACGGTAATTTAACACTTTATATTTAGCATAAAAGTAGATGATTTTATTAAAGAAACCTGACGAATGATTTTTGAGACCTAATCAATAATACCCAATAAAAAGCCGATTTATATCGAAATCACAGACAGCCACTATAATTTTGCATAGATATAATTAATTAAAATTGTAGTTCTATTTCCTATTTTGTGTCTGTACTACATAGATTTGACGAGATAGAGGCTACAGATATCCTTCGATGAATGTGAAAAACAAACATTATTTTATTGTTACAATTCAAATTTATGATAATGTATACGCTGCTTCTGGAGCTCCTCATATTTCTTTTATAGTTGAAAGTTCAGTCAGGCTCCGTCACGTTTATACGTACTTTATTATTTTCACTATCAACGGAGTCCTCGAATAGCTTTTGAATGGAAATGCCAACAATTCACAAAACGTTAATGCATCTTTTGCGCTTTGCTTGCTAATAGAAATTTTATGAAAATATACTGACACATCTCATAACTGTAGCTTCTTTAATATCACGTCACATGTTTTTAATACTCCGAGAAGACTTGACATCAAATATTAACTCGGCTGAAGTTGATAATTTGTTTGACCTAAAGATTTATCAACGCTTTTATAGTATTAGGTTACCAAATAGAACAAAATTACTGGAATGTTTTCTTTGTTAGAAAACTGCCAAATACTTTTTACATCCAAAACATCGTATGAAATCAAGACACGTCCTTACTTTTCAAAGGTCATGTGTTGGCCCTTAGGTACTATCCAACTCTATTGTCATGATCGTGAACCAGTTTCAATTCAGTGATTTCGATAGGAAATTGTTGAAAACTTTGATCTATTGTTATTCTTGTCTGCTTTGCATCTAGCGAGTATACAGTCGGTAATTTCTGAGATATACAATGACAGATAGTACCGGGATCATTGTGATGTGCATGTGAGTTCAGCCTAGCCCATGCCATTGTTATATTTTGTGCAAGGTCCGTCGAACGTTCATTGACGACATTGCGTGCCGTCCGCGGCGCTGCTTGGCTGGCATCACATCGTATCCCTCGCTGCACCTACCTCCTCACTGTGATGCTTCATGCTATCATTGTATCTACACACACATGTCTATATCTACGTGAGAATCACTACTGCATACTCTTTTGGTCATTGGTAATTACTAATCTACAAACAAACATTAGGTACAGTCAATTTCATTTATTCAAAAGACAGTATTTATTTGTATATTATATTTTATTAAATAATGTATCTATTTAATTCAAAGTACCTACCTACTAATGAAAAGATACCAACAACAGACTATAATCTGAATAGGTAGTTGTTCCGAATTCCGAATGTGATGATGTCCGAGAACAAGATCTAGAATTTCATGTTCTGCTGCTCTATGTTATTTTATTTGAATACCTACTCTATTTTATGTTCTATGATCAGAATTTATCTGCGAAAACACGAATAGTCTTATTTATTGAAAATTCCAATAAATTTTACCAAAGAAAACCTTTAGTGTGTATTTTATGTAGGTATCTGGCATACAAGATTCACATATTTAGATCAAGGTTGTTATTCTGTATCGAAAGGTATTTATTTCAAAGGAACGTGTGTAAACTGTGTCGAGCAGAAAAGAAAGATTGTATAAAATATACCGTTTGTGGAACCGAGTGCTGTCTCTCGCTGCATTTCACATATTCCGGTACAGTGTCGGGTAACTCTAGTGGTCCTTCATTTCTGAATACTGCCCCAGAATACTGTACAGTGAGAGAACAGAGAGCTCTCTCTTCAATTTGTTACTAATTTATTATAGGCTAGATTGTATGATTATTCACCAATTACTAAATGTTATCATTAATTCTTTCCTCTAGCTCTCAGATACATCTTGGATGTATTTATTTGGATGGTATATTTAACTATTTAAAAATTACCAGGGGACCATGTCTGCTATTTTAAATCAAATATGTAATTCTGATACGATCCCATTACACTTCATTGCCATTGAGCCATTGTGCGTTGTCTACTAAATTAATAAGTTTTTGTTAAAAAAAATCATTTTTAATACAAGCTTTTTTTGGTGACTGTACTTTTTGTTGACATGACATGACTTGCATTGTCTTCCAATATACTAATGTACATCAAATATCAAGTCAATCCGACCACTGGAAGTAGGTGAAATTCGACTTGCAAGATTCCACCCGAAAAAACCTACTTACACATACTCACACATGTTGTGTACATTGCAAGTTAAATAAAAGCTTGTAAAAATGGTTTTCCCTATTGAATTAGTAGACTACCAAATCTGTAAAAAAAATATAAAACACATTGATAGTTCATTGGAACATTACTGTAATAGCAGCCTTGGACCCCTGTTCTAAATTTTTGCCGCACATTATATCCTAGGTTTTTCATAATAATCTAGTAAATATTGTAATAACAAAGCTGACCTTGTGAAGTTTGAAGATTTTTGCTCAACAGCAAGGCGTTTTCTTTCATGGTGAGTTCGGGAAAGTTGAGGTTTCTATTACTGGTGGAGCTTTTGAATATGTCATAAAAATTCTTCGAAGTGTTTATACCACGGAATAGATAAATAAGGTTGGAAAGGCCCTCGCTCCAATTTTGTACTAGGACCAGTGTCGCCGCTTGACCCCCACTATTTTAATTTCTACACATACGCAATCATATTTTTACAAATATTTCGCACACAACCAAATCACGCACACATAAATCTCAGGGCAGATATTCGTTCGCCCACTAGCACTAAGCTACCGTGGGCATAGACACTCACACACGCAAAAATGCATACACCTGTCAAAAATGTTGACAACTTACAGTAGGGATGGGTAGTAGTGTATAATCGTTAATGAATCGGTTCGATTATCAATTATTATTCTCATAGAACTTGGAATCGATAGTTGCATGGTTATGCTGTACGGATTACACAAAACTAACATATCTTTTTCTATTGAATTAATTATATTATTATTCAGCATAATGATTTTTTGGACCGGCAATAATCAATTTGTGACAATTAAAAACTAATAAAACTATTAGGGTATGTAGTGGTTTTTTTACGGATAACTGCGTGATAGATATATAATATATTATATTATAGTGCGCAAATAACGAAAATTTTTACAACAAATTATATAGTTAACTAAATCTTAACTTCTAATGTTCGATTTGTTTTATTTCTAAACTGATTATTGATAGTCTGGTTGTTCGTTGTGCGTGGCACTTCACTAAGTGGGTGGGACCCGTCAATGAAGAACGACATTATCGTTAGTAAGTAATTACCGAAAAAATACGATACTTCATAGGCGTGAGCTGTTAAAATTATGAAGCTAAATTTGACAGATTTGATTTGCTTGATAAAGTCGATATTTTTATCGATAAATTATCTGATGAATGCGTGGGGAAAAATGTAACATGAAATTAATATTAAGAAATTATTTTATTTTATTTTTTTACTATATACTAGCTAAAAGCGCAGCTTTGTAAGGGCTCGTAAGATTTTTTTGTAACTAAGTTTAATATTTTAATTTCAATAAGCCCAAATATGGTTAGGATAAGGATACGTCGTTCCACTATGGAGTTTCAGTGCTTACCCACACTCCAACTCCATCATCAGACCCTGAATACAATATATGGCCAAAGTTCATCTCACGACAATTCCAACAACCCCAAACATGGCTAGGATACGTTGCTGCGCTATGGAGTTCCATTACCTACCCTCCTACTCTATCATCAGAGCCCGAAAACCATATATGGTCAAAGCTGTTCTCAGGACAATTCCAACAACCCCAAACACGGCTAGGATAAGTTGCTCCGTTATACAGTTTAAATACCTACCATTCTACTCCATCATCAGACCAGGGATACCACATGTGGTCAAAGTTCATCTCACGACAATTCCAACAACCCCATCCAGCGCATGCCCTCCTACTTCATCATCACACCCCGGAAAACCATATATGGTTATTGAGCTATTATCACTATAGCTCAATGTATATGGTAAGTCTTATCATCTAGACAAACATTTTAATTACCTATGCTAAATTTCAAATATAGATTTGATCCTATACTTTCAATTCTTGATTGTGCATCATCTGTAGAGGTGTGATCGTTTTTTCGTAAAGTGTACCACAATGTGTAGAACTGAATCGGATAGTAGATCTGACCAGGGAGCCAATTCTCATTCACTCGAATTAATCACTTGTTCCAAATAAAGTTCGAATTCGTACTTTTTTCGAGTGAAAATCAAGTTAGGCTATTCTGAGAATTTCGAAGCCGCCATTTTCTCTTATTTTTCGAGGGCTAGCGCTCGAACTACTTCGACTGGTCGGGACCGTTCGAAACGTATTTCGAATGCGAACTATCAAACGTCAAACAGTTAGGTTGTCATTTGGAAACGTAATGACAGATAAGCCTAAGGATTTCCGTTACTCACAGAAAATATTTTGTCATATTCATTTATAATTATTATATAAAATTGATTAACTTATGAATTCCGGATATATTAGGATATAATAAGAGTAAAACGTTGTTTTAAATATTTTATTAAAATATTCATTAAAATCTTTTAAATTTTAATTTAAGATATAAAATTATCACGTACGTTAACAAAACGCAATTATCAAGTGAAACGAAACGCATCGTGCAATTTGTATCCATCATAATGGCAACATTTACTCCTTACACTCGAACTTATTTCGAAGGTTAGTTCGATTAGTGCCGAGAATACAGGAATCGAAAAATAGACTCCGCCCCTCGAAATTTTACGGTCGAAATAGAACTCGTAATGCAAGTTCGATTCGAAGGCTAGTTCGAGGGAAGTGAGAATTGGGCCCCAGGTCGTCGGTCCACCTGGTGGGAGGTCGTCCCGCTCGGCACTTTCCAGTACGTGGTCGCCACTCGAGAACCTTTCATCCACATCGGTTATCGGCTCTTCCAGTTCGTGTCACGCCAACCCATTGTTCCCTGGCGTTAGGTTCTTTAGGAAACCTACAATTTATAATTTATTGCATTAGTCAAATTACATTTTACTTAGATTATAATACTAAATACATCATAGTAAATACTCGTAGATAAGGAGGGGTCTTATATGTCCATTTATATCATTCGGTCACATTCATTCAATGATTAATATAATATCTAATTTCAAAATACGTCTAACTAAAAATGTACTATCGTTAATTAAATATAAAATAATTCCAAAATTATCTTTGTCAAACGTAATTATATTATATATAGTCTAGAATTCTATCGATGATTTTATTTAACCAAACCACATGGTCACGTCACTATCGATAAACATGCTGCGCCTTACATCACTGCCAATCAGGGCAAAGGACGAAGTGTAGAAGACGCAATGTATGCAGTACATTGAAAGCGGATTTGGTCATTGCGCTGATTGAGCGAGTACACATCGGTCAATGTATGTTTTTCATAACTTGTTGTAATAATTTTGTTAATGTTTGGTATTTCATAGTGTTCAATATGTTTTTATGTTTTTTACTAATAATATTGTAATTAAATGTTATTTTCGACTTACCGATGGAAATACCTCCTCGCTCTATACTTGAGGTCTGACTTTTTTGTCTTACACGTTATTATCGCACAACACGGCATTATAAGCAGAGCTCTGTTCTCCAATGTAATCCGACGCGCACTGACCGCGAATCGGTCGAGTTATGATTATCGAATCATAACTGTGGCGCGCTTGCCCCGCCCACATTACCATTCTAACCTTATTTATCTGTTCTGTGGTTTATACCCACTCTAGTCATTGTAACGCCTAACATTGAACTATAACTAAGTAATAACTCCCACGGCACTGAAATTGGGGGTATGCAAGTGTACAGCTACGCCGACGTTTCAAATCAAAATTATATGTTCTGCTGTCCTTTTTTTAATTGAGTTCGTCAATTTCTCATCCCTCGTGTGTGCATAACATTAAATATAACAAGCGTTTTTATTTTCTATTGGCGTGATTCAAAATTCAAAATTCAAAATCATTTATTCAAATAGACCTTCGCAGGCACTTATGAAAAGTCTGACTCTAATACTCTAATACCGGTTCGGAAGGTTGCATTTGCTGAGAAGAGCCGGCAATAAACTCAGCAATTACTCTTTTCAAAACAAGCTTAGATTCATTACATAATATTTACATTCTAATCGCACTGACAACAATTGCGTGCCCCGGCGCGGCGGCAAAACTACAAAGTAGACTGAATCTATATTTAATAAGTAAATAAATAAATGGCAAACTTAAGCAGACCAACCCCCACAAGCAGCACCTGTTCACAAGTATGACGCGTGTGGCAGCCATCGCCCTCCTCGCCATATTGGAGGGAAGTGAGCGACCCGTCACACGACGCCGCCGCAAGCAAAGGCCTTAAAGTGAGCATGACTTATTTAAGTCTGCCTTAGAAATAAAAAAAAAAAAAACTAAAAGGAAACTACTGAACACGCAATTTGTTATCACTATGACTATTGACAAGTTTATACTAAATATCATTTAGGTATATAGAAAATATAACAATTTATTAGACAGACATAATATATCGATGAATTTAGAAATAAATGAAAAACATTAAATTGAATTAATTACTATAAGTAATAATCTGTAAATTAAACAAAAAAAAAAGATAACATATAATAATAATAGCATACTCTGAATTAAAATGGACCTTGAACTAGCTGCTAAGTGAAGCAAGTGCAGAGAGAAGCTACTTCCATACATCCTTGTCGTCAATATAATGAGACACTTTATAATACGCCCTACTCAATAACCGCTTTTTGATATGTTCCTTAAATTTAAAAAAGGACATACTGGTCACGCTATGAGGAATTTTATTGTAAAATTGGATACAATTCCCAAGAAAGGACTTATTTACTTTAGCTAATCTAAATCTAGGCACAGTTATTTTGTCTTTGTTTCTAGTGTTTCTATCGTGATAATCACTATTGACTGGAAACAAATTAATGTTTTTACGAACATACATAATATTTTCAAAAATGTACTGAGAGGGCAAAGTTAATATATTAATTTCCGGAAATACCTTTCGCAGAGATTCGCGAGAACCCAAACAGTAGATGGCGCGAATTGCTCTTTTTTGCAATACAAAAATTGATTCCAAGTCTGCGGCAGAGCCCCACAGCAAAATACCGTAAGACATAAGGCTATGAAAATATGCAAAATAAATTAATCTGGCTGTATTAATGTCCGTCAGTTGCCTTATTTTGCTGACTGCAAAAGCAGCGGAGCTCAGTTTACCACCTAAGGCTTCCAGGTGAGCACCCCACTGCAATCTACAGTCTATGGTCAGACCAAGAAAAACAGTCTTATCTACTACATTAAGTTTAGTACCGTCCACAATAACATTGGTATCAACTTTTGGTACATTTGGTAATGAAAATCTTATACATTTAGTTTTTTTAGAATTTAGCATTAGATTGTTGGTAGCAAACCATTGAGACACAGTTTCCAGAGCGTGGTTAACTTTTAAAAGGTCTTTGTCTTTTCTATCTACTTTAAATATCAGAGACGTATCATCTGCAAACAAAACGACATCTGATAGTTCTTTCACCATGTAAGGTAGGTCATTTATATAAACTAGAAACAGAAATGGGCCTAAAATCGAGCCTTGAGGTACGCCTAATTTGACTAAGGAGCCCGATGACACACTACCATTGATTCCTACTTTTTGTTGGCGCCCTGAAAGATAGGAAACCACAAGATCGAGGGCCACTCCACGAATTCCATATAACTTAAGTTTAAGAGCTAGCGTTTGGTGATCTACGCAATCAAATGCCTTGGAGAGATCACAAAAGATACCAATAGCATCGTGTGAGCATTCCCAGGCCTGAAAAATATGCTTAATAAGTTTAGCTCCCGCATCCGTAGTGGACTTACCTCTTGTAAAACCGAACTGATCATCATGGAGTATCTTGTGGTTATTAAAATGCCTTAACATTTGGTTTAGCACAATCTTTTCAAAAATCTTACTTAATGCAGGAAGTACTGAAACAGGTCTGTAATCTGAGGGATTGTTTTTACATCCCGATTTAAAGATTGGAACAATTTTGCTGTATTTCATTAAGTCAGGAAAGTTGCCCTGTTCGAGACATTGGTTAAAAATGAGGGCTAAAATAGGGGCAATATTGAAAATAATTGACTGTATAACCTTAACTGACAAACCCCATAAGTCTTCTGTATTTTTCATATTTAGTGACTTAAAAGCCGTGATAATGTCATAGTCATTAACCTGGGTGAATGCGAAGTCTGGAATGTTTTGTTGAAAATTATTCTGTAAAATCGATTCTGCTAACGTGGAAGACGAAGCAAGATTTTTAGTAGCCTCCATAGGTATATTTGAGAAAAAAGTTTCAAAAGCAGATGCTACTTCTAATTTACCTGAGATTAATTTATCATTAATTTTAAGAGAAAAAGTATTATCTTTGATTTTATTTTTACCAGTCTCTGTATTAATAATCTGCCACACTGTTTTAATTTTATTATTAGAACTATTTACCCTATTGCCTATGTAGATGGCCTTTGCTCGAATACAAACCTGTTTAAATATCTTGGAGTAGTTTCTAACATATATATGAAAGTTTTCATTACTATTGTAAGATCTCTGATGGTAAAGATCATACATGTTATCCCTACTCTTCCTGATTCCTTTAGTTGCCCAGTTACAGAATTGAAGTTTATTATTATTTACCTTCTTAGTTTTGATTGGACAAGATACATTAAATTCGTTGCAAATATCTTTAAATATTTTTCCATAGTTTACATTTGGATCATCAGAATTATATGTAGTGTTACTAATTTTATAATCTATATTGACGCTGAAATTATTTAATCTCGTTTTATTAACTGACCTAAATGTTTTCGTTATTTCATCACATAATAATTCAACGTCAAGTATTTTGCCAGAGAAGCGATTAATATTCTGATGTAGTAAAGTAATGCCATGAGTATGCTTCTCTGTTGTCGGAGTTACAAGTTTAAACAACTAATCACAGTATTATTAGTACTACTAGACAATACCGTTTTGTCACTAAGGCTACATTTAGTTATATTAGCTATAACCGTGTTAATATTGTAAGCTATCAGTGTAGCAATCAAGTTTTTACATTTTTTGGGCATAAACAATGAGTCCCCAGTAAATTTTAGTCCACTAACAAATTTATTAGTGTCGAAGTAAGAAAAAACGTCACTATGACGACATGTCAAACTATATATAAAATTGTTCAAAAACAATATATACCTATTTTGTTTATCCGTATAGTTGACGGAGTATGGCAAAGCACATAGAAAAACATTCATCACCTTTAGTTTGAGGAATGTTTCAAAACTATTAATTAATTCTTTGAATTTCACGTTCAAACCATTTCCTATAAGTATCACAACAGTGGTTTGTTTGTCAAACTTAGTACTTACAATTTTATTCATTATATCAGTATAGGAAGCTCCCGGCATACAATAATTAATAACTGGCTGATCCACACGATTATTTAAAATTGGTCCAAAATTGACCCCAATGTGGTCAGAAAACACAACAGTTTTCATGATTGATGCCTCAGAGCTCCCCACAGAAATATTGACACTGACATGTGGTTCAGTGCTTGGAGCACCCGGAGCGCCCGGAGCACTCGGAGCGCCCGGAGCACCCGGAGCACCCGGAACACTCGGAGCACTCGGAGCGCCCGGAGCACTCGGAGCGTCCAGAGCACTCGAAGCACACGGAGCGCCCGGAGCACTCGGAACGCCCGGAGCACTCGGAACGCCCGGAGCACCCGGAGCGCCCGGAGCACTCGGAGCACCCGGAGCACTCGGAGCGTCCAGAGCACTCAGAGCACACGGAGCGCCCGGAGCACTCGGAACGCCCGGAGCACTCGGAACGCCCGGAGCACTCGGAACGCCCGGAGCACCCGGAACACTCGGAGCGCCCGGAGCACTCGGAGCGTCCAGAGCACTCGGAGCGCCAGGAGCACACGGAGCGCCCGGAGCACTCGGAACGCCCGGAGCACTCGGAACGCCCGGAGCACCCGGAGCACTCGGAGCACCCGGAGCACTCGGAGCGTCAAGAGCACACGGAGCGCCCGGAGCACTCGGAACGCCCGGAGCACTCGGAACGCCCGGAGCGCCCGGAGCACTCGGAGCACCCGGAGCACTCGGAGCGTCCAGAGCACTCAGAGCACACGGAGCGCCCGGAGCACTCGGAACGCCCGGAGCACTCGGAACTCCCGGAGCACCCGGAACACTCGGAGCGCCCGGAGCACTCGGAGTGTCCAGAGCACTCGGAGCGCCAGGAGCACACGGAGTGCCCGGAGCACCCGGAACGCCCGGAGCACTCGGAGCGCCCGGATCACTCGGAGCGCCCGGAGAAGAGAGATCAACACATGGTAATGGATTAGTAACATGACAATTACATATCTTTTTCAATGTTAGGGAATCAAACCGTTCTTCATGATTTTTGCACATGTCCACCAGTTTTGTGACTGCAACTATGTGCTCGCTGATCTCTTTCTTAGCACTGTTATATCTGCATGCTAAACCATTAATTAAATCCTCTTTGTGCTTCAGATCTGTTTGTAACTGCAGCATGTCAGTGTCATATAATAACCTCATATTTTTCAAACTACTATTACATGTTTTTAATTGAGTAATTAGTCCTACACGTTCTTTCCTAAGTTTTATATTTTTACAGAAACTTTCTTTACATTTTATGAGTTTCCTGGTTTTGGTAATGAATTTATTTATTTTGATGTACTTTTTGATTCTATTATGACTATTCATCAAAATCGGTTCATTAGTGGTTGATACATCATTTGTCAAATCAATGGTCTCAATAAGCCTAGAAGTAGGTAAATGACCAGGACAACTCACAACAAGTTCATCAAATAGGCTAAGTGTACTTTTTTCCTGATGACAACTTTTCTCAAGTTCATACTTAGTTATAATGCCATTGGCCCGGCTCAAGCTGAGTTCAAGTTCAGAAATGCGAGTCAAGGCCATTTCATGATTGTCACTACATTCTTGGAACTGTAATAATTTTTCCTGCAATTTACTTTGGCGATCATTAGCCTCCGTACAATGTTGGTGAAGTTCAGCCATTTCACTTTTCAACTGACTATTTTTGTCTATGATTTTCTTAATTTCCTCCTCACTTTCCTCTCGCTCCTGCAGCAACTTAGTGCAGTCATCCTGGGAGACCTTGAGTTCTTGCAAGGTCTTCTTAAGTTTTTCCTCCATGTCACGAGCGGTGGCTCTGCGAGTTGTCATTTTAATTGAAGTGGACCTGGAATACACACAGGACGGTTTAAGCAAGTGGGAAGATAAGGATTAATATTTGAGAACCTACACCACAGTCTATACAGTAAATTGAGTTGTAATTAAGAGAATTATTCACAAATAATACAAGATGAGGTACTACTAAGGATTGTGTAAATATTTAATTATTAGTATTACTTATGTTTTTGTGAACTTGGTATATCTATATAATAAATTATAATGTTTAATTTAGTGTTTCTCTTTCAAGATTACTGTAATAAGTACTACTTGGGATTGGGTGTCTAATGGAATGCCATAAATGTTAAACATTAAAATGAAAAGTTTAAAGTGAGGGGATTGCCAAAATATTGAGTTTATATATCATCAAGGATACTGCAGTGTTCAGTATGTTAAGTTTTTAACTCTTAACACAATTTGGCAGACAAAATAAGTTGTGATAATCCCTGCTGATGCATTTGCATCTGTATGATATAAGTAACTCAAATTGACAAGGAATCATAAAGATATGATTCCGATTCAAAAGATTTAGCTACTATTGATATTATAAGTATAAAATAAGGCTTATTATCACAATACTCCCCAGGTTTATTGTTGGTTTTCAAATTCCTTCCGTTGGCTGTCACTTCGCCGGTGAATATCACAGCTGATTTTCGTTATTTTTCGTAAAGACACTTTATGTTTTTATTTTTCAGGAACATTAATCATAAATACTATTTAATTACAATGAAATATAATGTATTTTACTAAAATTAGAATTATAAATTAATTAAAATACAGGAGACAAACTTTTGACAAGTTCACTACAGTGTTGCCCGTCCCGTATCATATTATGTTTTACGTATGATATTTTATACTCTTATCTCCAGCATGGAACTACAAAGTATACTTCACAAAGGATTGTACACTTGTGACCTTCATGAAATACTTATATTTTTTTGTATGTGAAACCCGGCCCACATCATTCTGTGTGTAATGTTGAGTGGCATTTCAGCGGACTCGCGGTGATTTCAATCCAAGTACTATGCTACGTTTAGATATACCTACTATACCGAAAACTTTGTAGGTACTCCGCTTCAGTTTGAATGCGATCGATACTACATATACAGTGTTATGTATTTAACTAGGACAGCTAATTGGGGAAACTTTTTTTTATTTGAACAACTTTCTTATTCATTTATTATTATTTTCATACAATGAATGATCCCTCGATGAATCGCTAGCTCTATTTAAAAAGTTTGCTGGAGAGTATCTGCGTTGTTTTCCCCATACTGTTCCGTATAATCTAACTCTTATCGTACACCAGGCGTTTTATAATGTACTGAAAAGCATTGCATATAGTTAGAAATTGAAAGTGATTATAGCTGTATTTGTTTATTTAGATGGGAACTATTATGTAAACGTCGGCAAGTTATCAGTCGGTAAGACTCAACAAGTGAGACGATTATACAAATTCACGGGGTCACGCATGCACGCAACGGGCACGCGACGGGCAATGAGTGCGTGTGGGGGTGCGGGTGCGGTTACAAAAACAGTCGCCCACTGCTTTTAAACTCATAGTGGCCATAGTGTGTGTATAACGTGACAACGTTGTTTATAACAACGGTACAATTAGTTGGAGACATTCGTCACTTTCCACACCACCATCCATCACGCGCCACGCCAAAGGATCTTTTTAATACGCGTATAATGAAATCGATGTGAGTCATACAATTTTTAAGTAATCTAAAAGGATATCAAAAATCTCTGTACCTATATCATTTCCATTGAAAACCTTGTATTATCTGAACATCTCTTCTATCGGGGATTAGAAATGAAATTACTTCGTTCATGTTCAGATGTACTTAATGGCAGATTTTCGTGCGCGTTCAGAAGTTTCCTTTGTTCATAGTTTTCCTATAAAGGGAACCAATCTTTATTTATTCCGCGATCGTAGCTGAAACGACGGCTTACCGCAATTAACTTGTATAGAGTTTATGTTGACGCCGCGCCGCGCCTCGCTGGCTCGGACGCTTGTCGTCATGAAAATACTCAAGTTGAAAGCGCCTTCAATAAACTACCTAATTCAGTTTGGAGTCTTCCATTGATGTTGTAATCAACCACTTTTATGTAAAACCTTCACTAACGAACTACGGTACTCTTTTTAATTACCCACGTACAATGATGGTTCATTAGTATCATGCCTACATAGTAGCTTTCCATATCGTACTAATGTATGTAGATCGATGATTGTGTGACGCGGAGTTTTGCCGCAAAGCACCAGTGGTGTGCTACGATAAAATTGATATCTATCTAGTCCTTTGCCGTGTTGCATTGCTTATTAGCGTCCGGCCGAGTGGCACTGTGGTCATGACGTCGTCGAGGTGGTGTGGTAGTTGATCCAGTAACAATAAGACCGCCCAATTGAACATACCTACTACGCGCCACGCGACCTTGCCAACGGGTGATGGCTGAGGACCAATACTTGATGTCACGCAGATATGCTGTTCGGCAGATCTTTTAGTGCACGACTCCGAAACGATCGTAAGGAAGTTGTACTAGGTATTTTTTATTGACGATAATTCTACATCAATGCATATAAGATTGCTTTCAATGTGAGTACCTACGTGTTTCTGCAGAATTCATTGTTTTTCTTTTGGACTGCACATTTTTAATCATCACTTAAATTATTCTGTTCGATTAGAGTCGATATATTCTCAGAATTGGAATTGACTTTCATTCTGAGAATATAGGTACGACTTCAATGTCTTTGACTAATTCAAACAAATCATGAATTGAAAACTGCATCAATAGTTTGTGCTCCATTATTTGCCTATTGATTTTAACATCAGCTCCACCCACCAGGTACATTTTTTATATTCACCTGATTGAACAATGAGCCGTGCTCATGTTAAACAATGCCCATTTCATCATATTTCGCTCTTTTATATCCACTGCTGAATCGCAATCCAAATAAATTCATGCCGAGTGAGCTGCGTTGAAAAAAGCGAGGCTTTTATACAAATGTTATCTTTAACAAATAAACCGATATTCATTTTCATAATAAATCGTGTTTACCCGACCGCCTGTAGAGGATTTCCGATTAATCATTTATAACTAATGCGGGGTGACTTTCGTTGAATCGATCATACTAACAAGGCGTCTACTGTGCTAATGATTGATCCCATTAGCCATGGGTTATAAGAATGTGCTGAACATCAAATAAAATTTTAAGCAGCCGTCTAGGAAACTTTGTAACCCGTAGCAGCTCTCGTAGCTCCAGTAAAGCGGTGTCACAATGTAGACGCTAATGATGTTGACACTAGAGGAGGGCTTGTCTCGCTCGTGACCCTGCCCCTCCCACTCGGCTCTCTTCTCACGTCCCCGCTCGCGCAAACCTCCGAGTGCACTTACATACCAAGGATATTACTAAATGTATCTCACGTGTACTCAAATTTTCGTAAATTGTGTTAATCTATTTTATCGTGTTTCTTATACGCAGTGCCGTGAATGACTCAACCTTTGATAAATTAGACAAAGTGAAGTTTGATTCTGTTAGACCGGCATAAGTTTTCCTTTCGGAGTTGTTTCTATTATGTTTACTTACTGTAATGGATCCGCAGGCAGTTGGTGGTACATAATTAATGTAGGTATCTGTTTTAATGGCCTTTGCGAGGGATCGCGAACTTTATATATCTTCATTATTTACTCTTGCTCCAAAGAATAATTAGCGGGCTGTATATCAAGTGCCACAAGCTTTTTTCCTAAAAACTTTAGGCATCGTTTCATCCTTTAGGAAATTAATTTAAAAAAACGCATCGTTTTGTGATTCAGTACAATTGATTCTAATACATGCTGTTATTCATTTAACCAGGCTCCATCATGTTCCACGTGCGGCGTCGTCCGGCGGACACTCAGCCGCGGCGGCGCAAGAAGAAAGTGTCCGGCGGGACTGGCGGCCGGCCCGGCAACGAACCGGTGCTCGTCGAGGTCTCGCCTGATGGCACCGTACTAGAAAACGGACGGAGATTGAGAGTCACCGATGTTGTCGAGGTAAGCACATCAAAAACATGTTAAGTTATTCAAAATTAAAGTGGTTATAAAAAAGGTATATATATGCCCACGACTTATCGTAGGCCTCAGAAACTCGACAAGACTTTTTAATTACTTTGAATAGGCTGACGTTTATCATAATTTTAGCTGTGATTAAGGATGACATGGCCGAAGGTTGATTCAATCTTAATGGAACTGTTTTGAAAGACGTGGACTGGAAAATTTGCGGGCTGTTTCCAATAACGTGAGACTTGAGGATATTGGAAATAGTCTTACGGTATTTGGAGGTATATAGAGACGCTCGTGGTGTAGCATGATTAGCCGTTCTTAATCGATCGGCAAAGTTAAGCTACGCCTGTCGTGGTCGGTACTTGGATGGGTGACCGCCTAGTGGTGTTTCAAATCGAGCGTTTCCGTGCTTCGGAAGGCACGTAAAGCCGTTGGTCCCGGTTATCACTTAATTGTGATAGTCGTTAAGCTAGTTGGATGCCTCATAGGCGGCTTGAAAAATTCCAACAGTAGGTTGACCACTAGCCTACCTCCACCGATCCGCAGTGGGCACGCGTGGTGGAGTATTGCCCATTCCCTTTCACCTTCATTTGTGAATGGAGGCCTGTGCTCAGCAGTGGGACATTATAGGCTGATGATGATGATGATGATTTGGAGGATTCAAATTTTGACACTATTTATATGAAATTTTATGTCAAATATCGATCCGCGAAATCAAGGATATAGATCGAATATAGAAAGCGGCAGTAGTTATCTCTATGTGTACAAAATATGGAAATTTTAAAAGAGCAATGATTTTACGCTATATGAAATTGCCAACAACAAGTAATAACGTGGGAACAGAAAATAAATTAACTTTAGGGTTCAGAGTACGGATAAAAGAACTTTCAGTACTACATAGTAGTAGTTTGAAGTAAATTGGTGTATCGAAGTAGATTTCATTTTGTTTGCGGAGACCCTCTCGAGAGATTAATCCTTTAACTAGGAGCTTAAAGGATTAATCACTAAGTACTAAGCTCGCAGAGGTGATCGCATAGCTGACTTGGGCGCTTTACAATTTATGTGTTTGATTGAAAGACATGATGCTTTGTTTTGAAGGTTCTTTTTCATTTCTCCGATGGAGATAATCTTTTAAATTCTCAAACAATCGATATCGTGGTTGTTGCACTTATGATCAAAAGTGTGATGGTAGTTCTTCTGTGAATCGACTGAATTGATTATATTATGGGCGATGAGAAGAAAACGTAAATATTTTATGCAATTTTAAATATGTTTAATGGCAATCATATATATGAAGGGCTATAAAAACATGGTCGTTTGTACTGCGCATATTACGTGAGAAAATAGACAGGCGGTGGTATTGTAATCAATAAATTGATATAAACAATTGTAGGTAATGATTAGTACTTACTGTGTTTTCGACCATCCAATACATGTACCTCTGCACAAACGGCGGCTGTTTGACACATCGAAATAATTGCATATAGATTGTTTTCGAAAACGATTATCGTTGGTGGGTCGGAATTTTGAACAAATTGAGCCAATATTAGTAGGTTAAATACATCAATTTAAAAGTAAATCCAATAGTCAAATATGAATTCGTCAGTCAGTTTCTTTTGAGAACTTTGTCAACAAATCAAGTTCAGTATTTGTCCAGTTTAGTGCAGAGTGCCGACCCGCAGTTTTGCCGCAATCCCTAGGGATGTCACGTTTTCCCACAATATCTTATGTGTTATTTTAGAGTATGAGTCAATGTTCGTACGAATCCGTTCAGTCATTACAGCGTGGTTAAGTAATAAAAATCCGCAAGCTTTCGCATTACTATAAGATTAGTAGGATTTATAATATCAGTACAGTAAGCTTATGATAATAGTGCTACACTATATACCCCTAAGATACTCAAGAAACATTTAGTCATGGTATTGTTTTGTAGGTATAGGTTTTAGGCGCATATGAATACAAAAAAATGACGTAGGTCATTTTACGAAAAACGTAAGATAATTTTAAATCAGCGTATAGAGTATTTTTGCTCTTCGATATCTGAGTGCAAAAGCCGTTTTTATCCGCTAGAGGATAAAGTAGTAAATTGAATTTAGAACATAGTGTGCACTAAGTTTGTGAATTCAAAACATGATTAAACCTATTTACTTCTACCTCCATGGTGCCGAATTTATCATACAATCATTTTTTTTTATTTTTTTTATACCACTTAGGTGGCAAACAAGCATACGGCCCGCCTGATGGTAAGCAGTTACCGTAGCCTATGGACGCCTGCAACACCAGTAATTTGTTAACTCAGACTCGGAACCTTCTTGTTGTACTTTTTTTAATTTGCTTTGCGCGCGCCCTTTTCTTTTCACGACATATTGTTAAAACCTAAGTTTAAAAACAAGAAACTTGAAAACAAGTGAAAAACCTAAAATTAGTGATTCTAGCGACGAGGAAGTTTATTTGGCGGCAACAGAATTGACTGAAACTGTTAATAATGCGCAAATGAGCTTTCTCCCTCAACAATCACGTGGGAAGTATTTGAAACCGTACGATATGTTTAACACGTTGCTACTTGCAAAAGGAGCCAAAACTTTTTCAGAAAAAATTTTGCTGGCTTATTTTATTGAACTCTCCGAGATCAAGAAATCTAGCGCTCTATGGAGTACGTATTCAATGCTAAAAGCAACGATAAAGATGAAAAAAGACATACATATGAAAAAGACATTTATATAATAATTTAATTATTAATTTAAATCAAATTCAAATTCAATCATTTATAATATTTTTTTAATAAAATAATTTCTTTTCTTATGGAACGCTGACGCCTCTTGTATTTTGGAGGTGGGCGTTAATGGCTGCGACACAGTTATACAACTAATGTGGCTATTTTCGTGCACACTTTATTATGTACATTTCATATTTGTTCCAATAAATAAATTTTATCTTTTATCTTTTATCTATATCCTCATTTCCTCGCTGAGGTGGGATGAAAAGTTAAGTGTTGCACTCGAGTGCAAAGATTTTTCACCTCGTGCTCTTTTGATTCCCTCGCTCGCTGACGCTCAGGATTCTAATTTTTGAATTCTTCGCTTGCTCGGTCATCAAAATTGAGCACGCGGTTAAAAAGCAACTTTGCACTCTTGTATAACAAATAACTATTGATTTCTTTGGTTTGTGTCCTTCGGATAGTCTCTTCAGATAAGCTAGTAATTTTGAGTAGCTATCAATTTTAATATTTTTAATGGTATTTACTGTAGATTTAACCGAAAGGGTAGAAGGTTGCTTAGTTTTGGCCAATTCATGAAAATAGGCCAAAAACTCATTTTCCGAAAACGTTTTCGCTCTTTTTCTATTTTTCCATAGAATGAAATCGTCATAGGCCATTAAATATTTCTCCCGGGATTGCGTGGTTAATAAGTTTTGTACGACGTTGTTAGCTTCTATAGTTATTGTTTAGGAGTTAATGCATTGTCACTTTCATAACTAGACGTAGAACTCATAATTTTTGCAAAATACAATAAAATTTGCAAAAATAATTATGTGTACCTACTGATTACAAGAACAGATACGCAATTCGCGCGCTTTTGGTTTTTTTTAGTAAGCGCGGGCCCTCTCGCCGTGCAGCCATCACGTACCAGCCAGTAATTCATACAATTTGCGTTCGATTTCTATGAATGATATATGTTCCAAATTCAAATCTCATTTCCGCCCGCTGAAAAGTTCCTATTGGAAAAGAGCTATTTTGCTCCCACTTATAGAGAAAAAAGGATAAAATAAATATCCTGGGACATCCTTTTCTATGAACAATATATTGTGCCAGGTGGGTTCCGGCAACGGCACAGCACTGCAACTGTACGGGCCGTCGATCCAGCCGCGGCACTGTGTGGTGGCGCCCTCGGAGGGCGGCGCGGGCGGCTACACCGTCACGCCGCTGCACACAGACGCGCATGTATACGTCAATGGACGACGGATCATGCACACACAGAGATTACAGGTAAATACTACTATAGTAACGGGAAAACTTCTTTACACTAAACGTAAACTGCACAGAAACCAAATTTTAGGTCTCTTTGGTGGAAGTTGGTGATACTTGTCTATTTCAGGGGGCAAACCACCATCTCTTTAATCAATAATAATATTATGATGTTAAAGCAGGACGTATGATTGCTATGTTCCAAGTCTTCGATCCACTTGTGCTACAGATACGGCTTGTTCACTGCTACTTCAATTCTCCATAGCTCGCTGAGCGACTTAAAAACTATGGATTAGGTCAACTTTCAAAAACAATTTCTGTAGTAAGCGTGATTACGGGTAAGACGCACTGCTCAAAAACGTAAAAAAAACATTATTTCTAGTAACAAAAAGACTTGAAGTTTCCCAAATGCGAGCGAAATAATATTTTACAAAAGTTCCAAATCCTCAAAGCTAACGTCCAAGCCAACTGCTACTTCTTCTGACGGAACTTTTCGATATAATGTTGGAACATCAAAAACGATGATCTTGTTAGTAATATGGGACGTTGCTCCCCACGGAGCGCGCTCGGTCTCGTCTCCAATTTGAAAATAAGATAACACTTTACTTTGCTAGCTTTCTTTATAGCCTTTTAGCGGCGCACATTTATGTAAACAATACAATTTATTATGTATTTCTACAAATAAGTTATTGGTTTAACAGAATAAATATAGTAATATTAGGGGTAGGGGTTCCAACTCAATCAGAAATAGTCAATTAGTAATAGATAATTGCTGATCATAACGTTTTGAACGTTAGTTATTGAATTTAAATCAATTATGGGGAGAGGCGTAAAGAGTACCTAGAGAGATTGCTAAATTCAAATACACACCATTATTTTATCAATTATTATTTAAGATACGTCGTTTCTACACATCTCTTAGAAAACAGCCTAAAAGCACCCTTAACGTAAAGTTTATAGGATTTTAAATAGAAAACGTTCATATAATTTCTTGTCATAATGCGTATATGAAATTCCATTATGTTTTACTATGCACTTAACATAAAGTCGATTGTTCCCGCGGGAATGTCAGCTCTTGGGACGTGCGGCCTATTTATTACCAACCCTATTTCAACGCTACAAACGTTTATTTTAATCCCGAAAGTATGTTGCATAATTCACTGGCAGATTTAAAAATAAAGCTTTTGAACATGTCAGTTAAACGACCACAGCAGAGGAACCTGCAAAACAAGAATTCATAAAAGTATCGCCGTAATGAACCAAAGATAGCTTTGTTACAATCCCTAGAAATTCAGATAGTCTAGACTAATTGTCTAATTTATAATCACCCGCCCACGCTTCATGAAATGTCTTGCTTATAATGGCAATATTATTATTATTCACCTCAATTATAAACCGTATTAAAATTAATATGACATGAAAACTTTTTGTGTACACAGAAAATAGGTGCTTTGAGATAGCATTTCTTGCTTGAAACCATATGTTTTGGTTCGTTATGCTGAACAACTTTAACTATGGTAACAACCCTGATAGGGCGATAAAATTTCAAACTTTTCTCAAAAAAGTTTAACCATACTCAATCAAAATGTTTTGTTTTTCTATTTCAGTGTTATTCTAGTAAAAAAGGATTCAGCAATTTATTTAAAGTTATTAATATAATATTTGTTTCAATTTAAATAGTACTATGTATTAATTTTTAAGGATGGCCAATAAAACATACAACTATCGGAAAAAATGCTATTTTGCTACTAGAAACACTATTGTTCTAACTAAATTAAATTACTTGGTCCTTGCTCTTTAGAATTGCATTTACTTACTAAGGACTAATTCAAAGTAATCTGGGTCAAGTGTCACTGCCACGGAGTGCCTTGTGAGTGCTCTCACACGTATGTACGTCCTAGAACAGTATAGGTAGATACTGCTTAGACGCTATTGTGTCTGTTTGACACAGCTTCGATTGCAGGTCTTGATTAGCGGCTTGGAGCGGCTGGCGTGTTGTTTAAGATATCTACAAGCCTGGCAGGTTCCGGAGGGACTTGTCTCCTTGAGACACGCTTAATATTCGTGGAGATATTGATAAAGTTGAATGAACTAATAATTAGACATTAGGTAGTTCGGAATTAATGCTTATTTTAAATTTAGCTTTCGGTCGATCGAAGATTTAACCAGTGTCTGTCTGTTCACCGTCTTTAAATAGGTCTAAAAGTTTTTGCTACGCCCAGTGGAATTCTAATTAAGTATGTGTTATACCAGACACAATATATTTTGTTAGTAGATCAAGGTCAGGGATCTACACCCCAGAAATTGGGTTACTGGCGATGTATTCACACTTCACGCTTATTTTGTTTTCACGCCCACGCTTATTCTTCGAAACTAATTTCTAAGACGATGAATTAGGAAGGTACTTGTGTTCATTCATGCCGCATGCGTCTTACTAAATTGAATCATTCAAATAATCTTAACTACAGTTAGAGAAAATTGAGTGTGCCTAAGTTTACTTTGTATAATTATTTAGCTTAGCCTAGCGTGTATTTAGCCCCGGTGAGATTAATATTGTAGGATTAAGACCTAAATTAATATTGACATAATGCCAATTAGAGCGTCTGCCCGGCGAACTACAATGGCATTTAATATTCATAAGCGATCGTGTTCCTTGTATTTGAGTATCGTTGTTCCTTAATTGAGGCGTAGTGCTGACTAATTAATGCTACTCGTTTTTCCCAGCACGGTTGCACGCTCAAATTCGGCCGCGTTTCAACCTTCCGCTTCATGGATCCCGCGCAGGAGAACCTCATTAACAGAAACCTCGCTCAATCACAACACTTCGGCTCCGGCTCCATATACGACAGGTGAGTTCACATTTCACCCTCACGCTCGCTACTATATGTTGTGATTAGTCGTGCCCTCTAGCGTAAACCTTAGCCGGACTCAAAAACTGGTACGGTCCCATTACCGAATATCTCATTCGTACACCTGCAACGTTTTGTTGTTTAATTAGATTTTTATTTTGGACTAATACTTACGAAGCAAACACTCAGTACCGTCGCTTCTCTAATCACTGATTTTATGTTTTGTTCATCTGTCATTGTTTTCTTTTGCATGTTTCTATCACTGGCTCACGAACATCCGCTTGTGTACGTTACCCTTACGTTAGATCGCCGACGTCGGGCGGCGAGAATAGCGGCGCGATGTCGCCCGCGTCAGTGTCCGCCTCGCTCGCCTCGCACCACCCGGACGCGCTCGACAACAACGCCAACACCAACAACAACACCAACGACTCTGACTACCAGAGGACCATGAGCCCCGTCTCCCACGACACCTACTACAGGGACGGCAACGACACCATCGGACCGTACAACAACAACACGCTCAAACTTGACAACGAGTCGCTCGTCATGTCGCAACATCTCAGCGACTCGAAGGACGATTACATAAGAGACGAACACTCGGGCTCCGTTTATAACGACCAGGATCAGAGTACGAACAATCGGACCGGAAATTCTCAGTACAAGGACAACTATGAGACGACGTTCGATTTAGATGGGAACGTTGAAACGAAGAGTATTTGCAGCGCGAAGAGTGGCGGCTCGGGACACGATAACAGGTACACTCTCATTTAACCGGCATTAAATGTGCATACCACACTTGCGTGGTGGTATAAATCGATGATGAAACAGCTGGATACACTTGCGTCATAGATCGTGTGACGTAACCGATATTTTAGGTACAATAACCTATAAATTGTAACATCCATAGAACAGTAATAGAAAACTCACGGGAAAGGTTGACCCATAACCAGCTGTATACATGTAGCTTGTGTGTGCTTGTTTTCATTTGGTACGGGTACAAAGTTAAGATTATTGTTTTAGGATACAGTTGTTTTCTCTGAAGGTACGAGCTTAAATCCACACTTTTATGGTAATTCACCGTTGTTACCGTAAATATTATCGAATATTTATTTACCAACTTAAAGCTTACAAAGCCTTTCCACATTTTTTTTTCTCTATTTAAGTAAATATGGTATCTCAGGATATATGTAATGATGTGTATACAGGATGAGTGCAGCAGTACCAGCAACTAGACCGGGGCAAGAAGCGATCTTGCCCGCAGTTCTAGAGTTCCCCGAAGCGGGGCAGGCGCAGTTCCTCGCCGCCGTCATCTCCCGCCTCGACCCGCATGCGCCTGCGTTCAAACTAGCACCCGTCTACACGCTCTATCTATGTGCCAGGTATCAAAAATCTTTCCTTATCTTTTTATCACTCACGTTCTATAGTTCTAGGTTAAAAAAAAATAGATTTGTGTTTGATTAAAATCACAGGAAGAGGTTCTAATTCGAGGGTGAAATCGCAGGCGGAAAGCTAATATCAATATAAAAGATTGACATACCTATCTTCACTTCCTATGTACGTAATTATAAAAGTTAAGTGAGTGTGAATAGCCACTAGACCACCTCAATACAATTCAAAGCATTCGCGAATGCCTCACGACGCGCCGAGCGCTGCCCCGCGGAAATACATAATGTATAGAGGAATTTAAATGCGTTACTTAACAACCGCCTCCGTTGCATACACATGTAGCATTAATAGAAGAGGTTCAAGGCATCGCCATTTATAAATAGTTTCTGGAATACTTCCTGTAATAGAGTAGCAGAGATGAAATGATCGCTATATAAATCATCATCATCCTATAATGTCCCACTGCTGAGCACAGGCCTCCTTTCACAAATGAGTGTGAAAGGGAATGGACAAATACCACCCCGCATACCCACTGCGGATTGGTGGAGGTAGGCTAGTGGTCAACTTACTGTTAGAGTTTTCAAGTCGCCTAGGAGGCCTCTAACTATCTTAACGACTATCATGGAACCTTCCGAAGCATGAATAACGCTCGAGTTGAAATACCACAAATATACCGGTGGTAGCTTAACTTGCCGGTCGATTAAGAACGGCTAATCATGCTATACCATGAACGCTTCATAAATAAATACATGAATAATGTAACCAAATACGAATGATGGTTTTATTATGTACTCAGTTCCAGCCCCAGCCTGATAAATCATTGAAGTCACAAAACAAAACATCAGAATGTACTTATTCTGGTGTTTTTTTTTGGTCTGCATGGCCTATGATGGCCCTGTAAGTCACTAATAGTATAAAGACGAAAGTTTGTATGGATGTGAAATTGTTTGTAACTCTTTCAATCAAAAGCTACTGAACGGACCTGAATGAAATTAGGAATTCTGGAATAACATAGAAGGTACTTTTTACGCCGGAAAAACATACGAGCCCTCGGGAACACAGGTGAAACCGTGGGGATAGTTAGTGTTTAAATAAAACCATAGAAAATAAGGAATATGTCGTGACATAATGTAATAAGAACAGTAATCTAACTCTGTCACGTCACGTCGCTTTTATCCCTTGCTGCAAATTACAATGCTGGGACTTTATGATCAGGAGGTTGATTAACATTCAGCCCTCAAATATGTACGATAGTAGAACTTACAACGGTCCTTTTTCTCAATATAGAAACTTTCAAGGGTGAAAACAGTATGCAAACAATATTAGCAAAGTTTTCTTTGAGTGCTATCCACGGGTATGCTTGTAGTTAATTAAAAAAACTAAGTGAAAAACTTGCTTTGCTAAAGTTAGTTATTTACTTTTATTTTCTTCCCTGCTTTGATTAATGATTGGAAATGCCAAGTGACGGACCGGTTGGTCGTGGTGCTAAGATTCCAGCTATCACTATATGTCTGGGTGTGATTATGTTTATTAAGTATGTATTTACAAACATAAAGTGGTATATCACTATAGTTATCTGGTTTCCATAGTACAAGCTCTGCTTAGTTTTTTTTTCTTTTTTATTGTTTATAGGCCTGTGTTTGACCGCAATCTCACCATGATAAGTGATGATGCGGCCGAAGGTGGTAAGCACACAAAGCCTAGAAGGAGCTGGCTCTCAAGTGCAGCTATCGGAACACACCGAAAGGTGCTTGGCGACAGATTTTCAACTTGAGGGTGGTAGCCAGCCAGGCGGGTACTACAAAGTACCCTACCACCGTGCTAAGGTTTCCTCACGATGTTTTCCTTCACCGAAAGCTCAAGCTCGTTGTAGGATTCGAACCCGGGACCTTCATCTCGGTATCGGACGTCTCACTACCACTGAGCTATCATCGCCTTATTATTATTATCGCCTTAGTTTGGGATCAGATAACCGGTTCGAATTATCAACAATGAGAAAAACGCTCATTACATACACATAACATCATCCGACCTACTGGGTTGCCTTCTTTGGTAATTTTATTAAATGTTACACTTACTTTGCTAATTGTAATTTTTCAAAAAGTTCAGTCCACCCCTGAATAGCAATGAAAGTGGCCATGTTGTTTACGAGGGAACTTGCACAAATAGCTGAGCTCATAAATGTATTTCAGGTACCGCGCGTCGACACATTACCGGCCGGAGTTGACGCCGACGGAGCGCGCTCACAAACTCACCGCCTTCTTGCACCATGTCGCTACTCTTATACATGCTACTGTACAGGTATTTAATCCTATCCTACTGTAATTATAACTCATCATAAATGCGAATTTGAGTTTGTTTGGTACGCCTTCACGCTGTAACTACTCAACCGATCACGATGAAATTTGGCACGCAGATAGCCAATTGTATGGAGAAGGAAATAGACTTTTTGTACCGGGAACGCGAGTGAAACGACGGGGGACAGCTAGTAATATTATACATGTAAATGTTTTTAATGACGCAAAATGAAATGAAATGAATGAAATTTGGCACACAGATGGAATATGTTAGATAGATGCTACGTAGGATAATTTTTATCCCGGGAAAATTATAGACTAACCGGCGGAAACTAGTATAATGAAATTTTGAAGGAATGTATATACATAAGGTCTCATTCTATTTACAGTTAATATACCCGTACCTTTGTTTGCAGTAAATTTTATTTGAGGTACTTATTCCATGTTAACATAAAAACTATAGTTATTTGTTGCGTGATTTTAGTTATATTTATATGTGCTCAAGATATTTTTTTAAATGTTTCATCTAAATTTTTTACGTTGTTTTCTCTAACTATGACACTGGCAAAATCATCGTCGACATGATGGAGCCATAAACAACAAATTGATGCCTTAGGGGGGATTTTAGGAATAAGCCGATAATTGATGATGAAGTAAAATAAAGTCAAGAGATTTGCTGATCGCAAACAAATAGTATTTTAGTATCTACTACAGTCCCACTAGCATTAAACTTTTCACTTAATTGAAACAGTAGAAAAGTAAATACCAAATATTACAGTAAAGTTAAATACAGATAGCAGGTAAAACTTCTGTGCCCGGCCTCATAAGTAATTTTCTTTAAGTGGACTAAAGTGGACAACCATTAACTTAATTCACCTTATCATACTACAAAACGATCCGTTTACTTAAACTGTTATAAGAATTAGAATCATTTACATTCATATTGGGACTTAAATAGCTTCGAATAAAACTGTTTAATCATTGTCACTGGCGCCGATTCTGTTGTAAATCGCACTAAAACTTTTTACAAATTAGTCGGTAAACAAGCATATGACCCGCCTGATGGTTAGCGGTTATCGTAGCCATATGGACGCTTGCAACACAGACGCATCGCTCACGCGTTACCAACCTTCCCCCTCCCCTATGCCCAAAGCTCTGGCGACCTTACTCACGCGCAAGAACACAACTTTACACAACATTAAGTTATTTGTCTGCGGTATTCTGTAAGGTTGAGGTACTTCCCCAGTCGAGCTACTCTTTGAACGAATAAACGCTATGCTCTACCCTTCTCAGCAATTTAGTAATCAATCAATAATTTTAGATACATCCCATCTAAGGCGATGGTATCATATCATTTAAGGCGAAGATAGCTCAGTGGTAGTGACGTCGGATACTGAGACGAAGGTCCCGGGTTCGAATCCTACAATGAGCTTGAGCCTTCGGTGAAGGAAAACATCGTGAGGAAACCATAGCACGGTGGTAGGGTACTTTGTAGTACCCGCCTGGCTGGCTACCACCCTCAAGTTGAAAATCTGTCGCCAAGCACCTTTCGGTGTGTTCCGAAAGCTGCACTTGAGAACCAGTTGCTTCTGGGCTTTGTGTGCTTACTACCTTCGGCCGTATCATCACTTACCATGGTGAGATTGCGGTCAAACACAAGCCTATAAACAATAAAAAAAAAACATTATTGAAAAAGGATAGAACATATTTAAAGCTGTCAAATTAGTATTTGCCGTCTTAATTTTAATTTCAGGAACGCTGTGCCGATTCGGCGGCGCAAGCTTTTTGGATGGCGAACGCAAGTGAACTGCTGCATTTCTTGAAATACGACAGACACATATCGTCCTTTTCGACTCAGGCGCAAGAATTGCTACCTATAACTGTACAAAACGCTTTCAGGTAAGTCTTCCATGGATCACAAATCATTGTAGCTATTGTATATCACTAATATTGTAACAAATTATAAGTTTCTTAAAAAAATGTGATCAGAAATAAATATTATTCTCCTCATAATGGCTTTTTGCAGAACAATCATATATCAGCTCAATCAATTAATTTAGGAATCGTTGTGCAAGCCGTCCTCAGTAAAATCTTAATGGTCCATTCCAATTCGAAGTCCATTTTGCAAAGTTTCTTTGGCTGTTTGACGACCCGCGCGGGCGAGGAAAACAATAGAAATCTATTGTTATTTTTTAACCGCAAGTCAAGGGAACTCCTATCACGGTGAATAATACGACTTGTACTCTCATAACAGCAACCTAGTGACCTGCTTCCAAGAGGAGTTATCCCGAGCGCTGGCAACACTGACCAGTCCGGGAGTAGTGGACGCTACTGAAGCCACCGCTCCCACGTTACAAGCGCTAGCCGCTGCTATGGTGCTACTCCGCCGCTGTAGAGTCAACGCCGCGCTCACTATACAGCTGTTTAGTCACTTATTCCACTATATTAACGCTGTTTGTTTCAATAAGGTTGGTAGAGTTTGTTCCTTATTTATGGTTGTCCTATTATTTGTTTTTTTTTTTTTTTTAGTTATTTTAATATCTATCATGCTCAAGAACTTAATGGAATATTGAGTGACATTATGGTATCGCATTAATGTATACTACTAAAGTGGCAAAGAAGCATACGGCCTGCCCGATGGTAAGCGGTTAACGTAACCTATAAACAATTTCAAATTCAGGGGCCTATTAAATTATTCTTTTGTGTGGACTAATTGATTTTTCTTGAGCTCACAAAGTTGCCCCAAAATGCTTGTCCATGTTAAACTTCTCAATACACTAACTACTTATACTTTTACCTGTACATGTAGAGTATTTTCCGCCATTATATCCCTTATTGATGTATTAATAATATGAACAGTTAGTACGAGAGTCGGGTGCAGTAAGCGCTCGGTGGGGCAACGCTCTGGCGGCAAGACTAGCGTTGTTAGCGGCGTGGGCGGAGCGGCAGGGACTAGAGCTCGCCGCTGATTGTCATCTAGCGAGGACGCACCAGGCTGGTATGTATATGACTACTATTATAATACACGGACGGTATCAAACCTAGGACTATAGGCTTTATAATAGAAAAGGTGAAATACTTTCGTCTGAGATGTCATTGATCACAGGCTTCAAGGTGTGTGTGTGTGTGATTATTACAGTTACCACTAGTTTGGGAGTCACAGGCGATCATGAATTGTTATGACAATCTCAATCAATTATTCTTATTGATGGTTGTCTTTATTTAATAATATCCTTTTATCCCAACTTAAGCAGGGCTAGTACTACGGAACCCAGATAACTTATACGGGGTGGATACGATAATGCGACTTTAAATGAAACCACGTAAAGTACTCATAAATACGAACAACTTTTACTATGAGACCAACTTCGAAATCGAGAAAAGAAATTGCTGCTTCATACAACATGTCAATATCACCTCGGCTATGTTTATAATATAGATAATGATACCCGGACTCGGAACAAACAGACATGTTCATTCAAACAAATGTAAGTTGTGGGTGGAAATCGAATCCAAGACCGTGAGGCAGGTATATCTTATTAAACACGCAAAGCGACCCATCTAATTGTATGTCAATCAGAATTAAATGTGACGCCTATGCTTGTTGGAATGATGCTATATTATGCTGTCCTAATTATTGATGAGTACGGTGATGATCTTGCTCCTTCTTAGCGCCGACCTATTCTCATCTTTAATATTTTCTCTACATTTTAACTATCCTATTTTTTATTATACTAGTTGACCCAACAGACGTTGTACTGTCAATAAACCTATTGAAATAAGCACTTTCAGTGTTTCCAAATTTTTCCAATTTTCCGTGCTTCATTTCCAATTTTTCTTTACGTAAGAACCTTTTCTTCATAATAACGAACAAAAAAAAACAAACAAATCAAGTCGTTTGCAATTGACGCTCAGGCATACAACGTGTAGCGGAAAGGGTAGGTTTATCTTTCCGAAAGGGGTGAAGACTACATCAGATATAGACTTTCAATAATAAGTTTCAGCTCAAAATAAATACACTAACAAATTATTGCTTCCAAGTGTATTGAATTACCAACGTGTCACCGCTCAGTGAGGGGAATTATCTTTTCACGTCATTTGCTAATATTATTATAAAATTTACTCTTTCGCGCTGTGCGCCTGGTACCAAAGAAGTCGTTTACTTATATGGATTTCCGTACACGTTGTATAATATTTGTTAATATTCCAGCGCGCCTAATCCAAGGCACATACCGTACCGCGGATGAAGTGCGGGCGGCGCTTTCGGCGTGCTTCAAGCTGAACTCGGTGCAAGTGCGCGCGTTGTTGTCTCCGTTGGCTTCACCCGAGGTGGTCGACGCGGCCGTGGCTCACGCGAGGGCCAGGGCCGACGAGCTGTGTCGCGCCGATGATAGAGAGGTATGTGGACTTTATAGAATTTCGATGGCAATTTTAACACGTATTTGGTCAGTAGCAAGTCAAATTTTATTCTATTTGTAACGTATCTGCGGATGAAAATTATATTAACTAGTTTACTAGTTATTCTAGCTAGTAACTTATGAATTAACCTTTTAAGTCGTTACAATCTAATAGTCCCATATTGTTTTCAATACCTCACTGAGGAAAAAAATACAGCTAACGGAAATAATAAAGCTATGCTGGATAAACCACAAGAGTAAGGGTCAGCTTACACTGAGACGCGATGCGACGCTGCGCGCACTTTTTAAGATAGCGATACAATATAGAACTTAGAGTGAGAGAACGTCATGAATTCTCTCACTGAATGTGTATCTTTTTGTGCGGTAAATAAAGTTCTATATTGTTTCGATATCTGAAAAGTGTGGGCTGCGTCACGTCGCGTTTCAGAGTAAACTGACCTTAAGGGATTCTTTTTTGTTAGAATTTCCATGGCAGATTTTGGAAATTATTTTTACCGTAGGTATATCTATGAATTATGTTATATTCACATAAAGAAAACAGAGAATAATCTTGCATATGAACTTGAACAGATCCTCCTAGAAGAGAGCTCGTGGCTCGGCGCAGCGCTACTGATCCCGGGCGACGGGTTCAGCGCGGAAGTAGTGCGAGGGGTGCCACCCGGGCTGGCGGAGTTCGTGGCGCCGCTGCAGCGCGGCGGGTTGTGCCGCCTCGCGCACCAGCCGCACGCCGCCGGCCTCTGGACCGTCTACATGACGCACCAGCACCAGCCGCACGCGCGCAGGCCGCCCGACCCCACCGTGCACATCATACACCTCAATAAGAACTCCAACGGAATGGGGCTTAGCATCGTTGCTGCAAAGGTACGTCACATTTTTTTAAATCATCACATCTACGCATGCGGAAAAAATTGAGACCTGCGCTCCGTTGCCGGCCTCTAGACCGTGTATATGACGCACGCGCAACAACCGCACCCACGCATACTGCCTGATCCCACCGTGCATATTATACACCTCAATAAGAACTCTACTGAAATGGGGCTTAGCATGGTTGCTGCCAAGGTACGTCACATTAAAAAAAATCTATAGGTACTTTTAAGTTAAGTTTGTCACAACACTAGCTCGACTCTCGCATCAGCGCGTCCCGTCACTAAAGGACTATTAAGAGTTTGACAGATCGAAACAAGATGGTTTCCCGCGTGTGTGGAAAAGTTCTATTATGAGTTCATAATATTATTTTTAGGGCTTGTTTGATGTAAATAAGCTCTAACAATACATATTATAAAATCGTAAGGAGGCCAAATCTGTACATTAAATATTTTTGTAAAATGTGAGTACCTCATACAGGCCCAAAAAGCTGCTTTTAAATTTTGGGTCTGTTTGTCAAACAAACATCACTCAAAAACGAAAGGACCGATCACGATGAATTTTGGCATGTAGATAGCATATGGTATGGAGGACAAAAGCTACTTTTTATCCAGAGAACGCGGAAGAACCGCAGCTGAAGTTTGGGACTCACACCAGAGAGTTATATCGTTCTTATACTGTACCACAAGTCATTTAGAGCATTGTTTCTCATCCTTTTTAGTGCCACCTTTTTTTGTTTTCTTTTTTTTTTTTTTTATACCACTAATAATCACCTCGCGTGTGATCCCTCAAAAAGCCAAATGATAATATCCATTCTACCCCCTGCTATATCCATATCATATTGTAACGTAATGTTACTTGGTACTTGATTGTACTTCACAATATAATTATTTCATCACCCGTTTCGTACAGATCCTTTTTTTTTTAATGGATTGAGATTTTTACTCGATTTTTATTTTATACAGGGTGCTGGACAAAGCAAACTGGGTATATACATCAAGTCAGTGGTACCTGGTGGCGCGGCAGCTGCGGACGGTCGGCTCGCGGCAGGGGATCAGTTACTTTCCGTAGACGGACAGTCGCTTGTCGGAATTACACAGGAAAAGGTACCCATATATATATTAATTATTAGTACATATTTGGGATGGTACCCTTTCACTCCCATCTGTGAAAAGAGACCTGTGCTCAGCAGCGGTAAAATAAGGCTAAAGTACCTGCTTGGCTAACTACCTCCCACAAGTTGAATCGCCAAGAACCGGTGTGTTCAGGTTTTTTCACTTGAGAGCCAGTTGCCTTATTTGTGTCCTTATCCACGTCATCACTTACCATGGTGAAATTTCGTTCAAAAACTGGCTTATTCACAGAAGAAAAAAATTCCGCTAGTTGCGCTTGAGAGCGAGCAGCTGGCCAATTTTGGTCACATGACCAAATACCACAGTGAACCTATAAAATATCAAGAATACACAGAGCCAGCATGTCTACTATAATTAAAAAAAAAAAATCAAAAATTAAACCTTATTATACAGAACATGTAACATATTTTTTGGTAAGCAAAAGGATTGATAGATTATATCATGTTTATTTTAAACAGGCAGCAGAATATCTAGTGCGGACCAGTTCGACGGTAACATTGGAGGTGGCCAAACAAGGCGCTTTACTACACGGACTTGCGACGCTACTGCACCAACCCGCATACAATCAACGGCAAAGTAAGTACACATATACATGTAAATATCGAGTGTCGTAACAATATTATTGTCATTTTACCTTTCTATTATAATACAAGACCGTGTCGTGATGGATTTTCAGCGATTTGTAATTAGCAGGAGAATATGTTATTCTATACGTTTTATGTATTCGTTCATATGTATTTTTCTACTCACCGCCGCCCGTATATTCACACTTAGTAGAGTGAACTAAATAGAAGAAAAAAAAAAAACAAACAGCGATTTTTTGTAATGGAAAGTGTTTTTTATTGTTTAGACCACGACCATCAAAGCGTATATATATATATCATAAAAGATGTATGAGTAAAATGTCATCCCAAATTAGGGATCCAATTATGGTTTCACTGTCAAACATAACAAAACATTTCAGTTTGAATTCATTTTTAACAGGCGCTAATATTCATATATGCCATATTTAGACATGACGAATTGATATTGTAAGAAAAGATCACCCTTTTCAGCAACATTGGTATATTTTTTGTTCGATATCAGTATTGTAAGTGATTTCGAGTTGGATAACAGCTATACTTGTATAATAGCCGAGGAGATCCAGTACGAGGACCGGTCGCGTCGCAACTCCGGTACATACACGAACACTCACCCCGCGCTACTGAAGCCAACGTCGCCACTCACTGAGCTCGCCACTGCAGGCAATTATGTCCATCTATACCACCACTGTAGCCTTTACAACTCGCTGTTATATCCATGCGAGATATGAGCTTAGTTTTGTAGGTAATAGAGTCGGAGCTATCTAAATTCTTGTACAATATTCTTGGGATGCACAATATTCCCTTATTAATAAAAATAATAAACATCTTATATTAGCTAGTAACTATTTCAATAAAAAGAGGATATAGACCCTAAGAAAATTGCCTGACTTCAACTTAGCGTGAATGCTACTATCTTACCATCCATGCCGCTTACCATCAGGCGGGCCGAATGCTTGTTTACCGAGTAAGTCGAATAAAAAAAAATGCTGAAAGTCGAACGTAGGCGGTCCACACTAAATTCTAGTAAGCACACAAATGCAAAGCTCATTTCATGACAATTTATAGCGTACTTCAATCAATTCTGGTGTCGCTAAAAATATATTGCGGGTTGTAAAAGGTATTTTGATTTGGCGTTTTGCATTTATTTTGCGACTCTTGATTCGTTTTCGTTTGCCGTTCAACTATCTCTTGACTGCTGCTTTTATTTTTGTTTCGTCTCCATTGTTTTCGCTTCTTTTCGATACTTTCGTTCAAACGTTATCGTCGTTTACGAGTCTCTCATTGCAGGGTACAGCCGCCGGCCGTACCATGATCGGTGTCAAATGCTGAGAGACGAGTCGACTGAATCTAGCACCGATGAGAGCGAGGACTTTCAGCCCCATTACCACGGGTCTATTCCTAGGTTGATTATAACGTTGGATAGGGAGAACAATCAATTGCAGGATGACCTATCCCCAGACACGCCAGGATGTCCACTCGAGCTCAAGTGTGGGCGGGCACCGCCGAGACCTATACCCGTGTTTACCTTCACGTGTGAGGACTTCGATGAAATAAACCAGCGTAGCGAGACCCCTCCGATCGAGACGCCATCGCCAGTCCCACAGGAACCACCACCTGTTCCAGACCCGCCTGCGAACTACGACCAATCCAGTGAGAGCGGGGAACCTATCTGTTTACCGCCACAAATGAGGCCAATAGACACTAAACTCACCCTTGATTTATTTAATGTTCGCGCAAAAGAGAATGAAATGTACAGACACAGGTGCACGGGCGTCGATGAGTGCGTCAGCGCATGCGAATGTTGTCGCACACCGCAGCCGGAAACACAGCAGATACCCTACATTGATGAACCCAACTCGGAACCGGTTATATTTGAAAATGAAGGACCTCGCGATAAAGTCGCTACCCCGAAGATACGACGAATATTACCTTCACTATCCCTGGATCAACCAGAAGACAAAAAACCTGAAATGGCAGACGCAGTTTGTCAAACTCCTTTATCTCCTATGGAAGAAAAGGTTAAATTAATTACAGAAACTCCAATGAACCGAAAGCTCGAACTCAATTTAGATGTTAGAAACGAGTCAATTAAAATGGAGAATATCCATTGTCGATTAAAAAGGGCTCTGTTTACAATTACGAAATCGTTATCTAGCAAATCAGAGGACACCGAAGCTCCGTCCACTTATTCCACTTCGGAATCTTTCGATGATAAGATGATCGGCGAGAAGCAAATATACCCCAAACCGGTTCAGACACCGGTAGAACCGTGTCCAAAGCAAATATTGGATAGCGTTGATAGAAAATCATGGAAGTCACCCGACGAATACCGCCCAGCCTTCGGTAATGTGAAAGCACTGACGAAACATTTCAACAGTATCAATTTAACATATTGTGTTAAAAATTATAAACGTAACTGCCAATCTAGTCCTAATCTTAGCATAAGATACGATAATGCTATTAAAATAATAGAATCGATTCCAACTAGCGTTAGTTTAGCTGACATACAATACGATTCTACCAAAACCGATACGAGTGAAACTAAAGACAACAAAATGTCTGATGACGAAGTAAAAAGCATTCTTATTCAACTGGAAGACTGGTCGAAATACGGCTCACGAGGCAGCGAGGACACTCTAGCGCAGGGCAACGAATTCGAACTGCCCAACTTACCGTCCGAGGAGCACTCCGACACCGCCGCAGTCGGCTATGTGTTCACAGAAATATTAGATAAGAAACCTAAGAGAATAACTCTCGATAATATAAGACTGAAGTCGAATCAATCTAGCGTTAACTCCGATCAGAGTAAAGTGAAAAGTAAAGATTCTCTTATTAGAAGCGGAAGTTTAGAGAAGTTAAACGATCTGCGAGTGCCGAGAGTGGTTGCTATGATACCGCATAAATACGCGTCGTCGTCCTTACTAGACGTGTCACAACAGAAGGGTGTAGAATCAAGGAGAGAGTCATACGCGGCAGTGGTACAGAGTTGTCCGAACATCGGCATCGGGAGCGCGCGCGGCCGGTCGGCCTGCGCCGGCGGCAAGTCCTACCACAGCTGCCCGATGCTCTACAAAGTGACCGGCTCCGTCACACCGCGTAAGAGTTCCCCACAAGCATGATAATAGGTGTGTTTATAGTCGTCTGCACAATTACAACCGTTTATCTCGTTTCGTCGCCAGCACACGTTTCGTTCAGGCATGCGTTATTTTGTTTTCAGAGATGCACATTAATTGTTTTCTTTTTAGCATTCTGAAAAGTCCAACTATTATTTCTAGATTTATTTTATGATTTATTATGTAATTGTAAAACTTGCAGGTGTATCGAGCAAGATGTGCACTTTAATTGTTCGTTTATTTATATCAATTTATTCTTTTATGTAAACGTCCATCTATAATTTTCTAGGTTTATTTATGATGTAGGGTTAGACTTTTTGCAACGAGTAATTTAGACTTGAATGCTTAAGTACCGTTTTAGCATTGTATTTCCAATACTTTAAGCTTGACAGTGATATTGTCTTGATGTGATATTAAAACTATCGGTATGTGTAGCGGGTGCGGTTGCGGGCGCGGGTGCGGGCGCGGTGCGGCGCGCGTCGGAGCGGGACCTGCCGTCGCGGCTGGCGGCCGAGCCCGTGAAGCCCAGCAAGAGCACGCCCGCGCTGCACCACGTCACCTCACCACCGCATCACCATCACCCGCCTGCCAGGTATCACTCTATTTTTATCAACTTTATGAAGTTGTGTTTTTTTCTCTATAGTTTAATGTGCATATACGAGCCTTCTTCCCACGGCTATGCCACACGGGGGGAAATTACCATAAATGTGTTAGATCAGAATTTTTGCAGTGGATTTTCCCATTTTAATCCTATTCCAGTATTGGAAATGTGTTTGAAAGACAGTAACTTTCTATTATACTTATTACATTGAGACTTAGGGTCAGTTCACACCAAACGCAAAACGATGCGGCAAGCTTAGATAGCAAAAGAATATAGAACTTTATTTACTACACAAAAATGTGCACAGTGAGAGAATTCGTGACAAGTGACTCGCGCCCCTTGTGTAAATTTTTGATTTTTAAATAATGTTCTATATTCTATTGTTATTTTAAAAAGTGCGCACTGCGTCGCATCGCTTCTCGTCGTGGTGTGAGCTGACACTTTGTTAATATTTCAGTGAAGAGTGAACTCAATACCTTTGCATTCTAACCAACAAGTTATATTTTTTAATTTATCCAGCAATGCGTCAGTAGTATCAGGGGGTTCCCCAGGCGCGAGCGCGTGGAGCAAGTCCCGCAGCAGCCACAACTTGTCGGCGGCGACCGCGCACCACGATCGAGACCGCGACACTTTCTATCAGAACCTCTCCACTGTACACTCGCAACATGCTCTACAAGACAGGTACGTGGCTTCTAACATTTTAAGGTCTAAATCACATTATCCTTTTCTTTTGTTCAATAATTATAATGAATATAAGTATTATAATGATTGTATTGGATGGATTTTAAAGTGGGCAGTTTATGTGGGGTTATTTGTGCGACCATTCACACAGTTTAATAATTAGGGCGTTTGTCCCAATCTACACCTTTTTCATAAAATAAAACCAAATGACATTTTTATACGTTATCCGCCACTTTGTATTTGGATATAAGCAATTTTTGCACAATAGTCAAAACATAAGATTTATTGGTATTCATCTCTTTTCTCATCTCATGACTTTTTTTTTACTTGGTATTAGACCGCAATCTCACCATAGTAAGTGATGATGTGGCCGGAGGTGGTAAACACACAAAGCCAAGAAGGAACATGCTCAGAAGTGTAGCTGTCGGAACACACTTATGCTTGACGCCAGCCAGATTGGTGCTATCACCGTGCTAATGTTCTCCTCACGATGTTTTCCTCCACCAAAAGCTCAAGCTCATTGTATGATTCGAACCCGGGACCTTCGTCTCGGTATCCAACGACACTACCACTGAGCTATCATCGCCTATAAAATTAGTTTGACCCAAGAATTAGTAAAAGGTCTTCACTTCACTTTAGAGAGTTTTGTAAAAACTCGATCGTGAACTCGGGATCACTAAAACTTCCTCAACAAGTCTCCATTGTAATTGTCAACCCGTATCGGGCAGCCATGGCAAGTATAAGCAACAAGTGTTCTCTATTTCAGATGGTCATCTGTACGTAGCTCGACGGGCAGCAACCGTCCGCAGTCCGCTCACTTCGCTGCCGGCACCGGGGCCGGGGCAAGTGGTCACGTTGAACAACCACCCGACTCACCGTTACAGCATCAGGTACTGTATACTGCCATTCTTACTTTAGTTAAGACTAGCCGTCCCTTTTTATCCCGGGAATGCAAGTGAAACCGCGGGAGACGGCTAGTAGTGTATAAATGTAATAAAATTTGCAGTGGAGGTGATATGGGTATTCAAATTTTCAAATAATATTTAGTGTTCATTTGGATACCAAGGCATATCATATTGTGTTGTACCCATATGTACTATGTGTATGTATAAACATGGATTTTTATGTTTTCCAGCAGTGCTTGTTAACGTTACCAAATAACAAAATAATTTTTTTTTTTTATTTTTTTTTATTAGGAAAACAAACAGCATTACATAATAAAATAATAGAATATTACATAAACTCAATCAAGCCTAATTAGTTTTCACAAATAGAACAATATATAGTTTATCTTTGCATTAACACTATCTAAAATTAAGTACCAAATTACACATTGGATGAATATACATAAACAGTGGATAAATATTAAGAACATAAAAAAATAAATAAACGAACATTGAATTACAACAATCAATAGCAATTTAAAATAATGTAAAGGAACCTCACACTGAATACATGACCAACAAACAACTCATCTATATGGATAAAACAGTATAAAAAAAGAAGAAAAAAAAAGAAAAACAGAAAAACATGCCAACAACTAACCAATAATAAAAACGTTATTCAGTGAACTTGCCAAAAAAATCGTCATACACCATTGTCTTGAAGAAATTATGCCTTGAAGTAAACAAATCAACGCGCTCAGTATAATGCCGATTAAAACTATTGCACACTCTTAGGAAAAATGAATTTTGGCGGTAATTAGATGAGCATGGTGGAGAATAAAGTTTCAAATAGTTACGTCTAGTGAGTGCTCGAAACGGAGTTTTAAATTTGACTGCAGACAGGAGTTCTTGGCAATCTAGTTTGCTAATCACGATGTTATGAAGAAACGTGAGATCAGCGGCCTCTCTTCGTTTCGAGAGAGGAAGCAGATGATGATGCTTACAACTGTCCAAGTAATCGTATATATTTATCTTAAATTTAAAATTTATGAATCGCAAAAACTTCCTTTGAGTTTTTTCAATGGTGTTAATATAAATGTCGTAACGGGGATTCCAGATTTGAGATGCGTATTCCAAGTGACTTCTGACCAATGAACAGTAGAGAATTTTTAACGACTTAACCGATTTAAAATCTTTTGTGGTGCGAAATAAGAACCCCAGTGTCTTCATGGATTTAGAACATATATTGGCAATGTGTTTATCATATAGTAATTTGGAATCTAGGGTAACGTCTAGATCCACAACATGGTCTTTTCTAGAGAGTATCTGATCATTGAGTTTATAGTCGCAAAGTAATGGATTACGATTTCTTGTAAAGGTGATACAGTTACATTTGCTAGTATTCAGGTCCAACTTATTTACGGTACAATAATCAAGCAACCTATCCAAGTCGTGCTGCAGAAGAGATACGTCTGAGGAATCATTTATTTTTTTATAGATTTTCATATCGTCAGCGAAGAGTAGAAAGTCCGAATGTTTAAAGCACTTATCGATATCATTGATAAAAATTACGAATAGAAGGGGACCCAATATCGAACCTTGAGGCACTCCTGAGGTTATAAGAGCTGACCTTGAAGCATATCCCCCTAGGGCGACAGTTTGGCATCGATCATTAACATAGGAAGTGAACCATCTGTAGAGATTTCCTCGTATTCCAATTGCTATAAGCTTTTCAAGTAAAATATAATGGTCAATTCGATCGAATGCCTTGCTGTAGTCCGTATAAATAGCATCCACTTGGCCTCCAGCATCCATGCCAGCAGTAAGTGCCTCAGTAAATAAAGCCAGATTACTTACGGTGGATCTCCCTTTAAGAAATCCATGCTGTTGTGGTAAAAAGATATGTTTCAAGCTAGCATAAATTTGATCATGGACGATCCTTTCCAAGATTTTTGCCAGCACACATAGCTTAGAAATAGGACGGTAATTGGTTATCTCCCGCTTCGAACCCTTCTTATAGATAGGTGATATAATGGCTGTTTTCCACTTGCTTGGCATCACCCCTTCACTTAAAGATCTTTTAAATAGAAGTGTTACTGGAAGAGTTAATGATTCAGCACATTTGTGAAGTAATATGGAGTGTAAATCATCGAATCCAGCAGATTTGCTGACATCAAGTGATTTTAACAACTTAGATATTTCTGTATCAACTATTTCTATTGTGTGTATGTCAGATGCAGCAGACGAGTTATAGCCATTGCGATACGAAGGCTCATCGCATACAGACGATGATGACTTTGGTAGGTATGTTGAACCGAAATACTCAGAAAAGGCATTGCAGATCCCCTTCCCTGAATCGACATTGATATTGTTATATGACATTGAGGAGGGGTACGAGTTATTTTGCTTATTAGCTTGAATATATGACCAGAATGTTTTAGGATTATCCCGAATTGAGTTTTCTACAGATATTATATAAGCATTATAGCATTCGCGTTCAACACGCTTTGCTCGGTGGCGGAGGATAGTAAAGGAGTTCTCATCAGCCTTATTGTGATACAATTTGATCCTATAATGATACTTACTTTTTTCCTTGAGTATTTTTTTAAGAGCTGGAGAGTACCAAACAGGGTATTTATTGAGACGTGTGTACTTAAATGGAATATATTTGTTCCTCAAGTCAATCAGAATATTATTGAAAAGTTCCACTGCGTCATCAACTGACCCAGAGGACAGCAAAGCCTTCCAATCACATTCATCCAATTCGTTTCGAATCGAAGAATAATCACCTTTATTATATGAATATTTAGGTCTAGGGCTAGGATCAAGGATAGCCAAGTTTTCCAAATAGGTTTGACATAGCAAGGCAGGGTGGTAGTTATCCTCCTCCACTAATGGCTCCAAGCAGCGAGATACCGAGACCTCGTCATTTGATAAGACTAAATCAAGTATACCATTTAAATGATTCTTTACATGGTTAAATTGACTAAAATTACATAGATTTATTAGATCAGAAAATTGAGAATGGTTTTGATTACTATTATTTAGTACTGGTGAGAGATACGAACAGTTATTAATCTGAGTCCATAGAATATTACTCATATTAAAGTCACCTGTAATAAGAAACCTATCATAAGGATTATTTAAGCTTAAGGATGTTACTTTATCTGTGAAGTTAGTTAATTGGGACAAAAATGACAACCCCAGAGGTTCCTGGCACAAGTAAAGACAACCAATATGCAAGTTCAATGGCGAATCGGCATTATTATTATTCAATTTAATTGTAATCCATAATAATATAATGATAATAATGACCGATATTTAACATTAATTTTAATGTTATATATACACGACCAGACAAGAAAGACCTGCTAGAGTTAAAATTTATATGGAACAGTAACTAAATGACAGTTAATATTAAACCTGTGTCTTATACGTCACAGTGGCATTTCGCGCACAATGGCCGCGGTTCCCCTTAAACACAAACGGTCTGTATAAGGCGCGCGGAGGGTTAAAAAAAAACAATAAAATTAACGTTAAGATACAATTAACGATAAAATATAGCATAAATAACGATAAATCTATTACCGTTATTTTAATATTAACGGTAACTCTGTCAAATAAAGGAAACGTTATACATTTTTACCGGTATTTAAAGCCCTGTTTTCCCGGAAACGCGGATCCGCCTGGAAACAACTATCAATACTTTTCAAGTATCTTAATTCAATTAAAGTAAAATAAACCTACAGGCAATGAGCGCTCGAGCAGCTAAACTAGCAGAGATGTCGGAAGAAGTAACGCGACGACAACAAATACAACAGCAACAAATGCAACAACAACAACAAATGCAACAACAACAACAAATGCAGCACCAACACATGCAAATGCAGTACCAGACGCTACAGCAGTACAAGCAGCCAATGTTACCCCACCAGCATCCATCGCAGCATAATCATCAGCAAACTATGGGTAAGTGTTTTCAATAGTCAGACAGAAGAATAAGAATAAATTGATCTGTGCATAAAAACCAGAATTATCTTAGTTATAATGAGATCGATGAAAGATGCAGCAGTCAAATATAACTGTGTCGCAACCCTCAGCGCCCGTCTCCAGATTTGGTATCACACAATATAAAAAGCATCATGATTTCGTGATTTGAAAATGAATTTCAAAATAATTATAAAATATAAATTATATAAAAAAAGACATTATTTAACAAATTACACGGAGAAATCATACGTAAAAAATTTAAACTAAGAAAGATCTTTGATGTGGTGAAAGTATCTGAGTGAATTGTGTGGGGGGGTGTGTGTGTGAGAGAGTGGATATTTGGAAAAAAAGCCGAATATATTCAGATTGCCAAAAAATATTTAACATATAACCTTGCTGAGTTTCTTGTCGGATTCTTCTCATTTGAAGGCCGAGTTCCGAACCGGTGGTAACTTCAGTAAATGTGAACTTCATAAGTGCCCTTCTGGGGCCTAAATTGAATAAATGGCTTTGACTTTGATGTATGTATAAGACTGCATGTGTGTATTTGTGATGTATGTATTTTCTTAATTTTCTATCTCATCATTAGGCTCTAGGTCTCACCAAAGTAATGAGTATGCAGTGTTATACTGAGGCGGTAACCAATTTTGATGCCACACCAAAAAAAATATACCTAAAATAGCGCAATGAAGTTAATTTTGTTCGAAATCTATTTCGCCAATTCCACACTACCCTATGCGTTCTAGTCTACTCTGAGGTCTTCTTAGTATACGACTAAGAACGTCAGTCAGTCAGTACTTATGTTATGTTTTCAGTAGAGATTCAAAACAATTGAATTTGGAACCTGCACCAATGAAATTAGCTTTATTTTCGACTAACTCGATCTATTCTTGAGACTTGATCTGAGTTTTCTTTCTCGTTCTATAATACAGCCCTAAATCTATGACTATATAGAACTTAAATATGTATACACTTTATGAAATTCGAAAGCAATTTACTCGCACTGTAGAAATGTAAATGTTGAAATATTATACACATCATAAAAGTATAATGTTAAAAGATTCTGCCTGCATAATATCACATAATTTCTATCAATAGTCAGAAGTCAATATCAATAGTCAGAAGTATCAATAGTAGAATATTCAGAGAAAATCGTTGCTGAAAGTCCCTAAGTGTACATACATATTTATGTCTTTGACTGTACATAATTATTATATTTCCGCGTCAGGCCAAAGTCATATGCACAGCGGCGCGATGCAGTCCGCTCAGGCGCAGGCGCAGGCACAGTCGCAGGCGCAAGCGCAAGCACAGTCGCAGGCGCAGCACTCGCCGCAGCTCGGCACACAACACGCGCACCTTCAGAACCAGATGTACCACAACCAGCATGCGCAGCCGCAGAGGTAACTATCCCCAATTACCTGTCCTCTTCACTAATATTTTCGTACATCCAACCCGTTTATCAAAAATCAAAAAGTTATTTATTAAAGTAGGTACAGTTTATGCCCTAATAAGGCAGGTTCGGAAAAATAATAATAAATCTTTATTTATCAAAAATACATGTATTAAAAATCTTCCAGGACGGACCTGTATTTTAGGAGCCAGATTGTTCCTATCAATGATACAATATTAGAGTAATCTATCTTAAGTAAATCATATAAAGATTTGAGAAAATGTTAAAATTAATATTAATTAAAAAAAGTAATAATATTGTAATGAAGTAAATAAGTATGTGGTGGGTG